>JAWWEQ010000001.1:33747210-33759745 GCA_035583055.1 Torymus tubicola
AACCATTGGTTAAACGGTTGGCCAAACCTTTGCGATTTGGCGAACGGATGGCAAACGGTTGGTATTCATTTCTACCAAGGAATGCTTTATAAAAATAGAAAAGGTATAAAAATACACATATCGTATCAATCCGCAGCCACGACTTAAATTTAAAAAAAGAGCTTTAAATAAAGTTTTAAAAAAGGGTTTTTTTTGCCATTTTCTTAAAAAATTTTAACTTTTTCATTAACTACTACAGATGTTTTTAATTGAACATGATTTTTCTCGTATACTATGTGATATAGAAATGAAGAAAATATAGTCCTTAAGGTATGCCTCGTATATATACAATTATACATGTTTTATAATGCAGTATTAAGTGATAAAAAGAAACGAGATACTTAAACGGTTAATTGTTCACATTACATAATATCAGATAAACAATTTTAGAAAAGAAACTGACTAAATATCAAGTTGTTAATAAGAATATATTTTATACTTAATACTTTATAAAATACCTTCAATTTCTAATTCAAAACTCACCACATTCCTCAACCGATCATCGCTGCTCTCCGACGCCGCGGCATACAGTGGCGAATTGATCCCCGTCTTCTTATCCCACACCCCGTGAAAATCATACGTCATGACATTGATCAAATCCAAATGCTTTGCGATCTCCGGCACATTATACGCGCTATCCACTGTTAATCTATCGGCCGCTACAGCTGCAGTTACTAATAATCCTTCCTTACTAAACTTCTCCTTTAACTCCTTCAGCAGTAACACGTAATTCCTCTTATCAATCGGCGATCCTCCATTCTGACTTGGATACTCCCAGTCGAAATCCAAACCATTGAATTTATGCTTCTTAACGAACGCTAAAGCATTGTCGACGAAATTCTTACGGGTTTCTGGACTCGCAGCCATACGCGAGTACTTCACCGAGGCTTCGTTCCAACCACCCACAGCTATCAATGTCTTCAAGTTAGGATTTTTCTTGCGAAGTTGATTGAATAGATTGTAACCGTCTTTGCCGCCACCGTCAGGTAAATCAGCCCATGGGTCTAATGATTGAACAACGCCTTGCTCGGTGGCACCGGCGAATGTATAGATCAAGTGGGTGCAGAGGTTGGCGTCGATGTCCGAGATTTTAATACCGCCGAGGCCTGGACGGTAGACTGATGAACTGCCGAAATAGCAAACGACGTGATCTGTGGATGTAAGGGTTTTTTTTGGGGGGAGTGAGTATTTTATGAATCGAAGGGTTTGGAAAGTAAAGTAACTTACTGCCGTTAGCAGCGGTGGCATAAGCCACGAGGGCAGTGAGCACCCAGCCGACTAATTGCATCCTTGTAATCACTGCCGTATTACTAAAAGAGACTGATTTCTTGTTTCTCACTACTTTATATAAAATTGTATCAGCTGGTAAGTCTTTTACCTCATTGTACTTTTTCCAATATTATCAGAGGAAATGATTACTTGTTTACTGCTTTTCTGAGAAAACGTTGAAAGTGAAAAAGATTTTTGATATATATTATATAGATAAACTATAAGGAGATCGTGATAAACAGAAATCAGAATCAATATCGTGCAGTGTGAGTATTGTTCTGGATAATAGATTTTTACTTATTAATTTACTTGCTGCGATCGAGGAAATACAATTAATAAGATTATATAATATTAAGGTACAAAATATATTTGTATAAAACGTAGAAATAAAAATGAAGGTAATTAATTAAATGTAGTAACGTTATGTCATTAAATATTCTTATTAGCGATACAATTTTGGAACCATATCTTTGAAAATTATCGTTTCAGAAAGAGATAAAGCTTAATGTTTTTTAAAAGCAATCAAACAAATATTATAATGAAAAAAAAAAATACGGAATATCAATAGAAATTTGTGAAGGGTTTTCAGTAGAAATAAAACTCGCAAATTAAGATATTTTTTTGTATATTTATTGAATAGATCTATGACTATATTATTTTTAGATAAATAAATCTTTTGATAAAAATGTTCACGTATTTATATAGTACCATAGACGCTCAAACAAATACAGATAATATTTTTAGGAATCATAGTAATATCAAAGTTACCGAGAATAAAGAAAAGAACAAAATATTTAATCAACAAACAGAAAGTCTACGAAGAATATTACAATGTTCCTCGTTCTATACGATATTTATATATATATATGCACCTTGGACAACAGAAGAGAAACAATGTTGCTTACGTCGCTATATATACAGAAGTACGACATCAATATACAATACGTTTTACATGCCTTGTACGCTAATATGTTTCTGCGCGAGTCCAGATATATATGTTTATGTATAACTTAACAAATTTGACAAGTTTGTGAGATGATTTTATAACAAACAACGTGTTGTAGTATTAACAAAATATAAGTACGACAATGTGTACAAATGAAGTTTCGAACAGTACGTGTTTGACGAGTCACTTTACAAAAAGTCTATTTTTTCCCCCTACGTATATTATTTTTAACCAGCACTCTGCTTTGATTAACCTTATTTACAATAAACGAAATGGCGTATTTACATGTCTTCTTAATTACAAATATTCGTTTTGGCATTCTATTTAAATGAAATGTTTGACGTTGTGAATCCAAGAATGTGCTCGGATTTATATTTTCAAAATAAAAAAAGTTGAAATTCTGTACAACGTAAATAGTTGTTAGATATTGTAAACATGATCAATAAAAAAATATTCGTTAATAAAGTTATAGATTGACATATACAGTTGCTTCTTGTAATGAATTGAGATTCATAATAATGAATTTGAAAAAAGTGTAAATTAGTTATACATCAAGTAAAAATTCTAGAAATTATTGAAGTAAACATAATATCGCATTTTGATTATATAATTATCATTATTAATTAGGTAGTAATATATATAAATTTTAAGAAAAATTTTAAGTAAAAAATAGAATATAAAATACCAACAATAAGGCAATACTGAACCAATATAACCAAATAAAATAATTATTGCTTCTGAATAAACAATGCGTCTTAAAAAGTTATTTTACTTGTTACTACCTAATTAATCTAAGAAATAAATAAATTTACGGAAAGCTAGTCCAATGGCACTCATAACTAAGTCCCCATAACAAATTTCCCATTTTGCTACACTAATGGTATATCATATAAATTACAATTTCATAAACACTGATTCTGGTGTAATCACATAATATCATCGATAAATATCAAAGAAAATTATAAGTTTAGAGTAAATATCTATTTTTCCACGTAACTCGAGAGCAAATAACAAGAGATCTTGCATTACATTCTTACTGAAATTTGCTCTTGAAATGCGAATGGAATGAACAAGTAGGCTTCAAGTCCTTTACCAACATTTTTATACGACTGTGCATCATTAAAAACTATTCATTACTACTATTGTCTTTATATCGTTTATATACAAAAAGTTTAAGATCAAATTGAAGAATTACGCGTTCAAATTCCGACAGGAATCGAACCCAGAAAGACTAATTTTTCTGTCGTTATTAATAATTACATTTACAATAATCGTATCAAATAACAGCTACCAATTGAGATTGTGTCTAATATTCTATTAAGTATAGAAGAAAAGAAAACAGAAAATGCCAGTAAAGGAGATACGAGACAACCTTACGTGTGGTCCCCTTTCAGGTGGACAACCACGCGTTTCGCATGCCTATTTTATTATAAGAAAGAAAAAATAATCACAAAAACGTTCATTTAGCAGTTATTATTATCCTATGTAATACCGATAGAGTTTCGTCAGTCCAAGCGCGGACCTGGTTAGACAATTGAGCTTATATATGCACTTTCTTTCTTTTTATTTGGGCTCCACCGATTCATGCCGCTCAGCAGCGAAATCGATAGACGAGCAGTAGCGCACACATCTAACACTTTCCTTTTATTTTACTTTATATAAGTCTTGATAGAACGTCGCTTGATCCCTAAGTAATCGATCACCTATTCAGATTCTCAGTTTTTCCGTATCACACCCCTGGAGCAATAGTGTAACAAAGCAAAATTCATGATTTTTTTTTTCATCAGTCAGCGTCTCTTTAACTATCTTTTACTATAAGCTTTACGCATTTGTAAAATTTTTTCATTTTATTATTTACGACTTTGAATTTACTAAATAGTCCTCAAAAATACTTTTGCATTCATCACAATTATAATTTACAATTAAAAGCAGTTATTTTAATTTTTAATTTTTTAGCAACTTTAAAAATTTTCTATAGATTCTAGTGTTTTCGTATGTCTGTTTACTAATCTTTCTTACTAACATTATAAAAAGAAGAATTTTAAGTTGTTACAATATTGTTATTACTGTGCCAGTAATATATTTTTCTTACAGTTTCTGTAAGTTTTTAGATAAAAATTGTTTATAATTTATATTGTAATTAACAATCGTAATGTTTTTCAAGAAAATTAGAAAAATAATATTGAGTAAATCATTAATTAATTTCTTTGGATATAAATTTTGTAAAAAATTATCAGTATTACTTCGATGATTAATATCGATAAGTTAATTAAGATAGTAGTTAGTAATACAACAATAAAATTAGTGAGTATTGCCATTATACCACTAATTTATAGTAAAAAAACATGCATTTTGCCAATATCTTTCTTTTTTCTACAATTCCAAAAAAATGTTAACCAAGCACCTTTATCAGAGATGGAATCGAAATGAAAAACCAATTCAATGAAAACAGGCGAGCTTAGCAATATATCGACTTTCAATAAAAAAAACTAGTATTATAACATAACTTAAAATGTTATCTATACAATCGTATACTTTTTCAACAACATACCGTACATCAGAATAGTCTTCCATGTATCAACCCGACGTTACTTTACATATAACAAACGAAAATCTCCCATCTCTGATAACTTATTCTCTTCTATAGGTAAACCTATGCCTAATGTCAGGACTTGGACTTGCACTTGCTCTTGACACGGGGCGATACGCTGTACAGCTTTCGGAATATCGTAATGAGGTCTGTCTGGGGGAAAAGGTTCTCGACAATGCCCTCGAACAGGACATAGAGCAGTCTGCGATTGAGCACAGGTCGCTGGAAGAGCTCGAAGACGCGCAGCAGACCACGCCGCGTCGTCTCGCTACCGATGATATGTTTTAGCTCGTCCGATAAGCAAGAGAGCAGAGCTACCTTAGCAGCCACGCGTGTCCGGCTTTTCGTTTCAGGGTCGCGCGGCGGCTTCGAATCAGCTCGCACGCCGTTTGGCCAGAAACTATGTCTATAAGGAAAATGATTATTGTATAGTTGTATTCTGTTTATATCAATGAAATGATTGAATTTGAAGATACGTACTTAAAAAGTTTTAAATACATCGCTACATTCTTTGGACTAGTCAGATACGACACATATTCCACTATCCTTCGGTTGACTATGTCACCAAACATTGTCCGAATGATTTGACGCAACAACGTTACTATTCTACGACGGAGCCACTGGTTCCTATTCTTCAAGTCGAAGATTTCGTCCATTAGCAGGAGAATAATTCTCAACGGAATATTATCGTCAGTCTGTAATGCACAAATTAATATAAAATAATTATCACAATTAATTGTGCTGAATTTTTTTTTAGTTTATGAATTACCTCAGCATCAAGGCTTGCTCCAACTTTAACACTTTCATAAAACACACTACTTTTCTTGGGATTGCCAAAGAATTTACTGATATTATCCATAACGCCATCAACTGTATTTAGCATATTGTCAGGCATCGTTTTTACAGCTTGCGTTACTGTTTTCATGGAAGTCTTTAACGGATTCACCAAAGTATCAATCTAGA
Source organism: Torymus tubicola (assembly GCA_035583055.1). Classification (NCBI taxonomy): domain Eukaryota; kingdom Metazoa; phylum Arthropoda; class Insecta; order Hymenoptera; family Torymidae; genus Torymus; species Torymus tubicola. Next base: position 33,753,018 of record JAWWEQ010000001.1, read on the forward strand.
TATAATTCATCATCTTTTGTTATTAAAATAAAACACGAATTATCAATTATATATATATAAAGTTATCTGAAAATCTTACAGTTCTAGCGATATGTCCTCCAGTAACACCCTTATCGTAATCACCCTGCTCCAAAAATGACAGCAACAGATTCTGCAATCCCATATGTCCATCCACAACAGTAGGTTTCGTCAGCTGCACTAACCATGAGTTCAACATTATCATTCTCCTTTCTAACACTGACCTATCCATATTGTGAAACGCCTTTTTAGCAGGGAACGGTATTTTTGCTAAATCATAATACTTTTCTTTAATCTTCTGATAAAAATCGTGAAAGTCCGAATACCTGTAAAAAATTATAAGATATTAGTGACAAACTAATAATTTTTCTTGGGACAAGGGTATAATTAAAAACTAAAGCTTTTTATCAATACCTTCTGTAAATGTGCCATTTCTCCTGGTAACCTGAATCGTAGACTTTCGTTACAGCCACCGCATAGATACCGTATGTTTTACCTCTGTCATTCACGATTCCCGTCTCAATAATCTCTACAGTTAACTCAAAACGACCCTGCTGAAGTTTTTTAATGACGTTCGGATCGTACGAACTTTCATCGAGTTTGACAAACTGCTCCGAGTTGATTTCCATGCACATGCTAACATCTTTACCCTCACTAATGCGGTCGGGTTCAATGTTTGGTGGAATTCGAGATGGTTTATCTTCGCGGCTGTCGCCAGAAGCATTGCCATCTAATTCGTCACAAGAACTTGATTTACTTTTTGTTTCCCGACTAATCGATGATCCTGAGCAAAAATGTGATTTTTAATATTTTCTATTTAAAAAAAAGTTAATTAATCCATAATTAGAATAAAGAAGTATTAGCTTACCTTCACTTCTGTATTTTTCACCATCTCTTTGATGTTCGTCAAGTGTATCCAACTCATTATTTATGCTAGAGAGGCTAATACTATCCAGTGATTTGGAGTCATCCTCTGAGGTGGGATCCTTTAACAAATCTAATTCAGCCAACAATTTTAGATAAGAAACAGACCTCTTGAAAGCTGGTAAAAATCTGTCTTCGTTTTGGAGTTTTTCATAGCAACAAGTCTGCAATTCGTCAAACCACGTTTCTTTTACTTGCTCAGTTTTCATTCTTCCCAATAATCCCTTTACAAGATTGTCATCCAACTGAAGTTTTGTGGAGGCTTTGTCACTAAGGTATTGTTGATATATTTTGTATGCTGCTTCCTTCAAATTTTCCAGATCTGCGTTTTTCTTTCTTGAAAGGCTGCAAAAGTAATTATAAATAATTTAGGCATTTTTTTAATATGTTAAAATTTCAACAGGAAAATCATAAATAAAAAATAATAATTTACTTAGACATGGACGAAGAACTTTGCTGCGAATTTTGTATTTTTTGGAGCTCTATATCGGAGATTTGCTGTTCAGCTGATACGCGCCAACCATAAATATTCAAATAAAAATACAAATAAGTCTCAGCATTCATATTTGTCATGTAATCTATGAAGTAACTCAGTGCTATATTGTTTTTCAATAGTTCATCAAGTGGCAAGTTCACTATACAAGTATAAAAATAATTAAATTAATGTACATATGAATATGTTTAATATTTGACTTCAAGTCAATAAGGTATATGGATTTACCTATTTTATGACCTGGTACGAGTAATCGATTCCATTCGGGGACAGGGCCGCCGTTCTCTGTTGCATCGAAACCTTCTTTCATACTGATTATACGATTTTCTAACATTTTCTTAACATATAGAAGGCTGTTGAGTTGTTGTTTTACAATTAAGTCATCTTCACCGCCTGAATCCTTAGAACGTAAATGAGCGATTTCTTTACAAACAATGTTTTTTGTTGCTGTCAATTCCTCTAAACTATCTGTCATTCTCATAACAGTCAAGAACACGTCGCTTGGTAAAGTAGCATCTTTTGCACACTAAAATAATATAAATAAAATATTTGTATTAAATTATTATAAGATAATGACAAATTAATAGTTTTAACATGAAATTCTTAATAATTACCAGCCATATAAAAGCCTGATTAATATAATCAGGATCAGAAAAAAGATCAAGCAAAGGTTTGATGACAATATTAACCAGAAGTTCTCTTAAAATGAATCGCACTGTCAAACAATCAAAGTCAGATTTTGGCAACAGTAGGTAGAGTAAGATTTCAGAGATCTCGCCTAGAAAAGCTAGCTCTTGAGCTTCATCTGTACAAACTAAGTCACGACATATGAGATTATTTTCCATTTGTACTTCCATATCAAAGAATATTTTTTCCAAAGTTTCTGTCTCCTTCTCATTGCTGGACTCATTAGGTTCATTTAATGCTGATAAATTGGGAATGTAAAATTTAGACTGCGAATACCAAAATACATCTGTTTCACTTTTATTTCTCCGGTGAGTAGGAGTTTTTTTAGGAGTTCCCCCAGAAGTACTTGAACTACTACTACTCTTTTGAGCCTGTGTAGACTTTACATGTTTCACTTTTGCTCTGGCCTGTCTGTAGAGTCTCATGTGCGAAGCGGCATCATCAACAAGTCTTGTAGTCAAGTATGGTATCCAGTCAACATCTTTTACTCTGGTTAAAACGATTAATTAAAAAAAGTTTGTTTAAAAAATAATAATCTAATTTGATTTTGTTATACAATTAAGTTATTAACTAAGCGTACATTCAAACCAAAATAAAGCTATTATGTTTGAATTTAGAGTATAATGTTAAAATACTTTAGTAAAAAGCTGTAATTAATTACTATTCATATAGTAAAAACAAAACAATCACGTTACCTGTTCGCTATGTTAATGGCAATTTTTTGGGCAGTGTCTCTAACGGATTTAGTGAATTCTTCATCGTTAGTAAGAACACTATACCAGGGTTCAACATAATCTCTCAGAACAAAATCTAATATTTCCTGAAAGGCAATACAAGGTTTTCAATGACTCAAACTGTGAATGATTCATGTTCAAACCCTCTTTAAGCAATGAATTAAATGATACATACTTGTAACGATTCATCAATGATATGGCTACCAGTTACTCTCCTATCTAAAGTAAATGTCTCCTTTTTCTTCGACTCTTCCAAAAGGTACTGTCGTAGTTTCTCTGTTTTTTGAAACAGGTTCTCTCTGCCAGATTTAACTTCATTTTCAACTGTTAAACTGTTCTTTCTGTACACACAAGTTATAATCCTGAAATACAAGAATATAAATTTTTTTATCAATATTTCCAATGAAATTAAGTATTAATAAATATAAATAAAATATTCTTATTACTCTTACCCTAGCGCTAAAACTATTATGAAGGAAATTAGTCTTAGAAGTGTGGTAAAACTAAAAATGGCAAAGAGCAAGATTAAAATTGCTCCAACAATTCCGTAAAGAGAAAAATTCATCTGAAACAGATTAAAAAAACAATTGTTATTCATATTGAAAAGAATAGTCTAAGATTAAGGGGAATGGCAAGTCATTGACTACTACTTAAATCAGTACTAATAAGGTCAAAGCAATATACTAAAGGTTATCTGCAAACTACAAGAGAATATTAAGTCTGGATTGACTATAATTAAATAATTTTTTAATTATTTAAAATAATCTAAAATTAGTATTAATAAACAGAAATTATTAAAGTTTTTGATAAATCTTATAAGTGAGTATATTTAAAGAGAAAATTTGTCATTTATTTTATATTAACTGCAACTTTATTTTCAATATTCGTATTTACATTAAAATGTTATGCAAAATTTTAATAAAGACTTTTCATGTTATGTTCAAACTTTAAAGTATAATTTTTATAACAGTATATTTTGAATCATTTTTCAACTTTAGCTATTGATAGTAAATAATCTACGACAAAGACAGTATAATAAAAGATAGGTAAATAAAAATAAAAATATAAAACAATATCATGCACCAGAGCTTTATTATTAGTAAAATAAAAATAACACAAATTGCAGTACATCTTCACTCAAGCAATTTCAATACAAAAACAAACAAACCAATGAGTATAAGAAAAATTACTTGCCGTCAAAATAAAAATCGACGACCGCCAAAGGCGTTTTTTCCCGGCCGACAAAAACGTAAACAAAAACTCATCGTCATCCTCATCACTCGTGTAACTGTCGTATATGCATGTAACTCGAAAGAGCAGACGAAAGAACGTCAATAATAATACCTGCTCAATCTCAGCGAGCCATCGCGTATCTATTCTATATATAAGTACCTATACGAGAGCACATCCGCGAAAAAGCGGAAAAACGCGGGGCGTGAAACTAGACACCCGCGGCTGACGTGACATTTATTTATGCGGTAGCTACCTAAATAAGCGAACCAAGTATACATTCATCACGTACACAGGATTACTATATATATATGTACAGAACCCGCTTCGTGCATATTTTCGACAGAAGTACCGTAAGATGTACGCGCTTATACAATATGTATCGTCGCAACTTTCGACGACTTTACATTCCGATGACAGCGGCGAAACGCTTACTTGTATACGGCCTCATATATGTATGCTTTATAGCCAATATCGAGGAGGAGTGACTATATATAGAACAATACGCGTTCTCACTCTCACCACGGGGACATAACCTATATAGAGAAAGAGGAGGAGACGTATACGGGCACAGTCTTTTATTTACATTGACAGGAGATGATGAAGCCGATATAGAGAGCTAATCGCGGAATAATACACGTTTATACATATATATGCTATGTATGCAGCGAGTGAGAAAAATATAAGACGTGGCCTACATTATGCAACCGACATGGAGTTTATCTCGCTTTCGTCGGTGTATATATGCGCGCGATTTTATCTCGCGCGCGCGCGCGAACGGCTTTCCGTGCGATAATCAAACCAAAATAAACGAATGGAAAACTCGCTGAAATGCTTCTCGCGGTCGCGCTTATAAGTAGGATACGCAAATAGAGGAATTGGTTAAAAAGCGCGGTTGCCGCGCGTCACATTTATTTTGAGCTATCGATTTTCTATACTGAAATACAAATATTATGAGCTGAGCTCATTACTTTTTACTAATGATAAGAAAAATTAAATTTTGTAAGTAACAGACATTTCTACAATTTTACTAGAAAAAACAAAAAAAATATCATATACTCCAGTGGTACAACTAAATATTTGGAAATGTCAGTTTATGCTATATGAAACAAAGGTAATAACAAAATAAAAGAAACTCGATGAAGACGTAACAATGTATTCGTATTTTTTTTATCCAACATTTCCCAGTAGCTTGCGAAACAATTTTGAGCCGACGACGGTTCGGCGTAATCGCGCGATTATTTATCTTTTTCTCCCTCTCTCTCTCTCTGTATACAGACTCAGCTGGAATTCTTTTAGACGCGCGTGACACACGCGAATTACACGGCGGCGATCGGGAGATAAAACCGCGTGCGGTTTTTTAAACAAAGAGAATCCGAAAACACCCTTCCGCGCGACAATGATGAAAAAAAAAAACAAAAACAAAACACGCGCAATCCCTTCACTTGCTAGCCAAACCACATATACACACATATGCCTATATATAGATATACATATACCTTTGGACTCTGGAGCGTTCTCGCGTGACAACAGGCGGCGGCTGCATGAGCCGCATAATTGCGCGTCCCGGGCAGTGGCCGCTGCTCCGCTGCTTCCTATATCCTCACCCGCGCCGTCGTCATCAGCTACCGATGAGCATCGCCGTCGTCGTCGGCCGCAGCCGCCCCGACGACATTGTCCTTATACCGCGGTTAACGCTGCTGCTGCTACTTACACTATTTACTTGGTCGTATTATGGTATATATACGTGAACGTGGTGAAATTTCGTGACTAACGCGCGTTTGGTGTAGCTGTCGGTCGATCGTTCGTTGTTGTTAATTAAGTATACGGTGCGCGACGAAATAATTGCGGAGATCCTGTGTACGTGTGTCTGCAGTGATGCGGTGCGGACGGGCGCGACGAAGTCCTTCTAACCTCTACGCGTGTAAGCGACTACTGGGATATATATAGCGATATGTGTATATATATGTATGGGGTGGTGGGATATGAGAGGACTGTAATATCGACGGTTGATTGAGAAGATTTGAGAGATGCGTATATATAGAGGAGGTATATGTGCGAGGCTATACGGGATAGGAGATGTCTGTTATATCGACGGATTACAGAAGTTTTGAGAAATGAGTTTAGAGGACAGTAGTTGCTGCGCTTGCATTTAAATATTCAAATGAATAATTGGTATGGACATTTATTATATAGTCACAATCATGAAATTAAGATATTAAAGTGAAGTTATGTAAAAATTGAAAGTTTGTATCCTTTAGTGTAAGATTTAAAAAAAAAATTTTATTGCCAATTCATTAAATAATAATAATCATAATAATAATATTAAGAAAGAAAAAATATTGTAGTATATTATGTAACAAGAGCGTAAAAAAACAATTTTACACAAGAGTACTTTTCGCGGTCGCTATACAGGTTTGTAAAATCTACGCACGTGTTGCATACGACATTTGCCTTGAAAGGAAAATCTCTGAAATCTTTAAAGATAACTACTTCCTGGCAGTTAAGTAACTTATATATATATATATATATAGATATATGGGCAGTTCTCAGGTGAATCGAGAAGTCAAAAATTTTTTTTCTTTTAAAATCACCTAAATCGCTTCGTAACCATCCCATATGTTATCCTGAATTTTTTCAGA
>JAWWEQ010000001.1:33759845-33776845 GCA_035583055.1 Torymus tubicola
GAGTTATAAATTAATCAAAATCGGTCAAAAATGCAGAAAATGCTAAAATCACCAACTTTGACCCTCTGCCACTAAAAGACTATAAGTGATAAAAATTTCAAAAAATTCAGCGTAACATATGGGATGGTTACAAAGCGATTTAGGTGATTATAAAAGAAAAAAAATTTTAACCTCTCGATTCACTAGAGAACTGCCCATAAATATATGTAAGAGATTTAATAATGTATTTTATGAAAACAATTTTTCCTAGATGTTTCATTACGCGGGAGTTATAAACAAGTTGATACCGCTGAAATTGGAGAACTGCACCAATAAGTGTCCACTATCAACTTTTTTGAAAATTTCCAAACAGTTCCTACCAAATAATGAAGTTAGAAAATGCTTTCCCGCTGTAAATTGCCGCAAAAAAAATTGATAACACAGACGTTATCAATGTATATTTTACAAATAAGAATTTGTTATTTTTAGTATATTATAATAATTAAAACATAGTTTAGTTGTCTAATAATCGCTTAATTAATCAGAAAGTCATTATGACGATAAATCCAATTCATTTAACCATTTGAGTGGCAAGTAAACAAAGTGCTTATTGCACGAATGCACTTTTGATTTAGACAATTTCTCTGTCATTACAAATAACGGGATTAACCAAAAGGGTTTTCATCTGTTAGATACTCTGATATTGATTCCGTTACTATTTAGCTACTATGTAATAGATTAATAATTTATCTTTTAATATGCTATTTATTAGTATATTACGCACCGTGGGAGGAAAAAACTTGAACAGTCTATATCTCGTGTAAATTGCCACCCGAGCCGAAGGCGAGGGTGGTAAACACGAAATGTGAGCTGTCCGATTTTACTCCGGAGGAATGTATACTTACTATTTTTCCTTCCACCAAAGCCGAAAATGCTATATTCCCGTTTCGGAGCCGGGCGGGAATGTGGTACTTTCGGTCCGGCGGGAGGAAAATAATATTTATCTTTTTTTAATTATTACGCTTTAATGAACATTTAACCAAACATATATATCGTTTGTATAATGTTCTTTTCTGGTATGCTAACATTTTTTATATATTTTTTAAATAAATGAAAATGTATTATCTTTCTTGAAAAAAAGTTTTAAAAAAGTTCAGAATTTAAATATGAATTTTTGTATGCTTGTATATCAATATTTAAATTATAGATATGATTAATGTAGACAATTATAAAAAATTATAATGAAAAAACTTATCTTAAGAATTGGATTACAAAAGAAAATATAAGATTACTATGATAATAAATGATCCTTTATTTAATACCGATTTGGTGCTTCTTTATAACCATACTTTAACATGAAAATTGCTTTTTTCCGTTGCCCTTGCTTAGATTATGAAAACGATAAAGATATTCCTGGAAATGCATGTTATTTTTCATAGCGTTCAATATTGAATAACTATAGTTATATAACTTAAGGACCTTTGAAATTCTCAAATAAATCATATTTACTCATGACTTTTGACCTTTTGTAGTATTTAATTAAGAAAATTACGAGAATTACTCTATTAAGCATTAAATTATATCTTGTATCTGCAGGAACTTCAGACAATTACCAATTAGAAGTTGAACAAGTTATTATAAATTGTGCACGTTTTACATAATAATTCCCACAGAAGTTTGAAAGTACGATAAAGATCTGCGTATATTTTTTAGAATAAGAATTTTTTATAACTAGTATAATTCACGAGCAATGTCATGGGTTGATTGGCACTTAATTAATCATGAAATGATACTTCTATATTTATTGATATTTCTTATATTTCTGATATTCATTCTATTATCGTTTAACTATAGACCTGCAAGATAGATAGATACCACTATAGTTCATAACGCTCATAATTCATTTAATAAATATTTTATTATTTTTATTATTATCCATAGTGTACATCTTAGAATAAATAAACATTTGACGCAAAAGCACAATAAGATCTTGTTATTCTTTAGATAATACTTTTTTCTTCCTTTCTTTTGCCGTAGCATCTATTATACATTAAATTTTTTTTAAAGACTAGATAAAAAAAATATATTTCCTTTAAATAGTTTCGTAACCATGATGCAAGTGAACGCAAGTTTCATTCTAGACATGTAAAATTTAATCAATTCTTTTGTTTCCCTCATATTTCTTCAATAGTACATTATCAATAACTTGCACTTTTTTTCTTTTTAATAAATCTTAAGTCTTCGAGTTAGATAAGATACCCTGGGTACTGACAAAAAGTATTTATCAAAATATAATATAGCAACATTTTAGCGCCAAGCTAAAAATTCTCTTTCAGTCTTATTTCGGCGCTTGTCATCGCATGGCAAAAATGAAATTTTCAACTGCTCTTTGTCTACTTTTTTTTAAATTTCAATCCTTAACCATTGTATTAACCGCACGCGACGATTTCAAGCTTGATAACGTGCAAATAGTAAGTTCTTTACACACTGACAAGTGATATTGATGAAATTATCGATTAACCGAATGACTATAAGTATATATGTGTTTAGTTATTCAGGCATGGAGACCGCACAGCACTGGAGACGACAGTGTACAAAAATGATCCATACGTTAAGATTTGGGAGGACATTGGTTACGGACAGCTGACAAAAGTAACTATAATTATCAAATTAAAAAATTTATCGTATACGTTAAAAGAGAAAAATCTAAATTACACTTCTACCAAACAGAATGGAATGCGACGCGCTTACAAACTTGGCAGAATGCTGCGTAAACGCTACGACTTGTTCTTAGGTGAGTACAACCGTGGCGATGTCTATGCTTACAGTGGAGCTAGCGATCGTACCAAAATGTCTCTTCACTTGACTTTGGCTGGTTTGTATCCTCCAACGGCCAGAACAGCCTGGAGCAGTTATATCCATTGGACGCCCATTCCCACGGAGAGCTTACCAGCAACTTTAGATATCCTCGGGTCAGCTGAAATCTGTGTGAAGTTAGTCTGAATGTTTGAATATGATATAAGTGGACCTAAAATACGTATTTAAGTATATTCGTGAATTTGCAGTGTCTATAAATTGCTGGCAGTTGCTTTCAAAACGCCTGAAATACAGATGAAGCTAGCGAAATACAAGGATTTCTACAAGTACCTCGAAATCAGTACCCACGTGAACTCTTCGAGTCCTAGAATTGCGTTCATGCTTTATGATAACCTTCAATCTGCTGTGCGTAAAAGAAATTTAACTATCGTTATAAGTATCCAGTGTTCGTTATGTAGTGCACACTATGTTAGTTTTTCGATCATTTACTTATTTTCTTATATCTGTTAGAGTTCGATAAACCGGTCTTCTCTGTTATCGAAAGTTTTTTTTATATTTTCGATGAATTAGGCAATTATATTATAAATTAACTTTTTCTTTTCAATGATAACAAATAAAAACACTGGGTACAAAATCCAACCAATATAAAAATAAATATATTATGAAGAAAGTTAATTCATTATACATTGATGCAAACTATATATGACTATATAGATATCCATGGGACTACCTTTACCTGACTGGTGCTCGGACGAGGACTACGAGAAGCTTAAAGACAACGCTGCAATCTTTTACGAGGCGATGGCGTACACAGATTTAGCGAGAAAAGTTCTCGCCGGTCCTGTATCCGAAGCATTCGTGAAGCATATCAATGGCAGCGAGACGAGCAAGAGTAAAAAGAAGATTTATTTATACTCAGGACACGATATCAATCTCGTGGGGTTGATCAAAGGTTTAAATTTCACAAAAACCGTGGATCTTCCTGGTTACACGAACGCTATTATTATCGAGAAATGGAAAGGATCAAAGCACGATTACATTAAGGTATTTATATTTTTGTAAATAGAACATTTAGAAGTGTGTGTGTGATTTTTTTAAATATACGATTTGATTTTTTTTAGGTGCTTCACTGGACAGGAGCCACTGAAGAATTGATTCCGCTGAAAATGAAAGATTGTGATAGTGAATGTCCGCTGTCGAAATTTTTGGTAATAATAGAGAAACTTCTTCCAAACGACGAATCGAGGAAACTGTGTCAAGATTCGGAAGTGCAATATTGTAGGAAAGTTGCTGATAGTACACCAAGTGAACGTTTTAACTGAATTTTAGAGAATCAATTGTCTTATACTCTTGCATTGGTTGTAATATAACAATTAATCGACGACTTTGTGTGTGTGTGTCGATTATTATAGCTAAACTCGCTGACGCATAGCATTAAAATATCATAATGAGATTAGATTATACGTTTAAGCTAAAGTTATGAACCGCGTGATTTTTATCAAGCATGAATGCGAGATTAGCTGAACTTGCGCTAATTTAGTTCTGCATATATAAAGGAAGTTTTTTTTTTATTAAACCGCTCGAACCGTTATCATACTCGTTTGCAAGATAATTATATGCACGCATCGTTGCTTGCATTTTTATCTATTTTAAATTCCACGATTCATGAGCATGGCATTCTATATCTATCGTCAATATATATATATGGAAACAAAATTTTTAAATAAATATGTGATTATATAGTGCAAGAATAAAATTTCAACGAAATAATTATTCAAGATTAACGCGAGTGTTCTGTAATTGTATATTAAAAAAATTAAAATTTAGTAGATGTGAAGACAATATAAATTTGTTTAAATTACTCTTAAAAAATTTACATTTAATTCTGATTCAGCGCTTAATTTGATAAAATCTTGTCTGAGCTACGGATTAAATAAATCAAAAAGTATTATAATTTATAACAACAGACAAAACAAATTCTTTATCGTCCCCCCTCAATTCAAAGTAATTATATCAACTTGAAAAACGGCAAATCATACTATTTCAGCAATGCTATTCACCTCTTCTCACAAATAAAAAATTTCATTCTTATCTCCTGCGTCAAAAAAAAACGCAAAACTGAATAATATAATCGCTATCTCTCACAACTTTCCCTCTTATACGTGCCTCCTTAATCCTCTCTATATCCTCCTCTAAAATTCGCAGAAGACAATCAAACCGCGCCACTAAAGCCGCAGCATTCATTGATCCATCCTCTATATACCCACACACATATATATGTATCCGTATCTCAGTGGTTATATACGCGAAGAAGAATAAATCAATATACGCGAAAACTCACACATACACGTATATAAAGCGTTCCCACTCGAGTACCTTATATATATATGGTCCCCTCTCGTGACAAATTGAGATAAATAATCGTTCGCAGCGCGACAATGGGGTTCGCTCTCGCGTTCTCTCTAGAGTATCCGTCACGCTGGTACTCGAGGCGACACGCGCCTTCTGATTTTGCAAGGTACCGCCTTGTTGCGTTTTTCGTATATGTCATATCGAGAGAGATCTATTTTGTTTGTTTGTTTATCGTGAGAAAGTTGAAGTTACCGAGGGTTGTGGGACGAGCTAAGGAGATGGTGATAATTGTATGCGGGGACCGTGAAAATTGTGTTTTGACGGTACAGAGAATAATTTCGATAAGTAGAGATAGATGGAAATGTAGTTTTTATTTCCAAACGAGTATTAATAATATAAATTGGTTTCTGTATTCTGTGGTTGTTACTTTTTACACGTAATAGTATGTTGCTAATTATTTTTATTGTTGTTTTAGTATATTATAATGCAGTTTAAATGCATACATATAAATTATCGAAAGTGAGAAAGAAAGAAAGAAAGAAAAACCTGTTATCTCTGTAAAGTAATATAAATACTCTGTATATTTACAAAAATTATAACGCAACAACAATTAAATTATCTTAATTACATACCATCACCAAATCAACATAACAACAATGACAGTGAGAGTGGAAAATTCTTCACTTATATATATATATATATATATATATATATGACAAAGGAAACCATTCACGTAACATAACAAAAGACGTCTATATATAACAATATCAGCTAAAACAATTGTAAAGTGTTGTTCTTATTGTCAGCGACGAGTATTTCATTGTTCGGTAAACAGAGGACACCGGAGACATAGCCGAAGTGCCCGATTTTCGCTGATCCACGGATACCGAACCCACGTAGAAAGTCTCCTTTGGACGAAAAGATTTGGATACGAGTGTTGTCCGAGTCGCCTACTACGATGTTACCCTGTTCGTTGAATTTCACTACTTCTGGAGATCTAAAATACAGTGTAACCCAGGTTATTAAAAGTTTGCTTTTAAAAAAACTCATCATATATTATTTAACAAGAAATTTACTTGAAAAATCCTTTGTAAGTTCCGCAACCTCCGAACGAGAACATCAATTTACCAGCGTGATTGAAAACCTATATACAACCGATCAAAACCAAAAAATTTTACTTTAATAATTTACTCTATACATATAAGTATCGCATCGTTCCAACTATTCTCTTACCTTAATCTTATGATTCCCACTGTCAGCAACGACGACTGCATTACTCGACACGGCCACATCAGTCGGCGCGTGGAAGCTGTGTATTCCAGCTATCGTACCACTACCCTTACTTGGCTTCTCTTTAGGTCCAATTGCACCTTTATATGAACCATCCCAGCCGAATATTTGTATACGGTCGTTGCCTGTATCGGCGACGTAAATCCATCCCAGTGATTGCCGTACGTCCAAACCTTCAGGACACCGTAGTTGACCCTCGCCTTGGCCCTTCCAACCGATGCAGCGGAGAAAGAGTCCGTTCCGGTCGTACACGAAAATCGTGTGCTTCCATTTGTCTGGAAATTGGTGAGTAGAGGTTGGTTAATGTATAATTATGGTATTGTAGATAATTTTTTCTATGTTTATACTTTGTTAGGAATGGAGTTTTTACTGTAGTTATAATTTAACAAATTATTATTCTAAAAATGGTTTTTTTAAGGAATAATTATTTCGTGGAATTTTCAAGAGCGAATTGAATTTCGTGGAATTTTCAAGAGCGAATTGAATTTCGTGGAATTTTCAAGAGCGAATTGAATTTCGTGGGTAAACGTTGGACTTGCGTAAAACAGAGGCTCGACGCATGTGCGGTATTATTGAACAGTTCACATTGGCCGCCCTATTATATCGCGCTACCGCAATCGAATTGTTTGCTGCGGTGGGTAAATGTTACAAAGGGTATATATTTGTTTTCGATTCAAGAGTTTTTATTAATTGTATTTTGTGACTATGGTTAAAGCCATTGATGGTTTGATAGAAAATCGATATGTTTCAATTGAATTTTATTCTATAGTATAATTTTTTGAGCTCGAAAATTTATTCTTAAATATTTCTATTTAACATGCGTAAAAACTGTTTCTACTTTAAATAATAAATATATTTTACTTTAATTATTGCCAACCAAAAAAAAGATGATTTCTATGTATGAATGTCTGCAGAAAAAAGGTTTATGTAAAACGTCGTTTTCCCGATTTGGCTTGGTAATGCTGGAGTGGAGAAAAAAATTGTAATAAAAGAAAGCGTTGAATAACGTATAAAGCATCACGGATTTGATCGAAAATTGTCAAGTTAAAGTTCATGTTTTTATAATTAAAATTGTTGATTATCCAATTACTCAAGTAAATCAATGAGGAGAAAATAATACAACGAAGATATTTATAAAATTAAAATAATCTAAAGAAAACAAGGTTGTTGTCTCAAAGGTTACATATCTTCTATCATCATCCCAGATAAAACATCCAGCTGGATTTCAGTAGATTTCCCAGTTGGATTTCTAACCGACCATTTCAAATACTCCCACCTATTTTTAATTGGACTTATTATATGGATTTCCATCAACTATACATGAGACTTATGGTGGATTCCTGTCTATTCGCGAGTGGATTTTTACGTATAAGATTTCCGCCTATCCCGAAGTGAAGTTTTTAAATGGATTTCGACATCGAATTACTTTACAACACATTCTCCCGCATCGAGTAAAATAATCTCGCAGCGCTTACCTGTGACGAGTACCTCCTGCCGGTTGTGGAGGAACGTGACACCCTGGGGTGCAAGCATATCTGGTTGGTTGTGGATGTGCCGAATGATGCGCAAGTGCTTGTCAAGGACGACGACTTGGGCGCTGCCCGGACACGCGACGTACACCTCGCCACGTTGGGGGTCTACGGCGAGTCCCGACGGACGCTGTATGTGCTTACGGTTGGTAATCATTCGTGGTCTACGGACAAAAATCATTGCGTGAATTATATTACATGTTAATTTGGTAATAAATTTTATCGAATCAAATAAAAAGTGTTTCTTATTAGGGGAGATTCTTTGCATCCCTTTGTTCATGTTTTGGTGAGCTTCAACTTTATCGAAACCTTAAAGTTCTTTTTTGATTTGTTAAAGATAGTTAGAAAATTGTTCCGTAAAGTTTTAACCACAAACTTTTACACTGAATTAGAAGACTTTTATAGTTTTTGATTGAACTATAACGATGTAAGATACTTATAATTTTCTAAAACTTTGCTGCATTACAGTTACTGTTCAGATTAGCTGGTACAATTACAGTATGTTCAAGTTCTTATTTACTTTTTTTTCTTATCAAACTTATTAAACTTCATAAATATTTATTTTCTTTTATTTACTGAAACACTTAAATTAATATACCAGATTTCCACTTATATGACATTTTTTAAAAATAAATTTCGTGACTGAAAAAATTGATACTTGAAAAACATCGAATGCAAATAAAAAAGCAAATGTCAATTTAAGAATATTATATAAAATACTGACGATCTTTAATTAGATAAAAATATATACTGTCACATTGCATGTTCGAACATATAAAAAAAATGAAATAATATTTACCTGCTGTGACTTTTTTCTTTTTCTTTTTCTTTATCGCGAAGTGTAATTTCAGGCATGTCCGAGACTTTTCCCTGCCAAGACAAAGCGCTCGATATCATCGCTGTGCTTTTCCGATGAAGCTCCAGGAACGTCTTTATCTGAAAGAGAATAGAAAGGTCATTCATATGGAATAATTGCTGAATGATATAATATCAAATAATTATTTGATATTAAATTTTGAATTTATCTATTCAAAAAAAATTCAAAGGTAAAAACTAGCAATGGAATAATTTTTTTATTAACTTTCTAATAACTTCTTATGTATTTAAAGAATTTTTTCTTAAATTTTAAGTTTTTAATATAAATGTCAATTACAAATTATAAAAATGTCACATTCTTCTACATATGCAAGTGAAAAATGTTTCCTTAGGCAATTTATAACCAAAACTTAAAAAAAATGTTATAACGTAAACAATATTAATATATTAAGAAACGTCCTTCACTCAACACCACATACATATAAAATAGCTAATTTTTCTATTATCAACACAAACAATACTTCACAAAATCCTCAAAGTCTGTACATACCCTAATATATTCATCATCATCATCAATCCATTCACCATATCAAACAATACCTTCTCTCTCATTCCCCACCCAATCCTTCACATTCACCATAGCATTCCACTTAATCCACCCTGAATCCCCGATTTCTCTCTCTCTCTCTCTCTCTCTCTCCGCAGGCCGACCTTTAATTGATTCCGCGACTTATTTCCTAAACGTAGAATCCTCTCACACCGCGCGCACGCACACCTCCGCAGGCTAAACTTTCCGAACACGTGTCCTCGCGCGCGTACGATCCGCCCTTCAACGCAAAGAGAGAGTCGGTATACGACGACACGCGGCATGGCACGCGACCACCTCTCTCTCTCTCTTTGTGATGCGCGAAGTGCCTGGGGTAAGTACGAAGTTTTCTGTATACGGTGGTCTCGTGGCACTATATACATAGCTATATATATATACCAGTAGCGGCAAAGGGGACGCATCGTTGCGTTCGTAATTTGCCGCAGTTGTTGTCAGACGCATTGCTACGCGCGTTATATGCGGGTATACATTTGTTTTAAAGTTTGGAAATGGAAGAGCAGGGGGGGAAGAAGGATGGGTTTGTTGTTTGGAAGTTATCGATGGTTGATGATAGCTGTATATATACTGTGCGAGCTGCTGTGTGGGAATTGGGTAATATGGTTTCGCGGTGTGCGTTTGAGATGTTGGTTAGTTGTAATGTGTCTAACTTGTTTATGTATACATATAAGATAATTATATTTCATGTTTGATTTTTTTTCTTTAGATTATATTAGGTATAATGAGAAATCATTTATTGTTAAGATGAGTAGTTAGTAAATTTTATATTTCTTTTATTTTGCATTATAAAATGCATGTAAGTGAACATACATTTTTAAAGCTTACAAAATTGTAAAATTTGGACACATACACAAAGCTATATTATAAAACATTTTTTACTTCATTACGAAAAAATTTTAAGAATAACTTTTGTCCCATGTATATTTTTTCAAGTTGTTTCTTCGGTAAAGTACATTACTAATACACTACTATGCTAATTAATATAATCTAGTATTTTCTCATTTTGCAAATTCTAAAAATATAGTTACAAAATTGCTTGCATTTATATATTACACGTGTCTATACCATAGCTATAGAACTACAACTCTTTAACCGCTTCCCATTTCCATTTTTTATTCTCAACTTATAATTCCCGCCAAACCGGCTTACAACCCTAATCCTTACCCTGACAAAAAAATCTCCAAAACACCATATCCACCTCTACGGCAACAATTTAATCGCTTTCCAGCTTAAAAGGTCCCCGAACCATAGCCACGTATATACACGCGCGTGAACAAAAAAAAAACACATACACACAACAACGCAAACGCACGCGCGACGTATCGACAGGAGCCGTCGAAACTTCGCGCTACACGTCGCGAGAAATAAAGGAAGGCTTAAAAAAAAAACTAAAAAAAAGAGAAGAAGCAAGAACTATAGGATTGACAGCCTCCCACGAGAAAATAAAACTCAGCGTTAAAAGCCATGGCAAATTGGCTTTATAACCATACGATCGCGACGATATAAACATATAGGTATATACACACACACACATGCCGTTTACAATTGCCAACCGGCCGTATAATGATACACCAGTTAGTTACGCGTCAGTTGATTTTCCCATGGGCCCGCTCTCTGTCGTCGTCCTCCTCGTCGTTGCTTTACACGCGCGTGTGGCAATATGTCGCTGCGGCTAATTTTAGGGCGCTGAGGCGCGTGCCACCAAGCCAGTACTACCGCACTCCCCTAGTTAGGGGCGGTAAGTAAGGCTACTCTAGAGAGAGAACGGGAAATTTTGATTTTTGCAGATCATCGGGTACGAGGGTAAGGAGAGAGAGAGGGAGGGTGAGAGAGAAAGATATAGAGATAGAGCGGATGCGATTGCGCGGATTGATTCGTTTAGCTATACAGGGAATAGTGTAGGGTTGTTTTTTTGTTGGATAATATGCGTGTTTGGTGTTATTATGCTATTGCCGGTGGGAATAAGTCGAGGTAATCGAGTGTGATAGACGCGCAACGTATGGGGTTTTAATTGATTGTATACGGTGGTTATAGCGTCATGTTTTTCTTCGTCGCGTGTGATGTGATTTTGTGGTTAGACCAAGTACTTCATGTATATAAGGCAAAATAAATTAGATTCATAAGTAGTGTTTGGGAAATTTTTAATAGCGATATGTTTTTCATTTTAATTTAATAATAAGATTGACGGTTAGATTGAGTGGATGTATATAGAATAAACGCAGTTTATTCAAATAGTAAATCGAACGAATTAGCTTTAATTGTGATTATATACTCATCAATTCAATTTTAGTAGGACTATAATTGAAGTATATATTTAAATTTAAGTGCACAATTAAAAAAGGTGTGTTCTGGAATTTAACGAACGATTATCCAAACAATAACAATATAGCTCTATTTACTTTATATATATTAGTATTTCACAAATACTGTTCTTACTCAATCTGAATCACACAAAAAGTGTGTTATTAATTTTGGCTTTTTACATAAAACTTGTTTGAAAACTGGATAACTCATTTTAAACTGTCTGCAATTATAAATTTAACTACTTTTAATTATTGTTTTTTTGAAAATTGTAGATTAAAAATTCATAACTAGTTTAAAATTGTTATTAACTTCAAAAGATAAAATGTCGATAAAATTATTTCTAAATTAAACCTAATTGTAAATAGTGTCTATATACATTATCAACAACAGCAATAAAAAAAATCTGAACTAAACGACTTCACATTTCCCTACCCTCATTCCCTCCACCATCGTAACGATTCGGAAATCCAAAACGACCTCCACCCTCGCCTCTTCCAAAAGGACTGCAAAATTTTATTACACCTCCTGCGACATCGAGCGCCGTAAAAGACACCCTCTCTCTCCTCTTCTCTCCCTCCAAAAAAAAAAAGACACGAGACGACTTCGCGCGCGTGCAGTTGACTCTTTATGGCGGAGGAGTGTCGTTGACGTAAATTATTAGCCGTCGACGGGGGGGAACAGAGAGAAAGAGAGAGAGAGAGAGAGCGAAGCGAAACGAAGGCGTGGCTTACCAAGGGTCGAAGGCGTGGCTTGAGCGCACCCCCGCTGCTCGAATTGATTTCAGCGCGGGTGGTATATATAGCGCGTGCACCTGCGAGTAATTACGAGAGGAGGAGGAGGAGGAGGTTGAGAGGATAGTTCGTCGTGGTTTACGAGGCAGGTCTGCATGATTCGAGTAATAAATACAGTCGCACGGGTGCGGAGGAGGTATCCTTGTATTTGCTTGCGTGGGTGAAGATATGGCGTTAGAGGTTGTGAGCTGTGAAAATTTGCTTTTTTTTAAGTTTTTGAAGATGCCGGTATTTAGGAGTACTCTATAAAGTTGAATTCTTGAAAATACCACTGAAGATTAGTTAAAATTGCTCCACCGAAACATTAGTAAATATTTCCTAACTATTGGTGGAAATGTATGAAAATTTTCACAATTTGAAAAACATGAAACTTCACTACACTGTTAGAAAACTTTTATATATATATATAGATATACTGTGTTTACATTTTGAGTTTCTAAATGTATACATATGGAAGTTTTCTTACAGTGTATTATCAATAACGAATATTTTGACATATTTTCACTTAGAATCAGTGAATATTAACTAATGTTTTGGTAGAGATATTTTTACTAATCTTTAATGTTTTTCTCGCTAATTTCACTTTAGATAGTGTAATGTTGTAAAAGAGTTTTTTGAGATTTAATTTCTTGCACTGAAAAATGAATAAGATGTATATCAAGAGCAATATTTATTTTAATATTATGATATCAATAAAAGTTTTGATTGCATCATTCGTGGCGTCGAAATAAAAAAAAAAGTATAAAGTTATTTAGTGAAAATGAATGATTTTAAACAAGAAATTAAAAAAAGTTCTGATCTCTTGACCTCGAAAATCTTTAAAGATTAGAAATTTTTTTAAAATAATTGATTTGTTTAGATACAGTTGGAATCATCTTACTTTTTAACTTTGGTTAATCATTCTTTATATCATAAATCAATGTATATACGTTCCTTCGTCTAACACATACTTACTATTTTACTCAATGAAAATCTCGCGATTTAAATCAGAATATAGTTAAGAAAATATTCCAAATGGATATAGCCATGACAATAAAATGAGAATTTTATCCACGTTTTTTTTTCATATCCACTAACAAATTCTACACAAAGTTATATAAACCCAGCAATGCAACAATATAAGATCCACTTTTTTGTACATCAAGCCAAAGAAAAAAAAAAAGAAGAAAACGACAAGGCCACTCGCAAACGCAACAATACACCCAATCGCCAACTCTATACCAGCCCTCTCCTCGGCCTTTGGAAAATTCAAAGCGACGGTATGGGCCATTCGACCGATCCTCCATTCTTATACCGCTTTATCGTCCTCTCTCTCCAACCAACCATCCACCCACCCATAGCCGCATACACACATACACATATAGATATATACATCACATACGCTTTGAACAAGAGAACGCGCAAGCTTTCTCTCTCCCGTTCGCGCGCCAGTGGTAATGGGCTGTCAGTGCCAGACGCGCTTTCGCCGTTACTGACTTACAGGGCGAATAACGAGCCTCCTGGATATGTGTGTGTGTGTATGTGTATATATTGTATAGCGAATGCTTTAATCATTTCGCGAGTCGAGCGTGGTCTCTTTACTCGGATGTTTTTGGGATAGAGGGAGTATAGTAGAACGGTGATGAGAGTTTGGTGAGATTGTAACGAATCGCGGAGGGTTTGGGAAACTATAGTATAATGGAAGGTTAAGTGGGGGGAAGAAAGTTGGTTTTTAATAGGGTTGAGTTGATTTGGATGGTTGTTTGTGTTTTTATCGAATAAAGTAATGTTATATCGAGATTAGGATTTGAAAAGTATTCGAACAAATATAAATAATAATAGAAATTACTGTTAGGAAAGTATAATTAATTAAAAATATATCAATAAGTTTATCAGAAATTAAGGGTTGATAACGGATTGGGAAGTTGTTATGATGATATGGTTCAATCTCATTGTTTACTTGAAATCAATTTCGGAGGTATTTCTTTATACTAATAAAATTAATTACAATTGTCTTGATTAGATGAAAATTAAATATTGGTTTCAGATGGAATATTAGTGACTTTTGAACAAATTAAATCGAGTACACTGAGAAAAAAAAATTCATTGAATCAATTAAATCAATTTTATTGAAAATGTTATAATTCATTCAATTAAATAAAAATTCAATGTAATATCCAAAAATAGTTTGATTTGATATAATATTTTGTGCAAAGGAAAATAACTAATGTAATTAAATAATTATTTCAAACAATTTTATATCAACATTAAATCAATTCATTAATTATTTTAATTTAATTAGTTATAAATTAAAAAACCAATATTATTTGCTAAACTATTTAATAAAATATTTGTTTGTAACAATTTCAACTTAATATTGAACATGCTTATGCAAAAAATCAGTATTATTCTCGTTATTGCATTTAATTGAATGTATAAAATATTTAATAGCAACAAACAAAATATTGTATTACAATATTCGAATTAAATATTTAATTAATTATTAAAAAAATATTTTATTAAATTAAATAAATATGTACTATAATAAATTAAATGTTATTAACTATCAAATAAATGAAAAGTTAAACTTATAAAATATCTTTTAATTACAATGTAATTTTTACTCAATGTAAGAAAACAAAATTGGTACTACTAAAATGAATATAATTTAATATTTATTCAAAGGAACTAAAATGTAATTTTAAAGCAGTCAAATATTGAAGTGACATAATTAAATATTTGGTTCAACAGTAATCAGTGAATTTAATTATGTAGAGTAGATATTAATTTCATTCAAGTAATGGAGTATCAAAATATCGAAAAAGTTACTTATTTGACTTAATTGAAATTTAATGTCGAACCTATCAAATATTAAAGTGATATAATTGAATATTTAATTTTATAATATTCTAATTAAAACTACAAATAAATAAATATTTAATCGATATAATACATAACTTTAATTATGTAGATTAAATTTTACATAAGATTCATTAATTATATTGATTAAATATTTATTTATTTCTAAATCTGATCTGGGTATTGTTAGAAAAAATATTTAATTATATTACTTTAATACTTGACTGTTAAAAATAATATTTTCGTTACTTTAAATAAATATTACATGGAAAAATCTATAAAGCTGATATTTTACAACTATCCTCACAGTTTTTTAGGTTAAACATACCTCAAAGTCCCAAACCTAACCGAAAATCTAAATCTTAAACCCGAAAATGAGTGGATAAACATGAACGATATCGCATGTTAATTTACGTGTGACATCTGGATGTGGTCGGAAAAAAATATTTAATTAAATTACTTTAATATTTGACAATTCCAAAATTGTATTTTAGTTACCTTAAATAAATATTACATTAAAGAATCTAAAAAGTTAAGGTATTACTACTATTCTCATAGTTGTTTTATCTTAAATAAACGTAAAAAAAAAACAAAATTTCAAATGATGTATAGAAATTTGAAATCCCAAGTCCAAAGGAGGGTGTACTTTAAATCCAAATGAGTAAAAATTGACGCAGAAATATACAAATTCAGTAGTTTACTCTTTCTTAACGATACACAATGTTATTGTTTGTAAAGTGTCTTTGTAAAGAGTAATAATAAACTTTACTCTTTTTTAAAGAAGAAACCGTTAAATTTCTACCTTTGAGAGACAGAAATTATAACCTCATCATTTAAAAAGAGCAAATGAGTAACTTTACTCTTTTCTAGAAGAGTAATTTGCGAATTTATTATTTTGTGATAGGAGAAACAAAAACTCCGCCGTACCCAAAGAGTAAGATAATGTTACTCATTTTTCAAAGAGTAAATTAGAGGATTCGTATCTCAGAAAAGTAGAAAATTAAACCCTCCTTGCCAAGTGTAAATAAATTACTCTTTTCGAAAAGAGTATTAAATGAATGTCTCCTTTAGAAAAGTATAAAATCTCCCTATGTCATCCCAAAAGAGTAGTTGAATACTTTTATTCTTTTACAAACGGGTAAATAATTATATTCGCGCATGTTTTAATTCAGAAAGTGTAATTATTTACACACACACACACACATACACACACACACACACGCACGCACGCACGCACGCACACACAAACACACACACATATATATATATATATAAAAATATGAAATTTAGGAAACAATTATTTAGGTTATTAAGTGGGAAATTTATCAAAATGATAATTCAACACTCAATTTATATTTTTATGCTAAATACATGGAAATAGTGTTAATTGAATCTCAATTGAAGCTGACTTTTGAATAAAATTTTTAATACACTCAGTGCAGAAGTTTCTATTTTGCACACATTATTGGTTAAAAAAAGCGTATGCTAATAGAGATAAAAAAAAACTGTGCGTCTCGGGACGCCCGGCAGAAGTGATAACTTCAATTAATATACGTTTAAACTATTTTAAGAAAAGGTTTGAAATATAATTGGGCCTTATTCGTATCAAATTGTATAATATTTTCTTGCGACAAATTCAACGAAGTATAAAAAACAAAATCAGTATAACAAGAATAACTA
>JAWWEQ010000001.1:33776945-33798754 GCA_035583055.1 Torymus tubicola
AGTATGTAGAAATTCCACAATACTATGTTTTTAAATATAAATCGTGGATAAAAAGAAAACAGTCGCAACGATTTACATAGCCATTGAACGATTAAATATCGTATCGCCAAAAGATACAGCCTTCAGTGCGTATCCCTAAAACGTTCGTCAATACAAAAATCTAAGACTAAAATTTCTAAAGAAATATATCCCCAAAATATGACGTTGAATTATCAGACCGAAAAAATAAAATTTAATAAAACAAAATTTACATTTACTATATTATTTACTAAAAACCCATTATACAACACCAAACCAAGATCAACTCAAAACCTCTTCCTCTACCAAAATCAACCACAATTAACTTCACAAAAAACCTTCAACATTTCTACTTACAGTACCTACCGAAAATCCCAAAACCCCACATTCTCCATCTTCGCCTCTCAACTCTGCTCATCAGTCACAGAGGGAGAGAGTCTGCTGATGCAAGCGCGCAGATCAATACGCATACCCCAGCGAGTGATATATACATATACACGGTGGCCTGCGCACGACAGCTCCTGGCGTGAGATTTTATTTGTCGAACGACGCGCGCCGTCAACAGGGACAAAAAAAAGAAGAAAACGACAACGACGACGGGATGTGGAGAAAAACGGTGCTTTTATAGCTCAATATATCGAGATGCTCTAATAGCGCATCAGCGAGGAGGAAAAACCTATGGTTATGGAGAAAGTTTTAGTGGTTTAATGTATATTTGTATTTAATGCAAGTTATTACTTTTATGTATATAAGAACTAAATCCTAGTGATTCAGTCGCGAAGCTTACACGCGATGATCTGGGATATTAAAAATATCGGTTGATTCAGGCGTATCATACCCTATCCGAAATATTGCAATAAGATAACTGCTATCGTATAATCCACGTGAAACAATAGGCCTAAATTCAATCAGGATGATTCACCCGCTCTATATAAAGCGTTTGATAATACTTTGGAGATTTCGAAGACGATCGGGCTATCATTTTCTTTCTTTTTTTTTTCTAAGAACTTGCATCTTATATACCTTTTCGTTATCATCAGCGATCTCGTCGAAACCGCTATCTTTCTGTTCGATCAGTTCTTTTTGTGATTCGAGAATTCGTTGTTTGATCTCATCTGCCGACTGCTCTTTCCTCATCTTATACTCCTCAATCTGTTCTATCTTCTTGTTCTTCTCCTCGTCCAAAGCGGCAACTCGCGCGTGGAACTCTTTCTCTACGGTTTCCTTCATGTTGTCTGTCTTTTCCTAAAATAAGGAAGTTAAAAATAGATACCTTATATAAGTAAATATGTTTCAATCAAGCGTATATATTAAATCCATCCAATTATTCAATTGAAGGCCATACCTTGAATTCGCAGGCTCGCTGGTCCATTTTGTTCGCTACGATTTGTAATTGCTCGAACATGACGTCGAGTTGATTTTTCAATTGACTGATATGCATAGTCCGGCATACTTTGCAAAATACCTGTACAAAAATAAATATTCGTAAATTTCCATATAACCATTATAATTATATCATCAATATAAAAAAAAGTATATATAATTTTAGGAAATATTCATTTCAACGTATTCTTATCAAAATCGTGTGGAATATATATCACGCATTATTTAAAGTCAATATTTGCGATAAGTATTATAATCTTAAAATAGAATGCATTCAAACGCAGCCGTCAATCCGGTGCACGAAGATTTCTCAAATCTATCGGTTTATTCCGGTAGACACAAATAGACACACTACATATATATATATATATATATATATATCGTTGTGCCTTTTTATCTACGTCTATTATTAATAAGCTCGTAACTCATCTTCATAAATAAACTACTTAATTTCATCCTAATTGCACCAAATTGTCTGACTGATACATAGCTTATCGAAAGGAATATTTAGTAAATCAATAATTTTCGATGATTTCGAATCCATTTTTTTCTCTATACAACATTGTTTCGAATTAAAACTTGAACTCAGCCTTGACTGCAGAAAATTGTGCAGTGATTATGTATCGCAACACGTGAATGAAAACACGTGATATACAAACAGCTAAAGAGCAAATAAATAATACAATTTATCACTTTTTCAGACAAATGATATACAATCCAAACAAAATTTTGAACAATTTTGACACTTTCTTGGTAACTACGTGAGCTGCAATAATAGCTCATTTTTGTTTTCATAAAATAAAATATTTTTAGAAGCTCATAAAAACTTCATCTATATTATCGCACCTTTTTACAATGCTGACAGGTGACGTCAGCGATATCGTCGCACGTCGTCTCGCACTTGGAACACCGGGTCTCATCCAGTTGGCTCAAGTTGGGTGTACTCCGTCTATGTTTATGGCCCGATAGCATTGAAGCAAAATTGACGACGAGAGTTTTGGATCTCTCAGATTTTTCAACGAACGATTTGTCTACTGCCCTTATTACACTCTCGATGCTACGGTTGGGCATAAACTTGGCGTCCTTCGGGACGACGGTTTTGCAGACTCGGCATTTTATCGTGGTCTCTGTTCAGAAGAGTGAATATAAGTAAAGGTTAAATTTTTGGTGACTGAAGCAAGTGAATTTCAAAGATATGTAATTTTTAAAAGTTTTCTGAAGTGAAAAAGATCTTTTGTTCAGAATTTGAAAAATAATGAATTATTGAAGATTTTTAGTTACGGTTGTTTTTAGCATAAATATTTTTTTATAAATGTTGATAGTGAAAAATTTGGTAATAACATTTATGGTGAAATATATATTTTCTTTTAACGCACGTCTAAGGGATAATAAAAAATATTCTTAAAAGTATATTACAAACGATAACGGGCTCTGGTTTATCATAATCATGAAAAGTCCAATATACGTGAATCGCTCGATATGTCGAAAGATAAAATAAAACCATTGATTAAAAAATATTTTTAGTACGAACAAATCATTCAAAATATATATATTTTAACGTTTAATCGCGTGAAAAACTTAAAAATATACAAAACGAATTCAAAAATATGCTAATACTGGGTTGAAAATAATAAAATTATGTAAGTAATAAATAATTTGAGTGATTTTTTTGTTATTTGAAGCAATCAAGATAATTATTAAATTAAGTAAATTATTAATATTTAATTTTTCAAATGACTCAAATACCTTAATTATATAAAACGCAATTATTTGTATAAATTCTTAATTTTATCAATTTTATAAATCATTTAATGTTATATTGTCACATAATCATTGTTTTAATTATTCAACTACAGTAAACGTTTTAGTATATCAAAGACTTTTTTTTTCATTCAGACAAATCAATTCTCCCAAATAAGTTAAGTAAAGCAATATATCTTTCGATTATAATTACCGGCGAAATCACTTAATGTTTTGATAACCAGATAAGATCAAATTCTACCGATATTTGTAATCTGTCTGAAATTTTGATTACGATCGAATGCTTATATACGGTCAATCTTGTATAATTATGTTTTCAAATTTATAATAGCTTAAAAAATTGTATAAAAAGTAAAAAAAAAGTTAATAATTCTCATTAACATAGATATAATAGTTCACATTCAGAAACTATATATATATATATGCACAGCTCAACGTAAAGATATAAATTGGAATACAGAGAAACAACCTTGCCCTCAATCCCGCATCTTTACAAATTACGCGCACACACACACACACACACTGTACAATGAAAATAGTACGCATACATTGCATTATTAGTAAAGTCTTGAAGATATCTGCCGATTACGGTAATGTATACTTATTATTATTTACATATGACGTCGTGGCGTACGTCTCTCGTAATCGGCAAGAAAATCCACATTTTTTCCCGATAAATCATAGTTTCGCATATTTGAATTCAACAGATCATGAATCTAACTTCAAAAGAGTATAATATTTATTGTAACGTTTACCTCCGTTTCTCGAAGCCTCGTCTATTTGTACTTCGAGGCATCCTTGGCAGAAGGTATGTTGACAGATTAACATCTGAGGCACTTGTAATTGTTTCTTGCAAATTGGACACTTAATCAGGTCGTCCAGTATACCCAGCGATGTTCTGCCGAGCAAAGTTAAGAATATTAGAACAGTAACCAATAATTAACCCAACCAAATTTTCAAATTTCCTTCTTATTAAAAACCATTTTTCAACAAAAATTCTCATTATCATCTTAATAAAGAACATTTCTTTTCTTACACAAATTAAACCAATACCTATATATATTCTACCACTTTCCCTTTATAAACTCAAAAAAAAAAAAGAAAAAACTTCAGTTCCTCACGCATGTCTCTTGCTCCTGCCACTCTTCTTCCTCACAGTCACATCGTTCCCTTCCACCTTCGTCGTTTCCACTGCATTTGAATTCCTCTCAATCGTCGCTGCTCTTGGTCTCGGTACCGGCGCTGCTTCTTCTTCCACCTCCATCACGGTATCCTGTTTTATTGACACTGTGCGTCTTCTCATCATTGCCTTTAACTTCGACATCGTGTGTATATAACAAAAGAAGAAGAAGAAAAAAAGCAACTAATTCTTACAGGTATACATTAGAAGAACTACGCGGCAGTATATATATATATATATTGACGCGAATGATTCACGGCCGGTATTTGCCGCGCGACTGCGACGTCGCGTCGTAGTTGTTTTTTCCATCCGTTCGCGCGGACCGTATATAATACGCGCGCTTCGACCAGGGCGATAAAAGAAAAAAATCGTCGGTGTATAAGTCTGTATATGTATATGTATGATATATATGACGGATCGGTTATTGATTGTAATTATGAACCTGCCGCGAATCTATCGTTCGCGGGCGATGTAGAGAGATGATATGGAGTGCGTGGTTTTATCAGGTATAACGGGCCTATACACTGCCGTGAGATTGTATTATAGATATAATATTTGGAGGTTTGCGTAATTGAAGTGAAATTTTTGGTTTGAGTTGTGATATGATCGTGGTTAATTTATTGTTTAAGATAATATATTAACTGGATTAAGAAATATTCTTATTTTAATTCACATTTTAAATTACGACGTCAATTAGATGTAATTGAAGTGAATTAGAGTCTACCGTTTGTAAAGCGTCTCTTTTCTGAGTATAGCAGTGAAGTCTGCAAATGAACAATTTATTAAGGAACGTGTTAAAATGTAAGAAAATTTATCACTGCGCGTAAATAATTACAAGGAAACAGAAAATTATAAATTTTTTAACGGAAACATGAAAATAGCTACATTCCATTTTTCATCTTGTTATAAAAAAAAAATATAAAATATATAAATTTTATTTCATAACTATAATTCTACGTGCACAATGTGCGGTAGACAATAATAGTTGTTTAGCCGATTACAAATTTTACATGGTATATGCTTTGTATAACAGTGATTATAAACTCTGAAATGAAATATTTGTCTATTATTTTTTGAATCATTATAATAACAACAATAGGACACTTACATAATCTTCATTTATCACACGTAAATAATATATATATATATGCATAATTACTTCTAAGTGCTGAAAAAAAAATCTACCTATAAGATTATAAAATCATACATAAAAATAAATGACACGTCATAAAACATTATAATATAAGTATTAACATTTATCACTCGGGAATCTCCGAATTTACTCCACCGACTCATCACCGTCCATAAGCATTATAGCGCGCACATAAGTTGATAAGGCGAGCGCTACGTCAAGAATAAACCTCTGCAGATAAATCCACCCACTCGCTCCATCTCGCGTCCGTTCTCCAAGCGCGCAACCAAGTAAGAGAGAGAGAGAGAGAGAGAGTGAACCGACCAACCAGCAGCTCTCTCCTCCTATCCTTACCTTATCCGACGCGCGCACACAACACATAATTGCTCCCACTCCACAACCTGCCTTGGGGGCAGCTGGACCGTTGTTTACGTCTCACTGCGCGGCGAATCTCACGTATATAACGCAACTTGTGAGAGACTTCATCATCGTCTTCATCCTTGATGACCTAACCTACACAACTGCTTCCTCTCGGATGCGATGACGGGCGATGCGTTCGTCACGTGGGTCGAAGCGGCTGCTGCTCCTCCTCGGTCTCGTCCTCGTCGCCGGTGTTTATTACTACGTCGGTCATGCGTCTACAAGTCTGTTGTTCAATTACCGTGATGGTAATCGTGGACAAGCAGCGAGTAATGTCACGTCGACGTCTACGGCTTCAGCAGCCGCCCTGAGGTCGAGTAATGGAAGTGCGGTAGAGGTGAAGGTTCAGGTGAAGAGGTACAATGTTTGGTGTATATTTACTAAGGTGACTAGCAACTCGCCAATGAGGAGGAAGTTCAAGGTGTTCATTAACTCGCTGCTGAGGTACTCCAGCGAACCTATTGCTTTACATGTTATTACTGATGAGGAGAGTCAGGGCATCGCTGAGAAAGTCATCGAGTACATCAGCCTTGTAAATAAGAAGTCTGTTAAGGTGAGGAGGCTTTCGATTGTTGATAATTATGCATGGTGCAGACGTTTTACATAATTATTTACATACTTTGTTTTGTTTCACAATAACTCTTTTGAAAACAGTTAATGTGAATAACTATATTGCAAGAACTTTTAAATGGTCTATAATAAGAAAAAATAAAAAAAATATATATAATAAAAATATATTTAAATACGAGTTTTTTGACATTTAAGTAATTTTATTTTGTTCAATAATAATATACTTTAATAAGTAAAAAATAAGCACTAAAGACTAAACAATTTTGTATAATGTTAGGGCATCAGATTTTCTCTTATATAAACTGTGAGTAGCTAAAAAGTTGGTTACAAAATAATAACATACAATTGTTATTTTACAGGTGCAATATTATAATGTCCATAAGTCAGCAAAAGAGTTAGAAGATATAGTTACAGTTATGTCACCACGCTTTAGCAGTAAACCAGGAACGTACTATTCAGATGCGTTATTTTTCCTCTCACTTGGGTTGCACAAAATAGCATCCGAAGACCAAGATTTAGCGGTAATGATTGATGCGGATACCAAGTTTAGAAAGGATATTAAAGAATTGTTCAAAGAATTTGACAATTTTGGAGACAAAGCTTTATTTGGGCTCGCTCCAGAGCTAACTCCTGTTTATAGGCATGTATTATATATTTATAGAAATAAGAATCCTAAGACTACCTTTGGAGAACCTGGTTACCTTGGTGGATTTCCCGGATACAATAGTGGAATAGTACTCTTTCATTTGAAGAGACTTAGAGAATCTTTGGAATGGGATCAGATTGTTAGTAGGGATAGCGTTGAACATTTAGTAGAAAAATATGATTTTAAGGTTTGTATTTATCCAAAACATCTTTTAATAGTTTATTTTTAAGTTTACTGTTATTATTTATAGTTTATGATAATTTATTGACAATTTTAGGGTCATCTTGGGGATCAAGACTTTTATACATTGTTGGGGATGGAACGTCCAGAACTGATTCATACAATAGATTGCGGCTGGAATCGTCAGCTGTGTACTTGGTGGAGAGATCGAGGTTATGCTGATGTTTTTGCTAATTACTCGCGCTGCAACTCGGAAACGAAACTGTGGCACGGTAATTGCAATACAGCGATTCCTGATAGCGGCGAGAAGTGAAAGGAAATACTTTAGACTTTTTCTCAATCTTTTACCGACCGCTGATCCAAATACAGTTTTACAGACCTCTTGTATCCGTTATTAAGTTAAATAGAAAAACTAAGTTATTTAAAAAAAAAACCAATACATAAATACGTCAGTGAGGAAACTCGTAAAAGTTTCTTTTATTGTAAAAGACAATTTTACAGATCTGATGATTGATGGTTTTATTGTTAGAAAGTTTGCAAATTATTGGAAATATTTTTATGAAAAATTGAAAAATTGAAAAAGTGGAATGACTCTTTATCTAAGAGTAACCTTTATAGATCTGATTACAGTTTTATTATTTGAAGAATTGAAAATTTGTATGCATAATAGTTTTCATGAAAATTTTTTTTATGACAAATGAATAAACTCTTTACAAATAAGTTACAATATATAATAATAGCTCGACAAGCTACGAGTTTTTTTCAAACAACAGAAATGAAATAGAAGCTACCTAATTAAATATAAATTCTTACGGATAAATCTTCTGAAAAGAGTATATTTATAAAAACTTTATATGGGATAATTTTTACAATTTAATACTATTTAATTCATATTAAACTTTTAGAAATCCTATAGTATCAAGTAGAAGGAGATTTATCAGGATTACCTATATGTATTCCAAAGATAGTTCTTGAAAAATGTCTTAATTATTTTATGTACTTTAATAATGTTTAGATCTTAAAAACAGTATTGTAAACTAACGTTCATACGCACACAAGTGCCTTATTTGTGAAATATTTAGTGGGTGCTAAACGGAAAAATTCCGTCATGTGGACACAAAAAGCCATATGGTTCTACTAACTGTGATTCCAAACGCAATATTTGTCTCTCTGTATCTTAAAAATTTTTATATTCAAAGGCGAAACTAATCGTGGTAAACCGAGAGTATTATAGAAATTTCCTATTGAATAATAGCTTTATCAACATTTTAGTATTTAGAATTCTTATAACATTTTTCCCTATAAGTTTATCAATAATGTTATTATAAATCATGAGATGAAATCTTGTTATATAATGTATAAAAAAATTTTAAGATAAATATATGAGAAAGGATTGTAAAGAGAACAATGGGTCATTTAATTTTTAATTAACTTTAATGAAACTTTAAGTTATAATAATATAATAACGCTTGTATAAATAGATTACAGCTTTGCCATGTTATCCAATAAATTGTAGTGTGAGGAGGCAATAATTAAATACAATATTGACAGTAAAGTGTTATTTACAAAACAGCTTGCTCGAACTTTTGAAAATTTTCATTTTCAATGCCTTCTACACTTGGCCTTAAATCTACGAAATTATCTTTACAAAATATAATAATTATTATTATTACAATTTCATTTTCTACTGACTTCACGCACCCTACGCAGGATATATTAACTATTCGCTGCGGAAATTTGGCAAAATAGTTTCAAAAACAAATATCATTAAAAAAAAACAACTTAATATTAACGAAGAATGAAAGAATATCCCCGAAAAAAGATAAACGATATACATGTCAATCATTTAAAGTGTAAGACTGCCTTTCATTATAATGCCAGTCACGCTTCTTTCAATTTAATTCTCTTTTTTTTGCATATATATGATCAGTACAAACCTAAAGCAGCTGCTGTTCTTGACTCTTTACATTCGCTCGCTATTACATTTATATACGCATTAATTCGTTGTACAATGTATTAAAATAAGATGAGTGTTACCTTTGGTCCCGTTGATAGAATCTTACATTTTAGAATCATTGATTAGAACGTTTGTTAGTAATATAATGTTATATAATATAAAAGTGAGCATTGCCGAAGACCGGCACATGACTATTTATGCGAAACATACGGATGGCCGTCGACATTCCCAATATTTTTCATTTTTCTATTATTTTTTTTTACAAAGAAAGCAACGACAAATTTTTGGATCTCTGACTCTGTCGCGAGTTTCATTCGCGTTTGGCTTATTATTTACAACTGCTGACGACCATCGCACAAAGCATTTCGATTTCTCTTTTTATTTTCACTCTTTCGCGAAAAGAAAAAAAAACTTACACGACTAACATGCGCAAATTGAATGGAGCACCAGAAAATTTTTCTTTTCTCTTTAAACATCTATAACGACCGAACTTATCCTTCATCCCCCACAAAAGAAAAAGAAAAACCACTAACACTAATATTTACAGAAAGTAATAATCGGGCGTTTGGCTTCTTCGCAATCTCTCTCTCATATTTTTTTTTGTATCGATTTTTTTGCTGAATTTTACGAAAACAAGGACTTAACATTAATAATTAACAATGTTTTAATACACTAATATTAATAATAACCGATCAGCTCCAAACGCCCATCAACTCTCACGACTCAACTTAAACGTACGCTTTCAATTTTTTTTTCTTCACATGACCCTACATCTAACATTATGACTGACTGTGACAACCAGCAAACTTTTATTTGCTGCTTCATATATATAGACTTTCCATATGAAAGTCTCTTTGTTTCGCTTCAGGCTTTGTTCATTCTCGTAAACTATCCATCTCTCGTCGTGGAAGAACTGACTTCCAGCCTTGTAGCTCGTCGTAGTTTAATACCTCTCAACAGTCTGCAATCAACAACAATCACAATTAATAACAATCCTTTTTCCTTCTTTTTATATAAATGAAATAAATAAATATATGAATTCACGTACTCACACTCCTCAACTTTCCTCGGCCGCCAAAGTTCCTGATCGACTCCAGCAGCTGATCACGTGGATCCGCCTGGGTCGTCGGTGGACTTGACTTTGGCCTCGCGTTCACGCTCTTGAGCGTGACTCCCGTGATAATTGGCATCGTCGGCGGTTTCGGCACCGCGTACTCCTTAGCTTTCGGTGGCGCTACCGGTGGCTTCGGTACCACACTGGTATGACCATTTGTGAACCTGAAATTTGTCTGTGGCTGTGATGACACCTTGTTGTTGTTCTCGTTCACGTCGTTGTTATTGTTGTTGTTGTTGATACCAACGACAGAAGTGTAACGACGTACTGGCGGTGGCGGCCCATTGGTGCGCATGTGGCCGAAAGTAGTCGTGCCGTGGTGCTGTTGGTGACTATTGTCGGCGAAGCCGTTCTGCTTTGGCATGTGGGAGTCGGGCTCAGAACGGTCGATGTACTCGGAGTGACGGTTATGAACGGGACGTGCGGCGATGGGTTTTGGTCGTAGGCGGACCTCCGCCTGGCCGAATGCCTTTGTTAGTTCTCGGAAGTTTACCTAAAATTAATAGAATGCGCAATTAAAAGTTTTGTCTACAAAAGTATTTTTAAGAAAAGGCTTAATTTGTTAATGTAGCAATTATTAGGTAAGAAAAATGATAGTAAATGTTATTAATAAATTTAAATCCCATTGACTCGAAATCAACAAACATGCAATGTACTTTCTTATTAAAGTAATAAATTCATCTAGAAAAATATTATTAAAAATCCCCCTTATAAAGTGACTACTAGATAAACCATTGTTTAAAATTCTCTCAAAACTACGAAACCCTACCGAGCTGGTATCCACACATGGTTCATCCTTTTCCTCCTTCTTTCCATTCACCACGCTCTTAGAATTCACAATCGTCGGCTCTTTCCTCTCGGATGTAAGCGCGCTACCGTTGGTCATCCTCTCGTTAACCTCGTTGCCACCTCCGTTCAAGCTGACAATAGTCCTGGCCCCAGAGGCACTGTTACCATTGCCATTGTTACTACCACCGAACTTGTAGTCCGTATCGGTCTTGATCTGTACGTTGACACAGGGCCGTTCCGACCAACTGCCGAGGCTCACTGATGGCGGACCACAGTATGTGTATCGCTTAGACGGTGCTTGTGGTTCCTGGCGACGGTTCGCACGATACTGCACCTCTGTTGTTGTTGTTGTTGTTGTGGTCACGGGTGAAGAAGCGCGTACGCGGTCCGGCTGAGGTTCTTGCCTGAAATAATGATGATGGTTATAAGTGAGAGTGACGTATTTAAAGTTTCGCGCACTAGTTGTTGAGTATAAAAAATGTTATTGTTGCGAATGTTTATAGCACAATTCCATTTTATTGAAAAGTAATATCAGAATTTCGTTAATTATTTATTTTAAGTTGACTTTAAATATTTTGTTTAATAGCAAAATAAAAAAAAATCAATCTTACTGTTTCTTCGTAGTAAAATTATCGCTGGTACTCTTGTAACCATTTGATTCGGTCGCTTGCGCGTTTTTCAATTTCGGTAAAATACTCTTCAGTACCTAAAATAAAAACAAGAAAAACAAACCTTAAAACTTTAAAAAAATCTCCATACCAATCTAACAAAAAAATTTCCAAATATCTTTCTATATACCTGCAAGGACTGCAATTGTTTCTCTTCTGTAGGTTCCTTCTGATTTCTTAAAATATTATCTCTCCATTGAGAGAACCTCTCCTTGTGTCCTGTCGTATCCTCGTTCGTGCTCGAATTTACATTAGCCAGACTCGTGTATTTTCGAGACGAATCGTTGCTATCGTAATCAAATCGTTCATCATGCTTCTCTTCTCTGCTCTTTTCGATCTCATTGGCACGGTTCTGAAACTTCTCGTTGCTCGATAAAACAATGTAACTCTTCGATCTGTGTACTGATGTTTTCTCACGTAAAACATCGTTTCTTTCACCTAACGAACCAATCCAAAAAAATACTTAGTTATCTCTCAATTTCTATAAGATCTTGTTTCAATAAACAAAATATATATACTCACCAAACTGGGCTCTATCATCGACTAGAGTCATCGCCACCCTCTCCATACTTTGAGCGTTCTTCAAGAACCCACTCTTCATCCTCTCCTCAGCGTAATCAGCTGCCATGCTTCTACCCCTTTGCAAAGTGGCAAAGGTATTCAACACCCTGTTCTCACTCTGCTGCTGTTCGTGGTCCATCTGTTCGAATATATCGAGGCTCTTCTGCCTCGAGTACGTGGTGATTGTAAAATTGGACAGATTGTTCTCGACTGGTGCGATTTTCGGGGCGTATGAATCGTCCTTGACAATAGCCGGCTCGACAATAGGTTTGTTACTGTTGATCTTAGTCTCGAGCTCGGATATGACTTCAGCTTTCTTTAGCTCGGCTTCCTCGCTGGAGAATTGAGGAGTTATGGGTTTGGGTGGTTTCGGAGCGCAAAAGTCGACCGAGTCGACGCTGGACGATCGATGCTCGGGTTCGATCAAGGGCTTCGAGGGTTTAGGTTCTGGGGTGGATTGCTTCTGCGGCTCGGTGGTTGGAGGCACTGGGTGGTGAATCTCCGCTTCGATGAAAATTGGTTCTTTGATTGGTTCGACTGTAGAAGTAAAAATAATTAAATTTTAATGTAAAATAAGTATCACAAGCTGAGCTAAAAGTAACTGTAACATTTAAATATTAAAAAAAATTTTTACAATAGTTTTAAAATCCGACTTATTATTTTTTTTTTTTTTTTATAAAATATATTTAAAATAAATTTGTGTCTATAATTTTAACCGTGACACATTTTGTAGATCTCAACGATTAAAGAAGCGAGAATACCTTGAGAATATCGAATTTTTTTAAATATGATATTACGAAATCGATTATAATTTCCATACAATTTTTAATTCAAAGTTCAAGCAGGAAGTTGAAAATACAAATTAAATTAATTTGCATTGTACTTTGGTCACTAATCTTATGGTAATTCACCATGCAGATTATTATCTATAATCTCAATTAATCCAACACACACATAATCACCAACATTTAAGTAACAATTATATTCAATCCTGAGAAACCTTACCATCAAAATAAAAAATAAAAAATCACGCGTAAACTACATCTACACTATTACCCTTAGAACAA
Source organism: Torymus tubicola (assembly GCA_035583055.1). Taxonomy (NCBI): domain Eukaryota; kingdom Metazoa; phylum Arthropoda; class Insecta; order Hymenoptera; family Torymidae; genus Torymus; species Torymus tubicola. The sequence goes on from JAWWEQ010000001.1 coordinate 33,790,392, forward strand.
AGAAAAATCCTATGCACTATAACAAAGAACAAACGAACAAAAAAAAACAGCAACATTCCACACCAACCTGCTGCAACTTGCTCTTTACCACCAGTATTATCAAACTTCCTCTGAGCAAGTTCCTCTGTCTCGTCGTTATCGTCACGGAAAGCACTCGGTGGCGCTGGTATCTGATATTCCCAATCACCAATTGACAGGTCCTCACCACTTGCCGACACGTAGTCGCTCGTGTCCTGCTGCGAGCCAAGAGTCGCGTTCCCGTCGTTGCTCACAACAGTCGCGCTCGTGCTTTCTAAAACGTTTAAACAGAGTCCGCGGTCTCATGAATATGCAAACTGGAGGTGAGGTGAGCGCTGCTGCTGCTAGTATATTACTACTACTACTAGTACGCGCGTATATGGGTAAGAACGCGCGGGCGCGGGCGATTTGACGAAAATTCGGTTGAGTCAAGGTAGGTAGATGTGTGTGGGTGGGTGGATCGAGGATATTCGGGTTAGTCAATGAATTGGCGATTTTTTTTTTGTTGGATGAGACGAGCACGCGAGTATAATTATTGAATTGGGCGTTGTGTACTGTTATAAGATGTGAGCTGTTTTTTTTTCTTTCGTGTGTGCGGGTGAATGAATACATATTCGCGTGCGAGAGTTTAGTTCAGAAGTGCCGTTGCGCGGTGGGAGGAGTTTTAATGTTGTTGTTGTTTATTATTAATGTTGTTGACTGTGTTTGGTGAATGGGTGAAAAAGTAATTTTTTAACGATTATATGCCGAAATGAAATTTAAATTGTATAGGATGGGCGAGAAAACTGGTTTTAAATGGAGACGACAAAAGGATTAAAAAGTATTTTCGAAGTCAGTAGTGAGCGATATTTTTAAGGAATTTTTTAGAGAATTTAACAAAATTATCATGATAATTGGTTTAATGTTTTTAATGAACGTAAAGACTTATACTTTACTGTAATAATTGGATCCATTGTAATTAAAAGTTGAAACTATTGTTTAAAAAAGACAAATATAATAGTTTTTTTAAGCTATTATATGATTAGATAAAACAAGTAACCTTTTTCGTTACTTATTTCGATACCCAAAATATAAAATATGACAGTACAAAGCAACTAAATTATCAAACTTTAAGACCAATTATTACAATATATTATAAACCAGAAAATTCCGCGAACCTTCTACACAACCAACACATACAAACGCCCTCAATTATATCCTAGGAATTTATTCAGCTCAGAAAACCCCCTAATTTTCCCACTCACCTTTTCCGTTCAGCTCAACAGTCTCACTGCTACTAATCTCCACTCCGTTACAACCAGCAGTAGCAACAACAGCAGCGCTCGATTCGTTCTCGAAGCCTTTCGGCGGCTCGGCTGTAACAGACTGCCGTTCGTTGTTGGTCTGCGTAGCCGCCGCGAAGTCCGGCGCCTCGAGGCTATCCTCAGGCGTAGGCGGTGGCGAGGGCGGCGGCGTCGTCGGGCCACGCGACGATAGAGCGTCTGAAACCTTCTGCAGGAGAATGTCCGTGTCCGTTGGTGGCGCTTTGCCTATGATGGATATACATTATGGATTTATAAATATTTTTTGCTAGTGATGGTGATGACGATTCGCATGGTGATGTGGGTGACGATGGTGAGAGAGAGAGATGATGAGTGTTTGTGTGTATGTGACTTGATTCTTTTGTGGGTGGGATTTGTGGTTCAATTGGTATATGAAGAAGAGGTTGATGGATTTGTTTGAGTAATTTTTAAGTTAACTCTGGTAGAAAACACGTGTTTTTTCTTATTGTAGAAATATTTGTCTCACATTTTTCTGCAATTTCGTAAAAACTAGGTGAGAAAATGTTTCGTACAAATAGGAGAAAAATTGGATATTTCTACTAGATTATATAAAATCATTTGTAATTTTATACAATGAAAATATAAAGTATTGATTTTAGTGATAATGAACAGAGTTGATGTTTTTTTTTATTAAGCAATTTAAAAACAACACGGGTTTATTCAATTGCATTAATGTTTATAGTTTTTAAATTACTCAATAACATTGATGTTGTGAATGAACATTTAGTGAATATTTTTAGTATAACATTATATTAAGTTGTCTCAAAATATCCTTTATGCAAATGCATGAGATCCGTTTATCTTTATCCTTAAAATTAGGAGAAAGTCGTCAGTATTGGAAATACTTATAAATATAACAGGCGTCTTTTTCCGTAAGATCTATTTTTAGTTTATTAAAATCACATGTATCCTTGATAAACATAAGTATCACTTTTACTTTAGTCTTAAGCGTACGTATATATATATACTTATAATCTACGGTAAATCTTAAAAATACAACCGTTAATTAGTTCGTGAATATTCAAAACCACAATCTGTACAAATGTTTCATTAACCAATAAGTATATTAAGAAAATATTTTATTTAAAAAAAAGACCATCACCAAAAGTTAGTAGAGTGCTGAAATCTTAAAAAAACGTGTTTATAAATATATATAAATTTAAATTTAAATTATATATCCAATCCAATACCAGCGATTTTTCCCATATCAGTAATGTTAAGAAAAAAAGTTTTTTTGAAAAAATAAATGAACTCAACTGTGTATAGTAATCTTTATACAGGTGAATAAATTACGTAAATTAAAAAGTTGATAAGAAAATAGTTTAAGGAGATTGGTATAAGAAGTGCAAGAGTCATGCAGTTTGCGCTAGTGCTGACGACAACCTTTAAACCTTGCGATCCTCAAAAAATACTAAAAATCTACACTTTACCAAAATAATATTTATAAAAATGTAAATAGGAGTGAAATGGAGTGAACTCGCTGCATCGAAGAGTTAAATTTCAATTTTAAATGCGACTTATATTTTACAAATAGATTGTAAATTTTGTATTTTATTAAAGTTAATGCAAGAGCAGATAAGTTTTCTGCTTCATTTAAAATACTGTCTTTTTTTTGTTTCATAAAATATGGTTTATGTTTGTACTTTAATTGCAAACTACCACGACCAACACGACTGTAATACAATGTAATTGCTTATACGCAGTGGTGAACAGAACGCAACAAAATTTGCTTATCTATTCTAAACAAATTTTACTTTGAAACACATATATATAGTGTAAATCAAGCGGTTACCACAATTGTACAATTTAAAATTGTACAACGTTTCATACATACAAACTAACGTATAATTTGTCTTGATAACATTCTTTCAAAAATAAAAAGCAGTATCTTCTTCCCTTCAATCAACACCACCATTCTCTTCCACCCATCAACCAATAAACCTAACCCTCCGATGCAGCGAAAATAAATATAATATATATATAACCATATAGGATATGACACTCGGACAGCATTATATAAAAAAAAAGTGAAGCACCGCGTCAAATAATAGACATGCACCTTCTCCCAGACTCATAGCGGCTTCGATGCGACGTGTCGCAGCTTCGCCGAGGTTCTGATTGATAGCGTAGGCGATCGCGGCACCGACGTTCGAAGTCAGATGTCGATTGCCATGCTTCTCTGGTGTGCCCACTTCGAAGTGGCCCATCTCCGATTGACTACGTGCGACTTTGCCTCTTCGTTTTGGTGGTAAACTTGGCGTTGAATTGTCATCTTCCTTCCCAAAATCACTATCGGTATATGACTCGAGATGGTCGCATTTTGGAATCGTCGAGATGACGGCACAAATAGGCGCTGCCGTGTGGTTTATTGTACTACCGACGTCTGCAGGTAGTGGAGGAGTAGCAGCAGGAGTGATAGGTTCCGGATGAGGATTGTGCTCTTCTGTCGGTTCATCAGGCATGTGAATGTCAATATCAGACGCTGCTACGATCTCCAATTTCATAGTTTCAGTTGACTTGATAGATTCCTTCCTCTTCTCTTCCTCACGTTCAATTCTACCTTCCTCGTCTCTCTCCATTGCCCTTAGTATCTCTTGTTGAGCAAATGCTTCACTGGCTCTTCTTATACCCAAGCCGCTTTCACTTCTCAAGGACATGGAATCATCATCTCCATGGCCTTTAGCCGCCTCGACGATACTATCAATTGCCAGGGCGATTTCTTCCCTCTCGTCCTCGGTTAAACTTGGCAAGCCGAAACTCGCGGCATCGACGAGGGAGGCCACAGGACTCGAGCAAGTTAATACTCTAGCAAGGTCCGGTTGTGGCGACGGCGATGACGCGTCTAGGGTACTCGTCGAGGAGAGCGAAGGCGACGGGGACGATGGAGCACGCAGCAGCTTGCGTGGTCTTGGTACTGGTGGCGTTGGAGTGTCTATGTTAGGAGGTATAGCGGCTCGTTTTAAGGGAGGTCCAAGTGCAAAGATTGATTATACAGAAAGGTGGAGGGGAGGGGATATGCCGACACCCGGTTGTATAAGCGGGGATTGGTTGGAGACGATCAGGGGTGAACGGTTTGGTTGAGATTTGATTATTGTTTTTTTGCTTCACTGTAATCTCATAAGATTTTTCTTGTAGATCTAATGTTAGTTTCATCGATTGAAAATATGTATGTTAAACCTTCGTTCATCCCTGATCGACGTATTAAATATAAGTAAGTCAACAACGGCAAATACGTGTGATTAGTTACAAGCTATAAACTATTTGTGAGAAAAAAAAATTAAATAGTTGTGTCAATCGGTTGGAAGTAAGAAACAAAGCAAGCCAAACTAACTACAGGATAACAGATATCTAATAAAAATATTACTCACACACCTGGGGTTAAAGCAAGAGTAATCCTATTTACAATAATTATTGTATGGCAAGCTTGAATAATAAAATACTTATGTTTAAAAGCAGATACAAATCAAGCATATATAATCATTTTGTATATAAATAAATATCAGTTTCTTCATTTTCTTTTAAATCGAGTCTTATTTTTGTTTGTAATTGTAAGATATAATCATCGTGCACGGTTAGCCATTGTTTTTTTTTTTAGAGTAACAAAAAACATAAACGTTAAAAGTAGTATATAAGTATTGTAAATAATATAAATGCACTTTTAAAATATCACATTAAATTATTAAATACACGTATAAGAGTGATCATTGAATATCCTCGTATTTACGTTTATACTTTACTGGTCAACGACAACACGATAAAATTAAAGAAATTCAGTTAATCACATATAGGATGACTAACAAAGTACAAATCGTAAATACCATTTCCAAAAATCATTCCCAAAGCGCTCAGACGAATAACTAACCAAAATAAGCTATTCCGACCTTATATAATTATTCATCAATTAATCAAACTCTCATCGCGAATCGGCGTTAATCACGACAAAAAAACACAAGAGACAAAAAAAAGTCAAAACAAAACAGTAAAGCTCGATCAGACGAATTCTCCGGCTCTGCTTTCCAGTATCGAGTTCAGCTGCATCAGAAAACGATTCCAGTTTTCGTTCGATTCCTCACGACTGACTAACCCTGGCGGCGGTGGCTCTAATATACTCAGTTTCTTTTCCCCGTTCAATCGTCGTTCGCTGTGATCAATAATCGGCAGTGAAGGTAATTTATCAATATCCCCGGGTATCGAACCGTCCATAGGCGCGAGTTGAATGTCCTCAGGTTTCGTCGAGATTGCAAATATATGTAGATTACTCAACGGCGGTGGGGATAGATTTTCGTCCAAGGAATCATCGAATTCGAGTGAGTCTAGGTCCTGACTAGAAGTTATTGCTTCCTCGTGACACCTGATCAAGCTTAGGTCACCGAGTTTCGGAGGTTTTATGTTCTCCAATCGACTAGAGTATCGAGGATGGAATTTTCCTGAAGAGAAGCTCCGCGAGCTTGTTAAATTGCACGGTCTCTCGTCATCCCCAATCATACGCGTGTCCTTCATTATTCTCGCGTCGTTACTTTGAAAACTCATGCTATGCGACAAGTGTCTTCTGAACCTACACCTCTCCTCGCACAAATAATTCCCCGCATGGCTCTTAGACGGACTGAACCTACTCTCAAGAATCCCGCATTCAGGTTCGATCGATAGGTTCAGATTTGTTATCGTCGGAATCTTTACCAGGATTTTCTTACTCTGTCTGACGCTTCCCTTTCTACAATCAAACCCATCCTGGCTCATTGACTGGCCAGTTGTTGCCCTCGCCGCAACACTATTCGACTTCTGCACACCCTTCCCAGTTTCAACCTTACTTCGTTCCCTACACGACGACCTAACTTTCAGTGGTTTGATGAACCTATCCGCCTGGAAAGCAGACTCGGAGCATTCGTCATCAACGTCGTTGTCATCGTCGTCGGTGCTACCTAGCCGATGCGCTAGCTTACCTCTTTTAACTACTCTAGCGGGCTCTACGGGATCGTTAGCATCTGCGACTGGTTCCTCGTTGATTGGCGGCCGTGCGGATATATGGCGGTGGCAGCCAATATCCGAGCTTGCCTTGCTGCTGCCTGTTTGACCAACACCTACGTCAATGTCTGAGGATGGCTTTGACAAATCCATGTCTGAGGTGAGGGACTCGTCTGAGTCAACGATGCGTTCTAAGCCCTGGGCGGAGATGGCTGAAGGTAAGGGACGGGCCATTGGTGGTGGAGGCGCTACTCGTTTCTTTCGCTGACCTGAAATCATAAGGTTTTTTGTAAATATTTGCTGTTCTTTTGATATTCAAGCTAGATTGAGGAATAATTAAGACTAATATAGATTGGACTACTATGATTAGAATAATATGCTATAGTAATCTAATTTTTGTCTACTGTTTTGTTTATGCTAAGAAACGTTTGTGTTACTCATATATATTAATAATCTAATAAAAATCTACAAAGTAGCAAATTACGTTTTTAATCAGTATTTTTCTGTACTTTAATAAATTAAAAATTTATACGTGTGCAAAAAGTTTTCTCTAGTACTATTATGAATTTCTAAATTACATAGTGCTTTTTTTTATTAAAATTTAGTTTTTTTTACTAATACGTGGAACAAAGTACATTTTAAATTATTATAACTTACTTGATCCAGATTCTGAGTATGTAAGCAACATAAAAATGTAACATTTAGAAATCGATTCGAGCATACCATGTTCAGTATATTTAAATTTTGTCAGTGAAATTGAGATTGAACACATTTAATAAATCAAATTCAATTTAACATTTATCCGTCACCCTACACCCACGCCCCAAAAAAAAAGACTTCACAAACACTAACCAGCAGAGCTGAGCGACGTATTGCTGATCCCCCTTGTAAGCGTGCCACCGCCGTGACTGGACGCCATCGCTAAATTGCCAAGGCTTTTGCTCGCCTGCGAGGTGTGAGCAAGTTTACGGGGTGCCTCGAGGATACCTTGCATGCGTCCACGACGAGGCAACGTCTCAGGCATACGTGAGGAAGTAGCGTTGTCTGGATTATCACTAAGCACTGAGGCCTCGTGATAACCCGAGCTGTCGCTGCTATTGCGGCTGTGGCTTATGACGATTTTATCCTTGTCGGCGACGACGCTCGTCGTGGTGCTGCCGCCGCTGTCGCTCGCACTCTTTGACTCTGTCCTCGATACCGCTGTCATCTGGAAAGATGAGAGTGGCGGTTTAAAATTATGTGTTGATTGGAATGAAGTTTTTTTTTTTAAATTAACGGATTTGTTAATAAATTACTATGTATATATCATACTAATAAATTTAATTCTGATCAAGTTTAAATTTATTTTTCAAAAGAATCACGAATTTCTAGAGTTTAAGAAAATAATTGTTTAAGCTTTTTGAACCATTTTATTATAATATATCTATAAGTTAATAAATATAAAATATTTTTGAAGTTTATTTTTCTTAAAATATATCAAAACATATAAAACTTAATTCACCGAAAACTATAATTTTACAAATATTCAAAAATTTTTAAACCTTCGGATAAAAAAAAAACTACTTTAATTCCCCATAAATATAAAAACACATCACTCCTCACCTTTGTCTGTGAATTTGGCTGCTGCTGTGTCGGCGGTTTAGGCGCCGGTCTACGTTTCCTAAGTGGCCTCGCTGGTGGCGGTGGCGGCTCCAGTTTCTGTTCCTGTCTCTGCTGTTGCTGAATAGGACTGGAACTCCTTGCGGTCTCATCGCTACGCGCTGGCGATACACTTCGGTTACCAAGACTATCGGTACTCAGTGAACTTTCCTTCGATTTCTTGAACATGAAACCGAAGACTGACTGGCGTGCGTTCTGTTGGCGTCGACATTCCTCTTGTTTCTGAAGAGCCATGATATCTTGACTGCTAAGAGCTGAACTGATTAGGCCACGGCTATACTGACGAGCGCAGAGCGTCACTTCCTGTAGGTGATAATCCTGCAGAGTGTGGCTGAGGTTCAGGATCTCAGAGATGTTTGCTGGAAATAAAACAGAGGGGAAGGTGGTGAGTATATATATATA
>JAWWEQ010000001.1:33805588-33848187 GCA_035583055.1 Torymus tubicola
TATATATATATACACGGGAGGGGTTGTGTGTGTACGGAGATAGAAGGTAATTAGGGTACATAGGAAGGGAGAGAAATGTGGTTTGATGATATAATTGGTAAGCTGTCTATGTATAGTGCGCACGGTTGCGATACGATGAATCGTTATATACGCTTGTGTGTATAATATTGAATAATTGATGTTAGAGCGTGATTTTCTAGGTGATCGTCGAGGTAATTTAGGTGCGGTGATGGGTTTTACCGAGGATTTTTTATTGACGGAGTGACAGTCAATCTTGGGCGTGGATGTATATAAAGATATATAATAAAAAGGAATCGGTGAAAATTACACGCGGTGTGTGTATACCATTGACGTCATGTATATAAGGGGAGAGAAGTGTAAGATGAATTCGCATTATTTTCCGCGTGTCGCGATATGTATATACATACCGATATTTCAACTTATGGTTTAATGAGTGCAATGAAATGAAGCTTATTTGTATTTGGCTGAAAGTTGCACTGCAGGTAATATATAAGTATATGACGTCGGTGTCGTAAAATCGACAGATTTGTATAACTAATCGGACGATAATAAGTAATCATCGTTATTGATTGGTACGTGCGAAGAAAACGTTTTCGATTAATCGATGGCACTTAAAAATAGTAATTTGTTTTGGCATTTTGCAAACGTAATTCAACCTCTATTTATCTTTTTTAATGTGTATATATGTATATCAATTTGTTTACACTAAAACCTCTATTTATATTTATACTTATATATCAAAATGTTAAAACCTATACACTTACATCCACCTCGTTTTCTTAAATTCACTATACCCATAACGAACCACCACAACTCGTCCTTAACCAACTCATTACCCGATACCCTTAAATCTCACCGAAAAAAAGAGCAACCTAACCACCTCGCAGCCTCTTCTAATCCATCCGCATACTTTCCACCCCCTTTCTTATCTCCCTATTCATTCATAGTCACGTCACTACTCTCTCTCTCTCTCTTTCTCTCGCATACCACCCATACCATCCTCTCTCACGTATATAAATCTTCCTCTCCTCACGTGCGCGTTCTTCCTTGCCAAAGAAGTCTCTCTCTCTCTCTCTTCTTGCGCTTATATATACTATACGCTTGTATGCGCGCGCGCGCGAGAGCGGCAAGTGCAGGAGCAAGTGCACAGTTATGTTGCACTGACCGGCGTATCGCGTCGAGCGGGTATATAGAGAGAGAGAGAGAGGGGAAGAAGAGACGCGGCGACGACGACGACGAGATCGCGAGTGTATTATCGGTTGGTGTATATATATATATATATGCTTGGTCTTGCTGTTGCCAAGCGAGTTAAGCCAAGAGAGAAATGCGCTATGTGGTTACGTGGATTTAGTGTATGATGGTGCGGAAGAGAAGGAAGGACAGGATTTTTCGGGATTTGGTGAGGATTTTGAAAGGGAAATTGCGAGTGTGGGAATTAAGAGTTCGTTTTGTGTGGATTGAAAAGTATTTAAGTGTAATTGGCCAATTTGCGGAATATTTTTCAAGTTTAGAAATATAACCACAAAATGTCGTGGTTGGTGTGGGTTGATGCATGATATTTTTTTATGTTGGCTTTGAGATTTGATGTTGTAGAATAGAAATTGAGAAGTACTATAAAAAGATAAAAATATTATACGAATAAATTTCTCAGCTGAGGTAACATTGTTCATAGAAAATAATTATTATTAATTATTATAATAATCTTTGACTACATTAACGGGTACTAATGTGTGAGTGTAATATATTTACACAATAGAAGAATAATAAAAACTTCTTACATAAATATAAACAGTATTTCTCTAGAAATGTTAACAATAGTAAAGATAAACAAATGATATACCAAGTAAATATACACTTTTCTGTATATAGTCGTATGAATTATTAATGCATCTACGATGATGGTGAATCTTTGACAAACAGTTCAGTTATTATCACTCTATATTAGGTATATAGTAGCCCACCAGGATACAGTTATAGCCGTGAAAAAATTCGAGTGTTAAATTGTTTCCTTGACACCTGATATAATACGTTATAGGATTATTCAAATGCACATATATCGGATAGAGCCATACACCATCATCTTCAGATTTAAATCACTCGCCTTGACTATATATATATATATATATATATATATATATATACATAAGCTTTCAAAAACGGTATTAATCACTTCCCCCATTACGATAATTCCTCAAATATATATATATAAATAATCCGATAAATTATACCACGCCCAACTGCTTAAAAACCTTAAATAAATTTCCACAACCATAATATATAAACCATCAAAATATTTATATATTATAAAAAACACAGGTCGTAAATCAATCATACATCGTATACGCAATATATATAGTATATCCTTATACTGCACTTACACGCAACACCTTCGTTTATATTTATAAACTTATACCTCTGCCAACCACCCAATCCATAAATTAAAACCATCCGCATATCGTTGTTAATATTATACCTATACCTACCACCACATATACACACACACTGTACGCGCATCATCGTCACCCATCGCTATACGTTCACGCGTGCCCGCCCGCATATCAATATACTGACGACGACGACATTAACCCGTTATATAGTCGAGCAGTGGCTGCGAACCGCGTGCGGCATTTCTGCACGATGCGAAATTTTCAACGGGTGCTATATATATATGATATTAACTGTGAGGGGAAAGGCGCGTTGTTGTTAGTATAGGTAACGGAAGTGAAGGCGCTTGTCAAGGGCATGGATATGTATAGAGTGTTGGTGAATTTGTTGCGGATAAGGGACAATGATGATGTATAGAGAAGGATTTCGAAGCAGTGGTATAAGTGTTGTTGTTGGTGAGAAAGTTTTATGCGTTGAGTAATATTGTCGGTGTGGTTGTAGGTGGTAATAAATGATGTTATTTCGACTATTGTGAGGTTTGGGAGATTGGAAAGTCTTCATTTTTCCTATATCTATATGACGTATAACATAGTTTTCTATATTTAATTAAAATGCTATTCTTGAGACTTAAACCATCAAAACTATTAAATAAATGTTTATATAAATGGACTAAAAATGAGTAAATTAGAAATAAAATACTTTGGGAGTTATTCACCACATATTCCCATCTATCAAATATTTATCTTCCCCTTCTCTTTATCTTATTGAAAAATTGTATAATTTACATTATACAGTCATAAAAAAAAGAATAACCAAAAGTTAGAAAAAAAAAAATTTTTAACATCCAGTAACCCAATCAATAATATATATATATATGTATTCGTTCCAAAAATATTAAAAATTACGACAGTACATTGCTCTAACCCGATATTTATTATAAATGGTTCAAAAATTATCACCACCTGAAATTGCCAAGTAAAATAAGTAAATCAAAATATAAACTTGTTCGTAATTGCATACCTCTCGGTTCGCCAGCACACACATATATATACATACGTACATACATGTGTGGCGGTCACCAATAACAGAAATCTGATAAATACTACTTGAAATAATTGCCGCTCACTGTCAAGTCGATAAATTCCTTAAGCCTCTCTCGCCGTAATAACCCTCACTGATTTATACGTTCTTACCTACAAAGAAAACTCCCCAACGCCATCGTCCACAATTAAAAAATAAAGACATCCAAATCAGAAACCTCGATCATCATCATCATCATCCCTTAAAAAGTCCCAAGCCGTTCGTATACGCCTCCCGTCGAATTCTCGCAGTATAATATCCTATACACCATTGTGAAAGCCACCACACTACCGTCATAGAATTAGGTTCGTTTTTCTCTCTCTCTTGAGCGTGAAATATCCAACAAAAATGGTCGCGTACGCTATTGGACGCATAACTTTCGAACACATACGTATAATATATATATATATATACCAGGGTACACACACGTGCGCGCATACGCGCCGTATTATCGAGATACGAGAGAGAAAGAGAACTGGAATAATACGGGCGGAAGCCAGAGAGAGAGAGAGAGAAATGATTTTCGATCTCTGTTATACCACTGAGGAATTTTAATACTTATCGTATACACGCGCGCTGAGGGATTAAAAGGAGAAAAGATTGACGGGTGTGTGTTTCGATAATAGTGCGTATGTAGGTATAAATGCAGATGTCAGGGTTGCCCAACGGTACCTCGGAATTGGGATGAACGAGGTTGATATGAATATTTGTATATATATATGTATATACGAATTGGGTTGTTCGGAAGAAGGACTAGTATTTGGTCTATATATAAAGGATTTTAGTGGTTGGAGTGTAACGAGGCTATACCTATGTGCCCGTAAATTTTTACGACTAAGGATAGAGAGTTACGCGCTTGACACCGATGTACACTTCCGCTTGTGCCGCCTCGCAGAAATTGATTTACCGTATAATCGTCCGTATACGATATATGAATAAATACAGTTTTTAATGTAATTTGTACGTAGATATATATATACACACTTAATACCGTTTAAAATATGTGCCATTCGACATTTCCCATTATATCGTGGATTCTATAGGCTTTTTACAACTATATATACGCGAATCACACTAGTTTTATCTTTGGGTGTAACTCTCGCGCATGGCGACCCAATTTTCCAATCTTTTATCAAGGTTATATTAAGCGAATAAAATGCTACTAGCGCGTCTATATATATAAAACATAATATTTTATACACAACTTTCGAGAGCGATTTCAATCGTATTTCCTAGTTTAATTAGCTTTCTGCGATAAAATATACAGCATTATCGATGTTATTTCTAGTATTTACAACACGCGCAGTTATAAATACGAAAGTGATTCATAGCCGTATAATATAGCAATCCAATATACAGAAACTAGTTTACACCGATATTTTTTTTTTCAAAGTTTTCACCTACATATACCCGCAGCACCATTGTTCGCAGAAAATTCTGAATTCTTTGGTCGACAGATCAATTATATCTCCAATTCCTCGCAGGCATTCCATAACGCGGGTTCCAATAACTAACTTGTTCTCGTGTATATAGCTATACTACCGCAAAAATGTATCTATATATTCTTTCTCGCGCAGCAGTTAGCTTATGGCGTACATACACTTTTTCGGGTATAATTTCGACGAATAGTTTTGGGGGGAAAATTCGAGCGTGTGGGAACCTTACCATTAGCTCCGAATTCGAAAACCGCTTATTGCGTCATATTCATATATATATATATAGGTAGGTATAGACCTTTTCGACTATTTGGTAATTTTGTGATAATGTACGGATAAATAGCCACGTTTTTACACGTCGTTTAAACACACTTTTAATATCACTATATAGCAAGCGCGTTGCTATCTGTCGTAATTTTACGGTCTCGCGTAGGCTTTTGTCTTCCGAGCTATATGTTCTCGCTTTTGCCTACAGGCCTTCCCCCCCTCTCTTGTATACGTCCAAAAGTGGAGATCTGATTAGACTGCAATTGTACAGCAGGGGGGAAGTCGGAGGATTGTTTTAAGATGTGGTTTGTTATGGTCGCAGGTATACGGTTTTTTTCTTAATGGTCGTAGTAAAAATCAGGTGTATATAGTGGAATGCATATCATTGTATATATATATCCTATTGTTCTATATATATACATAAGGTAGGTACAAAGTAACTTATATTTTTTTTAATGTACATGATAGTATGTACGTTTAGTTGTAAATAAAACCATTTGATTCTATAGACACGTTATCATCATTAATTAATTTATATTTATTTAAATTTTATATCGATAATTCAATTATATCAATCCAACAAAATTTAATGCGATTTATTTATATAGTAACAAGATGCTTCATAATAATCCTTCAGAGTCGAACCTTTGCTATCACTTGCTATGCATCTCGAAAAGTTGGTTTATTTTTTGGTATATAGAATATAATTAAGATTCCTATCAGTTCGTATTATCGAATGAGAGTGCATTCAATCAGGTACACTTAAATCATCGGCCAACGATCACGATAATCTTAATATATCTAAAGTATTCGTGACTACACATTATTATACTTACTCTTCTTCTCATATCTTGCTTCAAACTCTTCTATATACGAACTACAACCAGAAAAGAAAAAAAAAACCGGTAGTCCACGTTACCGCACCACCTACAAATCCCATACTACTGTCCTCCCCTACGGGCAATATATATACACCCAAAGTGCGTTTTACAAGCCATTAGTTTTCGCTTTGACGAAAGTCCGCTCATGCTGCGCAAAAATGTATTATATACGCTGCCGTTCGAATTTAAACCGCTATACATATATATACACAGGACACTGCACGTTCTCATAATACATATGGATAACGAAGCTGTGCCGTTGCTGCTGTTGCTATATAGCTCCGTATGTATATATATATACTCTCGCAATTGCGCGAAGCGAACGAGAGAAAAGGCATTTCTCAAGGCCATACTACTCTCCTTGCGGTCATTACTTTGTCCGGTATATACGCGCGTTCTCTCTCTCTCTTTCTCTTGCCGGGTAGTATAAGAGCCACTTATATCTACGCGCGCGGCGGCGCTGTGAAAGAGAGAGAGAGAGAGAGAGAAAGATCTGCACGAGATATATATATACACACATTTGCATCCGCGTGTGCGTGTGTGCGGATATGTTTATGTTTGGGGTTTTGTGTGCCAACGCCGCAGCGTTCCGTTTTTTTTTTTACTTTATATTATATACCAACGCGCGCGCACAGTGCTCGCGAGAGAGAGAGAGAGAGAGAATATATAAGAATGTGTATATATATACGTATATATAAGGGGTATGCGCGCGCGATTGAGATTTCGCGATTCCGGTAAACGCGCGAGAGTTCTCTGCCCATACGCCGCTTTATAGCTGGGTAATTGACAGCAGAGAGAAAGAGAGAGAGAGAGAGAAGTGGATGTCGTTCCTCCCTCTCTCTTTCTCTCTCTCTCTTTTCTATCCGTGAGAGACATGTCTTATATATACGTATACTTCACAGCGCATACCCGCGACCATCCGCGCGCATCCCTTTTTACCCTCTCTATACACATATATCCGTACGTGCGGGCATTCCCGCGCGGTTATATACGAAGAGTAAGTCGAGAGGTCCGCGTGACAGGGGCAGACTTGTTAATTGGGTATATACGGTCGACGTATGTGTATATATATATATATACGAGAGAGTTTTTCCTTCAAAGAGTTGGAATTTCCGTACAGGTGTCCTTCGCTGCCGCTGCTGAGGGCAATTGAGCTGTGACAACAACGTAAGCGCGGTGGAAGGATGGAATGCGGGGGAGGAGGATGGGAGAGGGTTGATTAAAGTCAAGGTGAAGGTATAAAAGGGGAAGAGTGGTGGTGTTTTTTTTTTGAAAGAGGAGGAGGAGGGGATGGGTGATGATGGTTGGATTGGTTTCGGGAAAATCATTTGTCAGAAATTTGGAAAAATAGAGGATAGAGCGACGGTTAAGCCCAATTAGACGGTGTGGGAAATGTAAGTGTTTCTAATTGTATGAGGATTCTTTTGTTATATACCATGACGACGAGCGTAATTGGTTTTGTGAAGGGTAGACGTTTTTGTCGGTTGAGTTTTATAATGTTGGTTGTATATATACATTGTATATCGTGATTATGTTAAATTTGACGCATAAATGTAAAAACATTGACAAAACCTAATACAATTTTAGTCAATTACGTCTACTACGCGAAAATATACGTTTCCGCGTAATATAGAACATTCAGACTTAGACGTTCGACACTGAAAAATACCAAAAAAACAGAAAAAATTACGATAAAAATTTAGCAACCTATATACCAAGCAAAGATGGATTACAGTTTCGCAAGTGTTAAATATGTAACAGATGCGCGCGCGCGTGCGCAATCTCGTCTATATACTTTTCAAAGCAAAACTCTCCCTCCTATATACACGTGTAGTCGTTAAAATTTAACACTGACTTAATGTCTCGTCCCAGATTTCCGAAAAACCAACTAAACCGCGCGCGGTATTTTTGCAAAAATTTCAATTCCGCATAAATATTTATTTATGGTAATAGACGTTCATTAAATTAAACCGGGCAGTCATGTTTCGCGCGTTCGCGCGGGCGGTGAAAATATGCCGTAAAAGAGGGCAACGATGTTGTGATGTTGTAAGTATAAAAGTGTCGCGCGCACTTATATTCTTTTCTCCAATTATATTATATATATATAAAGACGTTTTATTCAATTCTGTCGTGAAGAGTCAGCATTGTTACATATATAAACACGTATGTCTAGTATAATGATATTAAAAAAAAATTTGACATCTACTACTTACTCTGTCAAATGCATCGCGAGAAAGTCGTATACATATATATATTCACAACAACGTTCTACATTCATCCTTGGCGACGGTTTCCCTCTTTTACATCTGCCACTATTTAAATTATAATCGTAAACACATAATTTTTCCGTATATTATACAAACCGTGTCTGAAATATATCACCTCCAATAATATCGTCGTAAAGCCTAATCATTAGAAATTATAACGTTTATCCGTAGCCAGAGAGAGAGAGAAGCTTCTTTTACTCGATTAGAGAGTTCCGCGTGTTGCACACCCAGCTAACTATATATACCTGTTCCATCCCATTAATTCAACAAAATAAACGAACTCATCTATACATATATATATACGTTTCTCTTCGCGCGCGCGCGCGCGAGTAGCAAATTTAAATTATAACATAAATTATAATATATATTCCGATTAGATACCATCTTCGGTCTCCTCCCTTCATATGTAGTAGTATTATTAATCCCCTCATATATATATACACATACACACAGAACGGATTCACAGTAGTAATTTTTCACCTACAACTTGCGCGATTTCCAAACTGTCACCGGCAATTACGCAAGCCATGCCATCGTCATCTTGCAAAGAAAGAAGAAAAAAAAAGGGAAAACCAACGTCGTCGTCCCACATCCCTCATCCATATTTTCTATACCGTATACCTACGTATAACGCGGTCGAATTTTCACGGCTGCATGTATATATATATACGCGTGTTCTCCTCACAGCTGGACTCCTCGTTATAACGCTGCAGCCTCTCTCTCTCTCTCTCTCTCTCTCTTGGAATAACGAGAGTATAACGCGCATGTCGCGCCCGTTTCCGTTATTCTGCGCAGCATTAATAATAAAAGTACTTGCACGCGCGCGCGCGCGAGAGAGAGAGAGAGGCTAATTAAACAAAATTTCGCGCGTTACGAGGTAGGTTATAAGTTTCCGCGAGAGCTATAGGGGGCAAGGAAATTATAGTATGTAACTGCTGCGTGATGGTTGTTGCTGTGTATACTCGATGTGGGGTGATTTGTGCAAGGTGTATACGTATATATAAAGATGTGGTTTATTGGGGTGTTGTAAAGGTACCGATTTATATAAGGAAGGTGAACGTGCGTGTTATGGTTTTTTTTTTTTTATAAGGAACGACACGAGTGTTAATAGAGGTACCGAGTGGTCACGGAACCTGGGTTTTTATATATATTTTTGTGATGTAAAAAAAAAGTTTTAATTTAATTATATACTAGTTGTGTAGAGGTGAAGTGCGGATGAATGCGATTGAGGTTGTAAATGGTTCCGGTTTAACAGTGGTTTTAAAGAAAGATTTAAGATGAGTATATAGTTTGAAATACACGTTATGTCCTGTTGTATATTTGGAGTATTAAACAATGAACGTTGAATTGTAAAAAATGAGGAAAAACAAAATAAAACGTGTGTATATGTAATTAGCATAATCTGATTTATTCCAATCAGAAGTATATTGATATATATTAACACGCGATATTACTTTAAAATTAACTTGTAACACTGTCTATCTTAACGCCAGATTCAATGTAATTCATACTTCGCAAAATTACCATAACGACATTTCTCATGGTATAACATATACATCGTAATTTATTATCATTAAGAAGAACTACGAAAAAAAAAGTATGCAATTTATCGGCAAAACTATACTTATAGCATTTCGAATAAACAACAACTCTAACGACGACTCGCGTGACGTCAATCGAAGGGAGCAAAAATGAACGTCGTACACACACATTATAGGTTACAGTCGTTATGCAAAGTAGACACAGCCAGCGTAGGCACTTGAACGATGAAGTATATATGTTTTATATTAACACCTGCGTGCAGTTTTTCACGCCTCGAATTATGTATACGAGGAGAAAAAATAACAACGACGTTGAATATGTCATTGCACATTTTCCATCTGCAACTCGTGCGGTAATGATGTTGGTCTGCATATACTATACGTGTATTGACTTCGGTTTTATTGTTGTCTATATATAGAAGGTGAATCGAACGGTAGCAGTAATAATTCGCTGTATAGTGTATAAGAACGTGCTATTCTTTCACGTTCGGATACGTCTGAAACGAATGTTTTCGTATACGAATAGATAAAATTTATTGTTATTAACGGATTACCTAATTGGTATAAGCAACAAAAAAAAGGTTAGAGTATAAGAATAAAGTGTGCTGGGGGGGGGGGTTCCTTAGCTTTCATAATTCATTAAAATTCTATTGACATATTCAAACTTTATAGCGAAAATAATCATGAGTCACGCGTGCGCCGCGCGCGGCTCTCGTGTGCCGTAAGTTACAATTCTTTATGGTGAAAAAAAAAGTGACGCGCGTAATTGCAAAACTTATTAAAATTGTTTTATGTATAGTAACGTTTATAGTGTCGAGTGGGATAAAAAAGATGTTAACAATGTGTTAAATTGTGTCACTTTTGATTGTGTAGTTATGTCTTAATGGAAATCGTGGGTAATATGGATGTAGATGATTTCATCACTTTTATATATTTTTAGTACATGATTTATTATCATGCAGAAACAGTTCTGTTAGAAGTAATGGCCGTATACGTATATTTATAAATATAAGCTTGATTACAATTAAATAAAAAAAGTAATCAAATTTTTAGTATACGAATATATTAAATTTAGATATAAAAACTTATTTTATTGACGGTCAATCGGGTTATAATTTTTTTTTTTAATCTATGCTTTTATATTTTTTTCTGCAAGCTGTAACATTATAATACCGTTTTACATTTTACAACTCTTGTCGCGAAAAAAATATAGCGCAGAAACAGCAAAATTTGTAAAGATTACGGTAAATTCTGATAAACCCAACTATACGGTGAAACTATTAAATAATAATTGTTCCTATACAAACCGTAAATTTTCTTCCATGTAACGTCTTCCACATCCCCCCAAAAAAACTTCTTCATTACACCAACCCTCCTGATTCTCATATCAACCTTCCTTTACCCTCCTCAAAAGCTATACCACCCGCATCAACTACACCTCTTCTCTATCCACCTACACCGCGAAAAATACCACACGACTCATTATATTCCGCAATCGACTACAACACGCCAATACACACACACATACATACATATATACATACACGACTACAAGAACAAATCAGCTTCTAGGTGATACAGGGTCAATTACCCTGACGTAACGACCAACCGCGAACGCCACGGCGCGTGCAGCTGCAGCACTCTTTCTCTCTCTCTCTCTCGAGGATGTAAAAAAAAAACAAACGTCTCGGTATACGAGCGCAAAGGGTTCGGTCGTATATGCTACTGCTGTTGGCGCAACGTTGCAGAAAGGAAAGACAAATAGTCACCGCCGCGCGCGCGCGCGTGTATAAGACCGGTAATGAGTTCGTTTCGACGATTTGCCAAGAGAGACCGAATTCTTATAGGGTTTTTTTTTTGACATAGGAGGTGGGGTAATACGGTTATGGGTAATGGACGGGTGAGAGAGGAATGGGGTGGTATGGTAATTTGATGAGTGGATTTGTTTTAAGGATTCTTTTTAAGGGATTTTGGATGATGTTATATAGTGACAGTAATGATTAAGTGTTATACGGAAAAGTGTTGTCTAATGGATTTTTTATGATTATCCAATAGAAAACTGTAATTAAATTATGAATATGTTGTCATTACTTATTAGTAAATAGTGTAAGGGCTTGTACTGGCTTTAATTTAAAAGATCATTAATAATAACATTGAAATACTATTGTATGCAAATTATTATATCCGAATTAAACAATATTCTTTTTATACTGACATCTGCCATCATATTGCAACCACCTCGCTTAATCCGTTTGCATTCCGCAATCGCTTTATGTCTGCATTCAAAAGCAATAAAATCGTCACAACAAACGCTCATTTCTTAATACTTTAATACACATTAATCGCGCCTTAACAGTATTTTTTTCCATCTAGAACCTACTTTCGTACCAGAAATCTACAGTTACAACAACAAAAGTCAAGAACAACATCAACCTGCACTATTTTTCATCCTCGGTCACCTACAATGTATATATATATATACATCTTCATTAAAAAACTACATTTTTTTTCGTTTCACTCGACACCTTATTAAAACCACGAACCACAATTCCGAGACGTCACCCGACACATTTAATGCTTTTTTTTTGTAACCCGCATGCACGTCGTATGTGTACCCGGAGAAAAGTTCATTACGCTAACTGTTCGCTCTCTCGCGCAGGCATGCAAATAAACGAGCTTGCCGGAGAGAGAGAGAGAGAGAGAGAGAGAGAGAGAGAGAGAGAGAGAAAGAGCAGTCATAACAAAGTATCGCGTGTATATATATGTACATGCATGCACTTGGCATTACACTACTGTTAAACGTATATGCGTTTAAAATTAAAGTTCTCGGCTATTTTTTTCGTCATTCGTTGTAATGCTACTCGTGGTACGCATTGGAATGGTATATTTAAGCTTCGAAAAGCTCTTAAAAGGTGCTTATTTTGAGTTTCAAATGGATTGTTTGAGTGAGTAGAGAAAAAATGATTGGGGCTGGTAGAAATCGGTTTGTTTAAGTAAAAAAATATATATGTGTAGGTTGAAAAATCAGTTGCGAATGTAACGGTATATATTTTTATGATCCTTCACTCTCTGATCATATCGAAATGTATATAACTAAATTTACATCCACCTAAACTCAAGCACTTCTATATACATTCAATAGACATTCTTTTTAATACTTCATAATTATATAAAATTTTTTGTTTTTTTAATAAAAGGATTACACTACATCAGAATTATTTTAAAAAAACGTTAAAAACAACATAACAAAACCATCCATTCGAATCCTCCTATATTAAATTGAAGTCACTGACACACCTACCCATATATCTCATTTCTTCATCTCCTAACAACACACTATACAAACGTTATATACGCACACATAAGAGAGAGATTTCCCTTCCACGTTTTACCCTACATACCCAAATCGAAACGTCTCCTCGTCTCGCAAAAAAAACCATCTCACCTGTGTACCCATATAACAATGCCTGCGTCCCTGCACTTTTCTCCCTTCGTTTCCATATACATAGAAAAACAACAAAAAAGCCACCAACCATGTCACAATAGCACCATCCATCCTTCGCTCAATTAACTCTCGACTTCCTCCTTCGTATTAATTACTCCATATATACATATATAAACAACTGAATGTATATACATATATATATATAACAACGCACCAAGTCGTATATTATACACATGTGCTCTATCACCCGCGCACTGCTTAAACTCCCGGTGATTCAAGGTTAAAGGATCATTATGTCACCACGTCGTCGTCGTCGTCGTTGAATATCCCACGTTTTTTTTTCTTTTTCACTCCGCTTCTTATATATATATATATATATATATATATATATATATATATATTCTCTCTCTTTTACACGACCGAAAAGAGAGCGAGCGGTGTGCGTGAGTTATAAGTAAACTTACTTACATACACATATATATACGACTTGCAACGCGCGCGTGCAAGCGCGAGGACCGAGCGCGAACAACTGCGCGCGACGTCGAATGCGGTGGTTGGATATAGCAGCAACCAGCATGAGCAACCGATTGTACGTCGCTATACGTGCGTATAAGTAGGGGGAGCGGATATATATATATACGTGCTATACGTCTTATGCGGTCTATACCTGCGTGTCTATATGTATATACGTGTGTGTATGTATGTGTGTTGTACGGGTATTGTTTGGTATAAGGGAGAGGGAGGGAAGGACTATTGTATGAGGGCTTGGATTGTGCGTTTTTTGGATTGCTTATGCAGGAAAAAGGTTTTTTAGGTGGATCGTAGGATAATATAATGACTGGGTGCATTTTTGGTTCTGTTTAATCGTTACAAGTATACGGACTGTATAAAAATGGATTCTGCGGGCAAAAGTCTATCTAAAGAATTTGATTTTCAAATATCTAAAATAGATGCTGGTAGGAAATAAATGAACTTAGGTGCGGTTAGCATGTTAATTAAATGAAGGCATTTTACTATTTATTAAGATTAACATCGAAATTTAATTAAAATTGTTTGAAACTACGATTTTATTTTAAAGCATCTATGGTGTATAATGGTTTCTTGGATGTATTTTATTTATTTTTTTATTTATTTTTTATTTATTTATTAGAACCAGAGTGAATACAAAAACATTACATTACTTTACAAAGTAATCCAGCAGAGGAAGTCACTTCCTGCGCGCTGGTCTGGTACACAAAATGTACTTAAAAACTAAAACTTACTAACTAAAAATTTGTTTTTCTTATTCATTTATAAAAGCTCTGTACTGTGAACTACATATGATTACGTGCTTCTTCAAATCTAGTTTCGTATATCTAGTTTAGTATATAAGTAAAAAATTATTCTGCATAATCAATAGAAAATTAATCACGATGTGACATGTTCATTTAAAAATTAATAAACAGTTGATAAACCTCGTAAATATTTCTACCAAAGGCCCAAAGTAGTTGTTGAGACATGATTCTGAACATATCTGAACAATTAAAATTTTGGAAAAGCTATTAAAAATTCCATAATTTCTATTTCACTCAATGAATAAATTTGTAAAGATATTTTTTTATCACTTGTATACAATATTACAATACAGAACTTTCTTTATAAAAAGTTATCTTAATAAAAATTTTGTAGCCGGTCACCGATATATTAATAAAACTATTTTCTATAAACAACCCCAAAAACCATATATATTTCATCAATTACACAACCTTGTTAAAATCCTTACCACGACAACATTAATCACACCCAATCATTTTCTTCTCCCAACTGTTCCTCCAACCACAGGATTATTATCATTATCATTATTCTACCTACGAATATTCAAGAAAAAGAGCAGTAAACAGCTATTCTCGTCCAACCCCTTTGCATCCTATACATATATATATACACCAACAATATTATATACAGCTACCTTTGTTATTGAAATAGGCAAAAAGATGCACAGGATGTGGTATTCTACAAACAGACGCGCGGATCTATCGCTATGCAACTATATATACAATGAGCCCCGTTGTCTTAGCTCATAGGTATAAGACGCGCGCGCGCGCGTACATTTAAAAAAGTCCAGTCACGTCATAAACCCCGCCATCCGTGAAGTCCTTGCGCGTTTCGATGTTAAAATGTGCTCGTCTCATTGGTTCTTACTGAGACGTGCAGGCGTCATGGATTATGAGTATATCAACGGATTTCCGTGATCCAGTGGTGTTTTTTTATTTTGCGGATAGTGGAATATCGTTGATTGTTACACGTGTATATATATATATATATATATATATATGGGGACGAGGAGGAATTTTTCATTTGTGGATATCGTCGGTCGTGAGAACGAAACGGTTCTGGGTGGTGAATTTTTTGTATTTAGCTGTGTGAGTGTAAAAGAAATAATAAACTTTTTTTTATAGAAAAGAGTTATGTAAAAATTACAAAAGTTTTTTTTTTATAAAATTATTGTATTGCCTGGTAGAGTTAACACGGACTGTAAAAGTGCAAAATAATATTATTTGTTATACTGTAGTGCGAAAATTTCAGAAAACTTTAATAATATTTTGTAAACCTTTTTGCGTTGTTTTCAAAAGTCTTTTTCTTGTAGTGTAGCTAAGAAAATAATAATCATATTGTATATATTTCATTTTATTAACGCTCATATTTCATTAAATATTCTCTTACCACTAAACAGTTCTATAACTTCGTACTTTTAAAATTTCAGGTACCAACCGCAAAAATGAAAAAAAAAATCCATAAACAATCAATAACTTTCAATTTTCACCACTCCCGTTTAAAATTCATTTCCTCTGAGTTAACAGTAACACCGTAAACCTCTAAAAATAAAAAACAATACGCAGCAACGACTTGTAGTCCGGTTTTAAGAATCGCGGCCGGAACCCTTTTTTTACAACGCGTCCTACATGACGTCACAATGCTTATACCGCGCAAGTAAGAAACTTGTTTTTCGACAATACCGAAAAACGAAGGATCCTGACCCACAATCGATTCAGGACGACGATAAAATGATAACGAGCGTTCAACTCTCGACCTTTAGGCATTATTTGGTTGTGGATAATATTGGTGCTCGATCGTTGAAAAGGAAACGTAATTGTTTTTGTTTCCTTTCTTGTTGAAATTAAGTCTTATTTGTGTTCACGCCGAATGTCGTCGCTGTATATACGTTTTATTATCAGTCGATAAAACATTGATTTTATTGTACATTTTTCTCGTGAATTTTGTACGCTAAAGAGATGAAAGTTATTTTACAGCAGGAAGGTTTTGTCATCGGTTTCAATATCGCAGTATTGAGAATTTTCTACAATCTTTTTATAAATAATTGATAGAATTGATCTATATATAGAATTAAACAGATGTATTTTAAATTTAATTATATAGAAAAACTTATGAATAACCCGAGGTCTTTGATTTAAAATAAAATCTGGAATCGAAAAGTACAGTACTTTATAAATGTCTAGTTCAGATCTTTATTGTTAACGATTAAGTAAAAATATGCAGAATTATATACGTAATAACTGCAATGGAATATATGTCCCAATTCCCATGACTTAATAGTTAAGAAATCGTACTACTTCTGCCTCTAATATAGAGTATAATGCGTAACTCGAACAAAAGGTGATTAAACACCGAGACCATTTTATACTTCGGATATAATTAACGATCTCTTTATATATATATATATATATATATATATATATATATATATAGATCACTCGTGAAGCAAAAAAACTGTATATTAATTTAATTAAAACCTTAAATACACTGATAATCAAATAAAAAATAACTAACCGCGGTCATTTCCAAATCTTCATACCATTTTCACAATAAGCAACATCAAAATGAATTTTCAGATGCTATACATTAAAAAAACCCGACTTCTCATCCTACCAACTTCCAACTATATATAATAAACGTTTACTACACGCACAATATTACCGCGAAAAAATTCGCACCATAATCCACATTATATCCATATATATACATTCATCGAGAGTTAGAACGAGAGAGAGAGAGAGAGAGAGAGAACACGCGTATAGAGCGCATTTCCGCCGGAAAAAAATCATGACGCAATTGCCCGGCTAATGCGCTCTCTCGTTACAGCTCCGCGCGCTCGGAATGCACACTTGCACTATCCGTCTTTAATTGTCACGGTATTAAGCGTGCAA
The DNA here is from genome assembly GCA_035583055.1 of Torymus tubicola. Taxonomy (NCBI): domain Eukaryota; kingdom Metazoa; phylum Arthropoda; class Insecta; order Hymenoptera; family Torymidae; genus Torymus; species Torymus tubicola. Next base: position 33,823,117 of record JAWWEQ010000001.1, read on the forward strand.
GAGGCCAGCTGACTGATGGAAGTACGCACTCGCTAAGTGTATATGTGTATGAAGGTTTTTCTTAGTGAGTAAGGAAAAAAGTGGCAACGAGGCGAATTCGTAATTGGCGGTCTTTGGTGAGAGGTGAAAAATGCGATCGGTATACGGGTTCCCCGGTGATTGGTTGGGATGTAATTACTGTAGGGTGTTTCAAAGTGGTTAGGATATTTTATGCGTAAATTAGAAGGATTTATGGGGCTGTTGTGGTTTGGAAAAAAAATTATTTTTTATAAAAAATAAACTTGTTTTAAGTACGTGGCTGAACTTTTAGCTGTAATTATAATAGTTAATATCAATTAAGTGTATTTATTATGTGAGCTGGCAGTAATGAGAAGAAATTATAATAATATTTTTTATGTTAACTTTAACTATATGAACATTGTTATTTGAATAAGAAAGATATTACGAAATTAAAATTGAAATAATTATAATGAAATTTCAGTATATTATCATTTAACATTTTTTTATTCAAGAATTCGTAATAAATTTTCGTCAGTGATGGGTTCCGATTTATAAGTCTGATAGAAAGAGAAGCTTTTATAGTGATGCTGAAAGTCAATATAAGTCCAGTGTATAATAGTCTATACACATTTTTTCTTGGAGATGAGAAATGTTTATAAATAACTAAAACAAAAAGTAATGTATAGAGAAAAGAGATTTACATAATAGGGTCCTTAATTGATACGAATAATGATAGATTGTGGCGTTAATATATATATATAGTAAAAATCTCAATTTTTCACAGATTCGATTTTTTTTAAAATATTATACGTACTGCGTATAATAGTTTTAATTGGACTTATATAAAATACGCAAATTTGTTTTTGTAAGCTATTTTTTCACCACCATATACAAAGCATTCAATCAAACGTCGTTGTTTGATTACCCCACGCTATACCTCAACTCACCAGCGGCACAATACGACGCCTTGTTTACTATAGCTATAATTCTCACCAACCTTTGCCGTAAGCTTTGACATGAAATGACGAAAATCCACTCACTTTGACAGCAGAAAAACCTGTACACAAGTAAGTACTACACCCCTTACACCTAATTATAAAAACCTTCAACTACATTTAACTTTAAATAAAACATATATACATATCAATCCAGTCTACAACACACCCGACGATTCAGCAACAACTCTAAAACTCTTAACAATGGGTGCCAAAGTATCAACAATGATAAACGATGACGAAGCAAGGATGAACGACACAATTAGCAGCACAGAGAGTACTACGATAATCCTGGGCATAATGCTGGTCGGGTTATTCCTGCTTGGTTGTTACGTTTACAGATACGCGGATAAGCGTCTCGCTGATTTACCAAACTGGCGTGTACATTGGAGTCGACAGACGCAGCAACAACGATCAGGTAGAAGCAGCTTAGGAGACGACGATGATAGAGTGCACATCGAGCTTAATTCCGTGGTTGGGCCTAATTATTCGTCGGTGTGATATACTTAGATGCGATGGTTTTAGATGACGTGGTTTTAATGTGTGTTTATATTGGATAATTTATAGTCAAAGTGTGAATGTGTATGTACATTGTAGGAAACTGTAAATATTTTAAGACGATATATGATTATTGTTAGTATTTTAGAGAATGATTTATACGTATATGGTGCGGTTATAATGATGGTTTAGAGAATTTTATTTTTTATGTAGCAGAAAATTGGGTTTATTATATGGACTATTTTGTTTCGAATGATTAGAATACAAGATGATAAAGTGAACGTTACATGGTTTATTGTACATTTGTAGAATGATCAATTGAAATAAAAATTATTTTTATATGATTTGAAAGTTGTTTCTTATCCTTATTTCTATGAATAAAGTGAAAGTTTCATTACACCTATAGTCTTAATATTCAATTGATTTATTTTCATAATACTTGTGGATTAAATTTAATGAATGGATTATTCGAAGATTTCACGTAAAAATATAATATATTTTTATTTCTTGACCTTTATCATTGTATACCTTTGAATATCTATTTACAATTATAATACAAACAGGCACCTTTTTCAAAACATTCTCACTCAGTCATCGTTTGATCTTACACAAAGACTACATGTAACTGACAGGTACTGATTTATTGTAATAATTCTTAAATTAATTATCAATTTGTTCAGATTATTTACATTTTGACTTATTACTTATTTCTTATTACTATAAGTATCGTAAACTTTTATACGATTTCTCTTTTCAAATTAAAGCAATTATTCACATTATTTTAAACAGAAAATTTTAAACCTTTACAAACATATAAGCCAGTTACTTTATACAACCATAATATTAACAACCACCAGGACGACACCATGAGTCTCATCAACATTCTAACATACCTCACCACGCTCCCCTACTACGTCAGGGCCAATGATCTGGCAAGAACCTTAGAATCCTACAATTTCACCCTTGAATCGTGTCTACCGATCATCATAACCGCCGTAATAATTGCAGTTTCTTTGCCGATCATTGGCTGCACAGCTTACAGTCTACGAGGCTGGCTATGCGGAGTAGAAAGGTATGAGACTGAGGTTCTTGCATGTAGATTTAGGGAGTACAACGTGTCACCGGAGACATCGTTCTTGGAGCCGATAACAGAAGAAGACGACGAGGATGTTCACGTGAACGATGATAATCCACCAATCATTGATTTTGATAATGACTCGTACTAATAATGAAAAGAAATTAACTAAAAACTATAAATATATGGTTGACGCGAGCAATTATGCTTTTGTATTTTGTATTATTGACGTATTATATGTATATTTAGTTTTTTTTTATCAAAATTGTATATAACTTATTTTTTGTGTTATGTGAGCTGGAGAAACGATGATTGATTGTAATTTACATTTAAGAAATGTAATTTAGGATAACAATAATTTTTATCAGAACTGCACACTACAAAAGTGTAATATTTGTTGTGATCTTTTTTTACATTTGTATAAAAAAAGTAATGGCGACTAAATGAGATTGTCCATTATGTTATAATTTAATTTGCTGTTTTCTAAAATGTGGTCAACGAAAATTATTAATTGTACCGTGAAAATAGCAATATAAGGATAAACATGTAAATAGTTTAAGTTATATGTATGATACGAGGCTATTGTCTATAAAATAAATTTTGTCAGAATTATGTGTGTATATAATCGAAAAATATTGACAAAAAAATAATTTATTAAAACAGTAAAATATGTTAAAATGTTAAAGGATAAATAAAACATAGAAAAAATATTTTTTCGAAATGTTTTAATACGCATCGTGTATATATTACGTAAATACAATTGATATAAAACTTTTCTCGCTTTGCTCTTCTTCGTATAATAATATAGTAATATATTATATCGACGTATAAATATTATTATTACGTTACCTCAGGCGTATCAAAAGGATATTTCAGCGCGGACATTAATCTATGCTGTCTCTAAACGATGGTACGCGCTTTTTGCAGCGAACCATCGGATAAATAAATCGTTATCTAATTGACGGCGGGGGCACGAGAACGCGTGTGTAATACAAAAGGGCTTCGCTTACAGATATATGTATATGTATATATGCGAATTCGACGCAACGCCATACACACCCGTCGTGTTATTTTTTTTATACGCAGTGTTATTTCTGTTATAATAGGAAATCGAAGAAAACGATTTTTCTACTACATGTTTCTTCCTAGTCGTCGTTTACATTAAACAAGCCGATTGTCTACGATCGATAAAAAATATCTCGTACGATTTTTTCTTTATTTTTATTTTTAATTCAGCGTTAACGGGTACAAAGATTATATATAAGTAGGTAGAGAAGGACATCGGTTCCCTGATTTCGGTTCTGTCACTTCAGTGCTACAAACAATCGACTAAATATCCAAATCAGACTATACTATACGATACGTTAGTTCCAAAAAGGCAATTTCCACTCCCTTGTCAAATCGACACGTTCAATTTTCGAATGAATCGCGCAAAACTAATATGGTATAAGTACATCAGCTTCGCGAGAATTGTCAGTTGCGTTCTCTTATTTCGCAAGTATTTTTTTTTTAGACATCGCGGTGATTAAACAATTTTTGAAAAAATAGTTTCTCGTTTATCGTTAGGATCTGTTTTCTCGCTTAAACGTTACTTATTTACATAAAGCTAGCAAAGTAAAAACTAACTCGAGTGACTTTCTATATAGTTCGTCTTTTGGCTTCGACTAATTTCTTTTCTTTTCACGAGGAAGTGACTTTAGGCTCATCGGGGGTCTAGATCGATTGCTAATCTTTCATCGATTTGTAGAGGTCCATGTAATCCATGTAAAATTCAAACTAATCCTAAAATTCTAATAGATTACAAATCTCTATTGTACAACGGTACAAATAGGAATTCAAATTTTTAATTAAAAAAATATAACTGATTTTAGTCCGAAGTTGTTAAGATTAATAATTAGCAAATATATTGAAAAAATTGGCACAAAATATTTTTATAAGGCAAAATTTGATTTCAAACATCACCCTGTGAGCTTTCAATACAACCTTATGATTACATTAATCATTGAGACTCAAAAGAACTATTTTTCTATAATCTGTAGTTTCAATGAACAAAGTCTATGTAAAAATGAACTACATCGCGTTCTTATAAAACTACAATAAAACATTGAGTTGAACACAAGCAACCTCCAAACTATTTGGCTTCTTATATCGACCTCTACTTTGTTATTCATCTCACCCTGTGTAAACGTTTTTAATCCTTAAGACTTAGTAGCTTCTAGAAAAGTACACTCAAAAAGGCCTCGCCTGATCATCCGAGTGTTATTTTTTCTCCTTCGTTTTCTTTTTCGTCATTCTTTCTTTTTCTTATAAATTGTGCGCGATTTGTACATTTCGTATACCTATAACTCCGCGAGAACAGATACAAAAAGCTCAGATGCCATCAAAGGTGCAATAAATAAATGATTCGCAAAAATACAAAAATGATCTAAAAAAAATATTACAATACTAGGGACAGCAAGTCTGTTCGTTACCCACTGAGTAGTACAACCTCGTTATATTATTGTTTCTTAGGAGAGAAGAGTGTCTTTTATTTATTCGTAAATATTTATATTGCAAAGTATGAAATCACGTCTATCTTAATAATTATGGCAACATTTTAAATTAAATTACAATTTTCAATTTTGCAATATGAATACTATGTAATCAAATAAAAAGAACGATGCAACTAAACTAAACCGACGTTTTCATTTTTGATCATCTTTTCCCTCTCAGTCGTCAATGAACGAGACTTTTACAATGATTACTTTGCCGGTCGACATCAGTAACATTCAAAATTATAAAAACCTAGATCTACAACATTCGCAAAACCTTAAAAAAAAAAAATTTCTCATGAGTATTCCGAGACGATCGAATTCAAACGCTTATTCCAAACAACATCGAGAGATTCGGCGTACGAAAAAAGCATTCGCAAAAAAATTCTTAAACGGCAGTAGGATCATCGTTGGTACGCAACATTGCGGCTGCCTTGACGACGTCACCACCACACTGATTCAGCATGATTTTGCAGTCCTCAAGTCTGACGAAGTTGTTCTCTTTCTTCAACAAACCCTGCAGTCGTTCGAGTTTGATGGCAGCTAGGACATCCCAATTGGTGACGTTGAGCGCAGCTACGCACGACTCTGGGGTGGACTGTTCATGCAAGACTTTCATCATTATCCGGACCTGTTGCGATAAAGAAAAATATACTCATTAGTTAGATGTAGCTAATGGATTAGTTGTTTGATTGAAGAAAAAAAAAACAAACTTGATTCCGTTTTTTCAACGTAATAGTATGGTTTTCTATAATATCCCTTGAATCCATTTTCGGTAAACGAATAATTTTCGTGCAAATGACCATTTTATTCCTTGAATGTAATATGCGCCAAGTGTATCAAGAATATTTTTATAGTAGTTATATATATGCTGTCTATGATAAATAGTAATGCTGACGCATGTTTCTATATTATTCTCATCATTGAGAAAGATATCTTGATCAAAAATATGTGGCAGATATTCAAGACATCGAAAGTAATAGTATGAAGTATTAGTATAGGAATATCAAACACAACGTTAAGTTAATATTAGTATGTAAAAATATCCGACATATGTGATTCATTCATTGCAAAAGGTGCATTGCATTATTTTAACCGCTTCCCAAGGAAGACATTGTATGTATACCATCACCAATAATAATAATAATAATTATAATAAAAATAATAATAATAATATAGTATCCGTAAATCAATAGAGCGCTTTTATTATAAAAATGACCCTTATTAGCCAATCACCAGTATTGTTACCTATAGGGTAAAATTTCAATTTTGTCCTGAAGCCGTGTGAATTGCAATGTCCATGAAACGTCGGCATTCAATCAAGCAAATAACGATTGAAATCCGAATAAAACATGAAAAGAAAAACACAATTACTGTAATAAAACAACCAAAAAAAATCAAATAAGCGTAGCTTAACTATAAAAACAAAATGTGTGATTTTGTAAAAAAAAATATAAATCAAGATTTCTCTCTTAAGATCAAACGTTATAACCATCGACTCTTTTTAATTTCATGGAGATGCAAGCAATCATGAAAAAAAATCGACATATATAGCTGCGAGTCGCCCTATATAATAAACTGCAATAAATATGTATATATGGTACTTCTAACATGTTCAACAGTGTATATTAAGTCGTATATATACTGACAATTAATGTGCTTGCAGCCAGCGAAGAAAAAAAAAATATCAGTGCTCGTATACTCATCGCCCTTATACATCTTTCTTTTATATATACAAGCGCATACTGCGTGTGCCTTTCATACTCCCGACAAAAATAAAAAGCCTACCTCGTCGGATTGCTCGCCGTTGCGAGGGCCGCGCGTTCTTCGCACGTTCGGCCCGTCGCAGGCGAACTCGAGGAGATCCTCGCAGGACACGTGATCGCTTGTCCTTGTCATCGTCTCGCTTTTATCCCCTTGCTGCTGTTGCTGCTGTTGTTGTTGTTGTGAGTCGACGATTTCTTTTTGCAGCTGTTTCGCTCTGGCGTACGCCGACGATGGGGGTGTTACAATGCTCGTAGGTGTCGAGTTTCTGCTAGCCTCGCTGCTTGCTTCCTCAGGTTTGGGAACTTTGCGTGTGGCTTGCTCGATGACGGGTACGTGAGAGATGGCGTTGTTGGTGGGTGTTAGATCATTCATAGGGACCTCATCGTCGTCGCTTGTGTCCTCGTCGACAGCGTCGCAGTCGATCAGGTTCTCCGAGAACTCGAGCAGATCTTCGGAGATGACGCTACAGCGGTGGTGCAGTTGGTTGGTGCTACCGTCGTCGGTTGTGGCTGGTAGAGAGTCGAGGGCTGCGAGTTCCGAGTCAATGCGCCTCTCGTACTCGTCGGGACTGTAATAAGAGAATTGTTAGTTTAAGGTGCTCGGTGGTTCACGCAGAGATTGTTACATTATATTTATGTTTGTAATATAACGAGTAGCAATTATATTACCATGATATTTAAAATGTATTAAAAATTAGTAATCCTAATATTAGTTTTCCAAAAGAGTTTCAAAATTGAACAAACTACTTTCTTTAAAGACAGATACAGTTTATTAAATATATAGGTATAATTGATTTAAAATTCAAATTATTAAAAAAAAAAAAAAAAATTAATGAAAATTCTAGGTATATCGTAAAAAACTAATCTCATTAAACAGTTGATACACAAGAGATCCTTTTAAATTTCAAATAGACTATTAAAAAATTTAATTGATTAAACTCCAATCATTACACTTATCAACTAACAACAACAGTTAAGTTTTTAACACTATATATGTACTGACTTTATAATCCAATACAAACTATAACTGCACATAACAAAACAAACGAGACATAACATCCCACCTATTAGCGGTGAGCTCCGGCGACGCGACCTCGCTCCTCGACACAGGCCTTTCCGCTGTCACAGCCACAGCTGCACTGACATTCCCTACAACCACAGCTCCCGCAGCTGGTAAATCGTGCTCGCCAAACCTATGCATCCCATCCACTTGATCCTCGATAGTCGGACTCGATACCGCCTGCATCTTCGCTAGTGTACGCGTCACACCACCACCAGGTATGATCAACGGATGTTTACGTTGATGCCGTGGTAAACTCGATTTTGGCTGCAATGTTTTCGAACGATCACGTGGCGGCAAAGGTATGGGGTTCTCGTCGTTCACGTTGCCCTGGTTCTGATTGTTCTCGATCTCCATTGAGTGATGTCGATACATTAGACCTTGTTGGGTTGGTATTGGTGGTGGTGCTTGCGATGGCGGTGGGATACGTAGTTTTGGGAGAGTACGAGCGCCGCTGCTGTGCTGGTGTAAACCGTCGAAGTGGAAACTCCTACTGCTGCCTTGTTGGTGGAGCTGAAATGTTGGATGGAGACATATTAGTTTTTTTTTTTATAGTGATTTGCGAAGGTTTGGTGAACGAAACAGTTGTTTGTTAATGGTGTCAGTTTAGAAACAGTATCGAGTGTTGAATGAAATTTTTTTGAGATGCATAAAATGTTGACACATTTATTGATGTTTGTGAGAGCGAAGAAAGGATTAAGTTTAGTAACTAAAACATGAAATATTTATTTGATATTTTTTATGATTCTTGAAAATAAATGAATACGAATCAATTACGGCCTGAAAGCAAGAACAAGTATATTTATTTACGTTATCAATTTGGCATGTTTTGATGAGTGTGAAAAATTTTTAAGATATTTGTAATATTCCAAAATGTGTTTTTAATTATCGTTACTACAATGTTATCTAAAGACTTTCAATTTTCGTAATCTAACAATATTAATGACAGAAATACTTATTGTATTTTCTAAGAAAAGAGTTTCATTTAAGTATTTATTTACATTGATTAATCGAAAATTTACATACGAAAACCTAACAAAACCGAATACTAAGTTAGATAGCGAATGCTTTGACATAATTTTTGTAACTATTTAAACAGCTGATATATTACCGAGTATACATTACGTTGCATAAGTATACAAAAGTGGAAAACCAAATATCTCACGACCCGATAACACTACTATTTTTAAACCCATTACTCAAACTTATCGTCAAATCAACCTGCAACCTAACAATGTACACTTGTCCCCCTCTCACGTACAACGACACCTACCGTATGATGATGCTGATGATGATCGTCATCTCCACCAGCAACACTATGCGACGACGATGACGACGCATGCTTGTTCCCACGTACTCTTGGTCTAACCACTGGTAACCCTGATCTCAGCATCCTCAATGGATTAGTATCAGGACTCTCAGCCAATCCAGTTGTCGCTGGTGTCTCGACGAGGCTGTTGTACACCTCCTTAGCTTCGTCCGATAGTGTAGCCTGCGTACAACAAGCACAGCCGCCAAGGGGGAGGGTGGGCGTGTGTGTATGTCACACCGTAGGTGAGAGAAAGAGAGCGAAGAGAGAGAGAGAGAGAACGCAAAATAATCGTAACAAAGTAAATAATAAATAAACCCAAAGTATATGTAAGAGAAAAGAAAGAAAACGAGAGAGAGAGGTAAGAGAGAAGGAGAGAGAGAGAGATGCGCAGACGGTAAGTTGTTCTATAGTTGTGCCAAAAGCGAAGATGGGAGAGTGAAAGGTGGTGAGTGAGGGTATAAGATTTACGATTTTTTCTTTTTAGAGATTAAGTATCGTATAGGTTAATTAAGCTTAGAAAGTTTTTTTTTTATAATAATTAAGTATTTTTGGTATAATAGAGGCGAATGACTAGAATTGTTTGATTTTTAGAAGGTATAATAATTTAAATTTTAGTAAAACATCGATGAAAATTTATAGAATCTGAGTAGAAACTATAGAGTTTTGTCACTTAACCATACACAATCAAGCTACTGACTCAGCATTGATTCAATCAAGTATTGCAATGTTTTTATAATACTGTTATGTAAAAAATACTTCGGTAATTTATAACAAACGAATTGTGAAAATATTACCTTAAAAACTTTTATACAATAGATTTTAGTACGAAATTTCATATTACATATTGCTTACTCAAAGAATTTCTATATATAATTAAGTATTCATATATATAATAATATATATAAATACGTTGCACGTAAATCTTATTTAACATATAAGTTTTGGATGCGGATTAGTTTTGTGATTAAAATGGATGATTGGATTTATCGGGCGTTAAGGCTTGATATACTTTTATAAGGTCTAAGGGATGGACTCGTGAGGAAAAAACCATTTTTTGTGGGATCTCGAAAGAGCTCGTTTACAGCATCTTCTTATCTCGATAGTAACAACGCAGTTTTCTCGTTTCATTCTCGCAACATCGCTTCTTATATACGCCGGACAAATTTTTGTGTGTTCGAATTAACGCTAGGATCTAAACCTTTCTATTATACGTAGAGTCTTACAAAAAACTTATAATACGTATATAACAGATTGCATCATGGTTTTTTTTAACGTGTGTATATGTATGTGTGTGTCTTTTTTTACCGCTCAAAAACGGCCTGGTAATGCCCATGTGTGAACTAAATATATACAGATTATATACGAATGTATGTACGTATTATATATACGCTTATATGCGCTTGTAACGTGAAGCGCGCGTATTTCAGTGAAATGAGTCGAAAAATTTGAAGTCGAAGAATAAGATGATCTTTTACGTGTACAGACACGAACATAGAGGTTCTAATTTTTTTTTTTTGTTAGTTTGTTCTCTTTTTCTTGAATTGCTATATACGTGTATAATGGAGGGACAAACGATGAGGTTGTATACAGGTGAGTCGCTCTTTTCTTCCTTCTCATTAATAATAAAATATACGCCGGAGTGTATAGTTTTGCAACTCCGTCGTCTTCATCATTATTATAATGTGCGAGTACAAAATCTAACATTATCCCAACGCGCCCGAGACTTTCGCCGTACAAATGTATATGTATATAAATACGAGTATCAAAAAAGTGCCAACTCTATATATATATATATACGCGAACGACGTATATTATCATTATTCATCACCATGTAGATCGCGTCAACTTACATACCCAATACACTCACACACACACGCTGTTTATCGCTTATACCGATCAATCATCGCGCAATATATACTCCGATTCGCAAATCGATTTCTCGTTCTTTTTTTCCAGTGCGAGAATCACGTAAGTGTCGTAAGCTCGATTCTCAAAGTAAGCAAATCTATTTACAATCTTATGCCGTTCATGGCGATCCAATGATTATCTTTATAAATATCGTAACATCACCGTGTAGCTGTTACACCGACAGTCTTAACGGGATGCAAAAGTCCGTCTATGTGTATCATTTTTAATTGTTTGAAGAAAATTAATATCTCAGGTATATGTATATCTCAATGATCATGCTATTTTACATTTTCTAGTTTATTATGCTAATCAGTACTGAAAATGTTATCTTGATTATTAGGCCTTAGGATACCTTTACCACAACAGATTTGAAAAAACTTTGCTACACATTGACTTTCTAAAACCTAAAATTTTTCTCAGAATTTTGCATCCCTTAAAGTACACTTCTTAACCAAATACAAACACAACCAACGACACCGAAACAAAACCGTATACTCATAAAAAAATATCACGATCACTAACATGTTATATCTTAAACCAACCTTCTCAAAGGAAAAAAAAATAAAAAAAAATAATATAACAAACTAAACAGTCAGCTCAGACGAAGCTCAGATCGCAGAGACGCTTGAGGAAACGAAAAACGGGCAGGAATCACTAAGGGGCCGGGGACGGCGGGAACGTAAGGACATCGCTGCTGAACTCTGGATATTCCGAGCTTGTATCCGAATCCAGATCCGAATTGCTCGTAAAGGTGATACTCGAGCTAGGCGCACTCTCAGGCCAGGACGCGACGTTGTTCCTGGACGAGAAAGGCGGCGAAAGCGAGTTTAAGAAGCTTGTCGACGGTGGTGGCGATTTCCCACTGAGTTCCAGAGTAGAGAATCCTCTGGCAGAATCTGGATGCAAAAAGGCTTGATGAGCCGCAGCCGCCGCTGCTTTCTGGTTCTTAAAGTTCAGTCGTAAGTTGTGAGGCATACGTCGATGACGACGCTTGAAACGCAACCGACTACGAATGTCGGTTTCTGAATGTGATACGGAGTCGGAATCCTCACTGGAGTCGTTGGTACCAGGGTGGAAGGATCGACGTAAGTTTTTCATGTGCGGTCGACGATGCTCTGATAGGGATGAAGTTCGCGGGCGAAAAACGTTAGCGCTGGTTTGGACCTTCTCCACGAAGATTTCTGTCTTGGATATATTGGCGATCTTACGATCGTTCTGGTAGAGCTTCGGAGGCTCCAGGATCCGTTGGTGCATGGTCGGACTGCCTGGCTGTAGCTTTTGGTTCACTGAGTTATTCTGCAGCGGAATGTTAAGATCTAGGTGTTTAGGCTTCTGGAGTGGTGGACCAGGGTTGTTCGAATTATTGCGCATGGCTGAACCTAGATCAATACCACCCAGGTTCCTGGTGTTTTGAGCGATATTCTTGCCCAGTTGGATCATGTTTTGAGTAAGCTTGCCAAAACCTAGGTTTAGACCTGACTGGCCCTTCTTCGAATCTAAATAGTTTTTCACACTCTCTAAACCTGAAACTTCTCTTTGATACTTTTCAGCAAGTAGCTTACTGTTCAGCTGATGTTCCATGCTTTGGTTATGGTTCAGCTCAGCGTCTGATTTTCTGCGCATTCGCTGCTGAACGTTTACCCTGAGACTTTCTGAACTACTGTATATTGGGGAATCTCGCTTATCAGGTTCCATGAACAATGGATTGTTGGATATGGCGTAAGGGTAAATGTTATTATCATGGCCGTTATTTTGCTGTTGGCCATTACTCTGATCGTACTTTCTGTAACTTTGGATGTTGATTCTTACAGCTTCAAGATTGCCTCGAGGACTATCTGGAATAGTGGTCTTCATACTATCAGACGAACCACTGTAAACATTCTTTTGAAGATCGTGGTTAGGATGTCGTGGACTACCTATAAAGCCCCTAGATTGTTGTTGCTTTTGCATATCCATTTTTTTTGATAATTCAGTGATGTTCATTTTCATTGCATCGTTATTGGAAATTTTTGGTCTGGTGCCTAGATCTAAGTTAGTCAGTTTTTCATGAGGCAATTCAAATTTAAGTGGTATCTTAGCTTGAGATTCGTTGATTTTGTTGACCTCATCAGCTTGCTGTTTGTTCCGTTCTCGAAGCATCATACCGAATTCTGGAAAGTTTGCCAGAAAAGCGTTCCTACACGATTGTTCCAACTCATGAATTCTTTGTTCATCTTCATAAGACAACTCATCACCAGTATCCAGAGGACAATCTACACTGCTTACTTCGTCCTCTACATACTTAGGCTGATCAAAGTACCTATCCACATAACTTGTAGACACTCTCTTCGACTCTTTTGGAAACTCAAAATTGTTCTGCCCATTTTGCTGATGATGCGCAGCCTCGAATTCCAAACAACTAGCTATACTTTTACGATGTGAATTTCCGTTCTCCAGAAACTCAGTTGATTTTACAAGATTCTGCTTCATAGCGGCGTTATCGAGAATACGCGCATCAAACTCTACGTCGACGTAAGATGTCCAAGCAGTGGGTTTAGTAAGGAGTTCACGGGATTTGGCGAAACAGAACTCAGCCGAGGCTTTGTCCCATAAGGGTAATTTTAAGGTAGAAGGTGCACCCAAGGATTCAATACTGGAAACAGTAGAGGATAGAGATTGCAAGCTCGAGCAAAGCCACTGGAAGCATGCGACGTGAAATTTCAACATGACAGTCACGATGCAAAATGATAATTGATAGAGTGACAAAGGATAAATTAAATAAGAAGGTGAACATAAATGTAATGATAAATAAATTAACAAAACCAAATTAATAAATTAATCGGAAAGAGGGACACAGGGGTTAACAAGATGGCATTAGTATTGGTAGATTAGTAAGCGATTAAAGTTTAAGGGTATAATTTTTTCAATTAATTTTTAAAACATTAAATCATAAAAATAGTGAACTTGTTTAGTAATTGATCAAGACAATATTAAAATTACAATCTGAAATGTCAATTTTGGTAAATGCAATATCTAATTAAAGTAATATAATTATTTCTGAATAATACCGTTGTTACGAACATAAAGTTATTCTTTGATTTTAATAATGCCATCGAGATAAATGCATTACACCCTTAAACTGGTTTTGCATTAATAAATAAAAAATTAATATGATACAGGTAAATAGCCATAAATAATGCATTAAATCAATGCTAAAACTATCATCCGCATTAAACGAAAATTGAATTTAAAAAGAGCTTTCCAAATGCTGTTAGATGGTGAGCAAGGTTAAATTTACATAAGACCTTATCAATGTCTGGCATCGGGAATTAGCGTTGTTCCATAACCAAGATTTTTGTTTTATGCAACGATTTTTCGTTGCGAGGATGTTATATTATTAGAGTAATGTTACTGTAAATGTTAATAAGTGTGAATGTTTTAATATTATATTTGTGCGAAACGAAAGCGTTAATAAAAAGATTGACTAATGAAAATAAGTGAAAGAATAATAGAACTTAAAATATATAAATTGCGTGTACTTGTAATTTGTTTGAATGAACATAATATAAAAAAACTGGCTTATCGTTGCTTATCTAATAAATTTAAATATCTACTGTAATTAATGCAATAACTTTATGTAGAAATATAATGAAATAACAAAATTTATATCAAATTTTAAATGTTTGACTAAGGCAATTGGATTCTTATAGAACAGAAAATTTCTAGTTATAATATTAAATATTTTAAGTAAAAAATGAGACTAGTATTTCAAAATTGTTTAACATTAGCAATTATCTAAAAAAAAAAATAAATATCTATATTTATTCCTATAAATAAATGAATGATTTTAAAAGTCTACTTTTATTTTGTCAAAACCTATGATAAGCCAATTAAAAATTGCAACTGATAAAAATTATAAATACGGAGTCTATCTAAAATTATCTGAAACCATGAAATATCCCAAGAACTGAAGATTCATTGCAGATAACCATCACCATTACCACCACCATAAACGCCACCAGTACCATGATCAGATTCTCAAATTTCAGATAGACTCCAAAAAACAAAACGCAAAGCGATAACTAATGTATATGCATGTATATGTATGTACCTGGATGTCAGGTATGCTAGCGGCCTCCTCGGAGAAGTGCCGCCTGTCGGGTTTTGGACTGTGTTGATGCGGCAATTTAAACGAGAATTTGCGCCGGCGCGAGGAGGCTGGGCTCGCGGGTGTACGTGGCGAATGTCCCGAGCCTCCACCACCACCACCGTGCTCGCCACCTTGGCCACCATGTGGATGGAGTTCGAGGTCCGTCATGGAACGTGCCGTCAACTCCTGTGCCATGGCTATCGCCGAGTACAGGGTTTTCTGATCGGCCGCCGATATTGGTTTAACCTGCTCTCGCCAGACGCAGCGAGGAGAAGAAAAACGGTTGTGTGTGATAGCGTGTGACTGGCTGACATGGAGAAGCGCACGCGAGAGATGAACGAGGATGACGGCGCGCATTGTTTTTTTTTTATGAGTGTATGTATGTGAAAGAGGATGATATGCGTGTGATAGACATTGAGGGTCGTTGATGCTGAAATTGTCGTCTGGGGTTGTCGGTATTCATAGACTTTTTTTAGTTGTACTTGATATATGTTATTGATCGGGTAATCAAATTTACCGTTTCATCCGAACTTTTTAAAAATATTTGAGTTAAAAACTGTTATGTAGTTGTCTTTGAAAAAGTATAAATTTGTCAATTATATTATACCAAAAAGTGAAGAAAGAAGATTTTAAATTGAAAAATCACTCTTGTTTCTAAGCGAACAAAAATAAACTCAGCCTTCTATAAAATTTACAATATTAAAATATAAAGTATAAAAATTAAAAATATTTTATTGCATTTTAAATAAATTTTTCCATTACTTTAAAATTGCAGATTTGAATCTAGAAATTTTTTTAATAGTTTTATAAATAAATAATTATAACGACGGAAAATTAAAAAATTGTCTTAATTCGGTTCAAATATCAACGAACGATTACTCAAGTAAGCTAAAAAAAAGATGAAGTACCGACAAAACTTTGTACGACACATAACTCTTTGGGAAGCCAGCTAAGCGCACTCATCAAAAAAACTGCTTCTCTTTGCTATTGCGACACTTCCTTTTAGGACTTGCCATATATATAAAAATATAAAAAAGCGACAAAAAACATGGAGGTATATATGAGAATAAATATATATATATACGACACACCACTCATAATTAACGAATGAACATGAACATGAAAAAAAAAAAAAACGAATAAACAAAGCGATGGAGTGTTCTTGATTTGAATGAGTCGAACTGAAAGATACATAAAAATAAAACTCCACAGTACATTTATGGGACTCACGGTCGCTTGCTTCTTTTTGCTGCTCTGTTTCGCCTGAATCTCGCGTAGCTCGTTTCTGGCGTTACTCGAGTCGTGTTCCGTCGGCGCCGGATGGCCCTGCGGTGGGGGAGGCGGTGGGGACGACCCTAAAAATTAAATATATCATTAAATCCAATGAAACTAAAATTTTTTTTTTAAAACATATATAATAAAATAATTAATTTAGTTTATTTTGTATATTAAAACATTGTAATATATGTTGATAATAAGGGCACCTATACAATAAAATATTATTTCAACAACCAAATGATTACATTCAAATACACATTAAAAAAAGTTACATACGTCACAAGACAAAAAAAAACAAAAACAACGTTGCATGATTGATTTTTGGATTTACGTACAGGGAAAATTCTGGAAATGTACCTAAAGATCTGAACATTTGATCCATTTCATCGAGGAGACTAGGGCCAAAATCGAAGCTCAGCGGTTTATCGAATCGTAGCGGACTCTCTTGATTCTCCTCGTCGCTGATCTCGTGATATTCGTGATCGGCGCATACGGTACTGCTATCGGTACTGCTTACCATGGGGTCTGGTATGTTGTTGGCAGCGTTCCCGGAGCCGAGGCGTGACATATCCGAGCATGTCTCCGACCATAAGCTATCTGCTGAGCATACATAAATGCGTTTTAGTAAAACGATTGGAGTTTTAATCTACATTAATCATTAACAAATTATTGTGTATTATTTGAAAAACATTATTTTTAGCTAAAAATAATCACTTTTTTTTTAAATCTATCAAATTGAAATGCATTATGTACTACGATAAACATCTTTTATAACCTGAATAACTTTTACTACAAAAAGAGAAATTTCACTTTTCTTAGTTTTCTAGATTTTAACATGAAAAAACTCTACATCTAAATTACTTTGACAACAATATAAATGACAAAATACGTTATAAAATCGATACAAAACTTCTAAAGAATTATTTATATTTTAATTAATTTACCACTCACATTTATTAGTTTATAGTGAAAAATAACATCAAAATCAAGGTAAACTTCAGACTATAGCAACATAACGAAACCTTACCGTGTTTGCTTTGTGTGTCACGTTGCTGCACATGCTGGATGCTCCTGCTGTCTCTGACCGACTCGCGGTTGCTGTCGCGGTCGAGGCCACCGCGCATCATCACCTCCTGACTCGCCAGTTGACTAGAATTATTATCGGTCGCGTCCTCCTGCGGTTTGTACGGAGTGACGACCTGTCGGGGCAGGTGAGGATATTTGCCCCCGAGGAAGCTTATGTCGCCAAAGTAGGCCCCGTCTAGGCCCACGTGGCCTGTGTGCTTTAGATCGCCCTGGGGCGAGGAGATCATGTCTGTGCGTATCTTTCTCCTCTGCAATATATAAAATGTTTATATATAGAGTGGATGTAGTTTGTTAATTATATAGTTAATAGTATTTAGTACTTTTGTACAATTTGCAACGATGAAATTACGAGGAGCTATATTTGAATATAAAGTAAATTTGCAATGTACAATAATATGTTAAAATACATTTGTAATGATGAATCATTGTAATAATTAAAATTAAATTTTAATACATCGGAATGGTTTAGTTCAATTGACTACCACTTTACAAAAAGCTTTAAGAATTTCTTTATCTGTATATAGAACTACAGTCGATTGCATTGTAAATTCGAATAATGCCCCGACATAAAGGCAACTAACTCGTCGATTCAAACTCGAGATTGACAATGCCAGTTACCGTCTATTGTACCGCAGTAAATGGTTTGTGAGAAAGTAAACTTGAAGATAAACTTTTCGAAGAAAAGAATATTTAGTTTTGAAAAGCAGTTAAGTATTCTTAGTTAAAACATGATAGCCTTTACCCTCAATTTTAAACTTTGAAAAGATGAATTATTTCAATATCTTATCAATTACAAAATTAAACTATCTTCAATTTCTCTCACCTGCGACGAGAATATATTCTTCCCATCGCCCCTGGTAAATTCGCCAGGTTTATTACTCGGCAGATTACTACCCAGGTAGGCTATCGTGTGCGCTGGATTGAAAAATCCTGTCTTTCCATTGTTTAACACTCCTTTCCACAGTGTGTTACTACTGCCCTTGTCCAGAACCGTGATAACATCACCCTGACGATACACCAGCTGTCCGATTTCCGAATTATCCTGGACAGCTTGTACCTGCTCGGGTTTGAGATCGGGTAGGAGGCAGATGAGTTCAGAAAATTTCGGCCGCTTCGTAGGCTCGTGTTGCCAACATTGCTGCATTAAACCGAAGTAATCTTTTGGACAGCAATCGGGCTGCTCGAGGCGTTGGAAATTCGGTTCATCGATCGCTTCGAGGATCTGATGGCCGGTCAAGGCTGCCCACGGTTGAAAACCGTAGCTGAACATCTCCCATAGGGTCACGCCTGAAAGGTTTAAAATGTTTAATAAAATGTTTTGTTAATTGGCGCTCGGATAGGTATAAAGTGTTTGATTTACGCTGTCGAAAATCTGCTTTCCAAACTCATAAATAACAATTTTATATACCAGAATTCAATTAAAACCCGACGAAAGACGTTTACTACCTATGAATTTTTTAAATATATTCAATATTTTTAACGTGATCGATAAGCGCGTATAAAATTATACCTTGAAATGACAATAAATTAAGCAGAACCTTGAACACAATACAATGTACGCTTAATTTAACAACGATATATGAATAAAATGTCATATTTCACTTCGATTCTTTTCTTTCTTATTGTCTCAGCTTATCATTATGAATAATTGCTCGGTATACAGCAACAAAGCGTAACAAACTTCATTCTTCAAATTTTTATTACTCCCCATCAAAACCAGTTCTCTGCCTCTTTTGGCAATCACTCAAAAACATAAAAAAATAAACTAAAACTCACCATAAGCCCAGACATCGCTTGCCGACGTGAACTTGAGATAACTAATACACTCCGGTGCGCACCAGGCAATTGGCAATTTCAAATTAACATTGAAATTCGTCTGGTAATAATCCTTACCAACGCCTAATGCCCTTGACAATCCAAAATCCGAGATTTTCACTTTGTTCTTGGAGAACACAAGTATATTACGCGCTGCTAAGTCCCGGTGAATCAGTCTTTTAGCCTCCAGGTACTGCATGCCGTCGGCTATCTGTACGGAAAAGTCGCAGAGCGACGGCACGGGAAAGCTCGAGCGTAGACTCGGCTCCTTTAGGCACTCGAGGAGTGACCGTAACGGTGCCAATTCTGTCACGAGCATGAGAGAATTCGTATCGAGGACGACACCGTAGAGCCGGACGATGTGCTCGTGGTCGATCGAGTGCATGATCGCTGCTTCCTTCAGGAACTCGATTGGATTGTTCTGCATGCGCTCGCGCGATAGGCATTTTATCGCGACTTGGATGCGCTCGCCGTCGTTCGTCCAGACGCCCTGTTGTACTACGCCGAATTCTCCTGTGCCTGTGGGGATAAATGGAGGGTTTGGTTAGCTGAATTGTATATGGTAGGGTGTTTTGATGGTTAAAATGTACTTCTTTCGTCGAGTATTTAGCAATTTTTGATCGTTTTAAATGATTAAATATACGCGAATAAAAGAATAATTTATTTATAATTTAATTCATTTATATATAAAAGTATAATAGTATGTAAACGAGCATTTTCATTATAGACTTATTTTACTTATTGACATTTTTCAATTTAAGCCAACGATGTTTCCTAAATTCTAAGTTAAATTAAACTTTCGTGAAAAAAAAAATAAATAAAAACAAAGTTGTTAGAAAATTTCTCTCGAACTGAGTAAAAATGTATTTTAATAATAAATTTCAGCTCACGTTACTAAGGAAGGCAAATACTTTTGTATGTTCTACAGTTATTTTCAAAATAGCTGAATTTATACAAAATATGCAACGAAGTATGTGAGCCGAATTCATTGACATTCTTTTCATGTTATATACAGTAAAAAGCTTCCTTTTCTTATTTTGCTTCGTGTCACCTTATGTTTTTCAAAGATATTAAAATTAGGAAGGTTCGCATAAATGTAAATAGGGTATATTATAAATACGATATTTGCATGAGATAATTATACCGTGAGAATTGTCCTCATAACTAGGTCAAGCTCTCGTGATACCTATCTCAAGCTTTATACAATTACTTCATTAAGAATAATCTGTGAATAAAATTTGAAGTGTTTTAATGTTAAGTTCAACGATATTTCAAAATAAAATTTATTCTATAAAACAAAACGTTAAGGTTAATTGATAAGATCTTGAAACGTTCTTATCTGTAAGAAAAAGCATATAGAAATGTAAATGTTGTTTTGATACACAGTTATTGTACTTTTATTTATAAAAGAAATAATTTAGTTGAAAATCGATTTTACGGATAAAAAACTTAACATCTATACATAAATAAGTATTATAGACTGTAAAATTCTTTTCAGCTAGTGAAAAAGGTCAGAGTTTATCAAGACATTTTTGAACCACCATCAGCATTTCTGTTATTTTTCTATATTTAATTTACGTTGTATATTATTTATCTATTTTTAAAACTTATTTTAACTAAAAAATGTTTACTAGGAAAATTATTAATAACCTTTCTTGTTTAAGTTATTTTTATTGGGTCGTAAAATTCTTTACATTTTTTTTTTACTCAACTTATTAATACCCTTAATTAAAGTGACCTCCATAACTTATAATAATCTTTCCTGTTTTGCAGTTACGTGAAATTTCTCGTTAAAAAGTTTCTGTCAAAAGTACATTCCGCCACACTAAATACCTAACCGATCAAGATTTTATTTATTTTATTATCGGGAAGTAAAGTTTCAACATTCGTCTATCGACTAAACAAGCAGAAGGCAGCTGGTCACCTTTCGTTCCTCGCATATCAAAACGACTTAACCTTATAAGGTGTTCTTTTACCAAGCAAACATAACAGATTGACATATGGATTAAATATATCAAGGTTAATTAAATTCATGATGTTTTCAAAACTTAAGGGTTGGCACTGAATATATAAAATCTTATCATTTATAAGATAATATACGTAAATAATATATTTCAACTGTATTTATGAAAAAAATATAAACATTAATTTCCAGCAATTTCTTAAAATCCATACCAATAAAAGGATTGTATGAACAATGATGTTATCGGTCGAACACCCATCTATTTAATGTCAAAGATAATAAACTGATGATTTAAGGTTTAAAAAGCTGCAGTTCTGAGTTAAGACAACGCTTCTTTGAGTTTTTTTACCGTAAAACTGGTAAAAGTAGAAGTTATTGGAAATTTAATAATTAACGTTATTAGTTATTAACGATAATGAAAATATAATATTAAAAGCATTTCGCTTATTATTTCACAATCACGAACGAGAGTAACTACTTTCACGTATATATATATATTTCCTTATTCAATCTCCGTGAAACTGTATTTATGAAAAAGTAACAAAGTGTTCCACATCAGGCGATTCTCTCATTAGAAATCACCCATTAACATAGAAAAATCCGACAAGATTTCTATACATAATTTTTACCAGCAGTTATTCACACTTATCCAGAAACAGTTCAAAGCGCTACAAATTCCCTCGGATTCATTACACCCACACGTCCTTATACCCACGAATCCATTAATTACAAAAATAATTACGATCTCCAAAACCAAACAAAAAAAAAGGCTACAACATACCGAGCTCCTTGTTAACGATGATAGCGTCGGCTGGTATCATATGCTTGTTAGGCACACGAACCGGCGGTCTATCCTGCCTCTCTTCCGGCAACATCGTCAGACTACCAGGCATCTGTTCCTCTTTGCGCGGCAGCAGCATCTTCTTAAACTTGGACAGGTAATTCTGAGGAAAGTGCTTCTGAAAGTATTTCTTCAGACGGCGCATCTCCGGCTTGGTCATACCGATGCCGCATAAGTCCTCCTCCGTCACGTACTTGAGCTGCGCCGTGTTCTGGACTTTCAGATCGCCTGTGTGGTTCAAGATGATGGTTAAAAGTTTGAAGTGTTTGTGCGGAAGTGTTTGTATGTAAGGTGTGTCACTTTTACTTTTTGATAAGATTTTTTTTTTAAACTTCTTCGAAAAACCTTTTCGTTATAGGAAAAAAAGTGAAAGAACGGTGGCTCGTAAATATCGATCAATGTAGGGTTTATGTGAAATTTATGAAAATCACGGTTGGTATGGGTAATGTTTATAAATGAATTTTAATTAAATATTCAGACTTTTATAAAACTAGTTTGGAGTGGAGATTGCGGTAACAACATTATATTAATAGGTTTTGGACTACGAGTGCATAGAAAATCTCTATGATAAAGTCCGGATGTTAAAAATGATAACTTGTATTTGATTCGCTTTATATATTAAAAAAATGAATTGTTTTATTATTATTTTAAAGTTGAAAAACAATTTAAATATTTTCTTTCTTATTTAACTACTGTAAATAAGTTTTTTTTAATTAATTACCCTACCATTACGCATAAAAATAATAATTTACACCCTCCATTAAATTTACTAATTAAAAACTTAAACCAATTCGCAAACTCTATGTGAGAGAGCCAAAATCCATTCCAAATTTCGAAAATGCGGCAACAGACATATATAAGCCTGCAGCTTTTGTAATTAATCCTTAATTGAATTAGTTCGTAACAAACCTCTGATTCCAGCGTAATACTGTTGTAGTTCCGCCTCCATGAGGAACTCGTACAACCCGGGTCCCGTGTTGCGCGACATCCCTGATTGTGCGTCTGCAAACAAATGGTCGGCATTATTAAAAACTCGATACTACCAACGAATAATACGTATAAACTGTAAATAAAGCATGGACGAAACAAAAAGAACGAGAACGTTTTGTTTTTTAATAGAGAAAACCATTCGTGATTGAGTAATTGTTCGTTCCATTTTGGCACGTGAGTAATATGATTTTACAGAGAGAGAGAGATATGTGTATATGTATGTGTGTGAAAGTTATTGCTGTGAGAGCTCGGTCGTTGTTAATTAAATTTCTATCGCTATTATTTCATATCGTTCGTTCGAAATAGCATAGATGTTAACGTCGACCGATATTCGATATATACGCGGCGGACTTTACTATTCGACTTCTATATTTTAAATTCTTGAAATACTGTGAAAAGTATAATTATGTGCGTATGTAGTAACAATTTATTGAACAAAATCAATTATACTATTTTTGTTTTTTCAAAATGGTTGAAATTTTTTTTTAGTTACATTACCGCAACTGGTTATTCTCGTTTATTATATGCCTTCAAAAGTATACTACAACAATGTTGAACTATTAAAAATGCTTCTCTGACACAGTTTCTTACGCCTGAATACGCAAGATATTTATCATTCTAGGACACTTTAAGGTAAACCAAGCGAGAATATATTCAGTAAAAGAACTTTTCAACTCTTTTTGGGGACACACCGAAAATGGTATATTTCTTCGAGACCGTGTCGTATATAAAATATAAACTACATAAACAATTGCATTTAATTGCATGCAGTTTACGCAGCTCGCGTGAACCTGCTTCAAATGAAACATTACATTACTCAACAACAAAAAAAAAAGAAAAAAAAAATGATTCACACACATCAAACGCATGCACACAAGTATCATATCCGCACAGATAAATCTCTCCTCAACACAACTGCACTCAACAACAGCAACGCAAAAAGCTCACACACCGTACACCGTTTACAGCCCAAAAAAAAGCATCCACCAGGGGAAATTTCCTTTCCCCCAGTTTCCGCTTGACCGCGTGCCGTGTGCCAATCCATCCTCCCCGCGGTGTATAGTCCTGACAAAAGGCCAATCAATCGGTCGAAATAAAACCGCCCGTGAGAGAGAGAAGCGATTATTCGCTAGTGAAAAAACAAATCAATCAAGCGAGCGGAAACAAAAGGTGATTCAGGTATACGTATACACTCGCACGTGCGTTTCTCTCTCTCTCTCTGTTTAGCCAACTTTTCAACAGCTATATATATACACGAGAAGAGTATATAAGCGTTATATAGCATTGATGTGCATATATACGAATGAACGAGTATAAGAGGCATAAGTACTTCCTCTTCCTCGTCGTCGCTGATAAATAGAACACAATTAACGGCGCTCTACTGCTGCAGGCTCTCTACTGCTGCCACTCTCGTGCACTTCGCGGATCGAGTGTGTGTATGTGTGTGTGTACGCGGTGATGACGACGACGATGGTTGTATGCAGTGCGAATGGATTATATATACATGCGCCGTGTGTAGTACGGAAGTGGAAAAAGGGTGGGGATGTGAGATTTTTTTTCGATTCCAGGGTAATGATCCTCGCGGGAGTGCATACGTGGGAATGTGTAGGGTTGGTTGATTCGATATGTTATTACATCGGGATTTTTTTTCTTTCAAGGTATATGGGTGGAGCTCTTGTGATTACGTTCGTTGCATGGAGAGAAAATATCTAGTAAAATTTACTATACTGCTCTACTAATCGTAGGGCAAACTAAGACTCTATCAAATATTACAATACAATATAGTAATTTTCATGATTTCGATATTTATGAAGAAAAAAAACG
>JAWWEQ010000001.1:33848287-33892573 GCA_035583055.1 Torymus tubicola
TATTCTTAATGGGATACTATGTGTTTTATGTAGATGGCGCTAGTAGTAACCGAGAAATTGAGATTTTCGGTTTTACCCCAGTCTTCACTATATATGTATATATATATATACATACACACACACACACACTTTAGCCGCTATTATTTATTAATTTTTATCGGCAACCCATTATTATTTTTATACTACCAAAATCCTTATAATAAATACTATAACCACTTACTTTTTTGGTGGAATCATTAATCAGCAAAAAATAGACGTGACCATAAGCTCCGTGTAAAAGTGCGCTATTTTGCCACTGTTTTTTTTTTATAATTTGGTTGGCGATCTTATGGTTTCTTAGCAGCTATGAAAAGTTTAAAACTTGAAGAATATTTCAGTCAAGTTTTCAAATTAATTTAATATTTTAGAAAAGTCACTCATGCTACCTTAACAATTTATAACTTTATAGATATGTGATACCAAATAATATTTATATTGGGTTCCCAAAATAGTTAAAATTTTCTTTTAGTTCACCTTTCGAACTAATGTTTCTTCTTCTTCTTCATACATATCACGAATTATGTAAAAAAAAGAATATATTAATGATATTTTCGTGATAGGCTTTTTTAATAAATTAGTTTTTTTATTAAGAACGAAAAATCGAATTACAATAAGAACGCATTGTTATTTGGGCTTTAAAAAAGTAACAAATTTCAAGAGTTATTATAAGGTAAAAATTAAGAGTAAAAAACGCATAAAAATATGTTAATGCCATGAATTCATAAATTGTAAAGGAATAAACAGTTTTTAATTTTCGAAAAGAACTTTTCTAAAATATTGATATCTTATATAAATTCCATTACGAAAACATTTAAAAAATTTTTTCATTTTTTTAGTATAGTTTGTGATTTTTGAAAGAATAAGGATTTACTTATATTCTAAGGGTAAAACTCGAAAGAAAATTTGATCATCTTAAACAGGTTTTTGTTTTAATTTAATATTAAATTGCAAATTCTTATTATTGTCCATTTAATCCATTACAATAATATACAATTATTATTAAATTAAAAGACAGTTTGAGCTTTGGCGAGCACGTTCTTCTATTTTATGTCATATGTACTTTCAGTATTCACTTAACATTCCAACAATTTTATAAAATATATAAATAGAATGTTATATAAATAAATAGAAGCAAATGTAAGTACTTGACAACAGTAAAATTCATTCTTTTTGAAAAAGATAGGATGAATGCATCAGTAATTGACCGATTAAGGATCTGTCCGATTATAAATAGATAATTTTTAAGATTTATAGATTATTTAAATCAAAATAAGCATTGAATAATGAGTCCACGACACTTGAACTTTTCAATAAGTGTTAATTATTTTTGAAAATAATGTTTACATGTTAAATTAATTTAAAAAACATATAGTATGCAAAAACACCAGTGAATGATCATCCCGCATATTTACAATTGATGACATAATATTTTATATTAAACATGAAAGGACTACTGAAAACCTTACATTTTACCTTAATTTCAAAAACTAAAAAAAATTCGTATTTATGGTTTTTAACGCAGTGTACGCATACTGGTGACTGGTCATTCACTAGAGCATTAATCTCGGAATATATTTAACTTAAAAATGTTATCCATTAACTTAAAAACCTATTTAGAAAATAATTTTTGAAAAGAAGTTCGAATTGCTCGAGAAAAAGAGAACATTTTTTTACGTTTATAATTTCTATTTTTTCCAAAAAGTCACACCAAACTTTTATTTTTCCAGCTCAATTCACAAATTTTCAATAAAATAGTATTTTTCTATTTAATTTCGATCGTGCGATAACAACCGACTAACAACAATATTTCTCCTCATAATTTTTAACGAAACAATACCACAACGAATCCAACCGAATCGTTAACATCAATTCCACGCAATCCGTATAAACGAATTACAGGTCAACCTTTTACCTCTAAAAAATTATTACACAAACGAATATCCCACAACGCTCCGGCAACAGCGAAACCACTTCTATTATCCACCCTCGAAAAATAAAAATTCTCCGAATCCCTCCTCTCTCTCGTGAAAAAAAAACTGTATTCGCACCCATAAACCTCTCTCTCACCCAAAATATCCCATTATCATTCTCCCTCTCTCTCTCTCCCTCCCTCCCAAAAAACATATATACACCACACAACCACACACATATCACAAGCGATAAACCACAGGCAATCGTGTATATATATACAGCAACCAATAGCAGCACAGAGATTACCCTCGACGCTTACGATTGGCTGTAGCCAAAGCCACGCCCATTTACCGTGGGGGTGGCTGGCATAGCGGATCGATCGAGCCACCCCCGCGCTTATAAAACATCAGCGTCCCCGGGGACCCGGCCGACACTGCCGTGCGAGACACGCGAGACGACGTATCGGGTTGTTAAAGTGTTGTTTGCTGTGCATTTATATATTTACGCGTGTTTGTATACATTCACGGCTGTGATATACAGAGGAAGTGTGGTATATATATATATAAGTATATAAGAAAAAAATAACGGATGATGGCGACTCACGCAGTTTTCGATTACGAGGATAGAGGACAGAGGATGAGGCATAGGGGAGGAATGACAGGTGGCAAACCTGCCGATGCTACCGTGCCGTGCGCGAGGTGAGTGAGAAATTTTGTATATAGTAAGCTCTGTCGTATAGATGAAAAAGTGCGAGAACGACAGAAGGGTTTGTATAAGTGTGGATTGTTAAGTGGTAAGAAAGTTAGAGAAATGTAGCAATTCAAAAAATTTTTTTCCAACTCGCATTAGCACCGGGATGTATAATGTATTTTACAATGTTTTTAAGTTTTGAAAAAAATAATCAGAAATCTGGAAACGTATTTTTAATCTCACGAAATATCACATCTGGATGGTCGCTGCGAATTCCAAATTTATCGGGAGATTTGATAAGGGTATACACACTCCTCTGCAACATTGTTTTAGTGGTATCATATGTATATTATAATTAATTTGTTTAATATATCTTTGATAATATATACGGTCATGCGTTATCGCGGCATTTTTTTATGTAATCTGTTTCGGTGGTATAATCTTTAACGATTAAATATTTACATGGGATATCGGTCGATATATATGTATATACTAAAAATATCATTCTATAATGTATCGATCAAGTTTCTGGAAATCGCAAAGGCACTGCCAAAATCTCTATATCGCTTCCTCTTATAGCGAGTGTTGTTTGAATCTATATAAAACAGCGATATAATCAAGTGCGATCTCTATGATTAGATTGATAATCAGTGCAATTATGTAATCGAGTGCACCGCGCAGCTGCTTCGATATCCCTATATACTAATTCGTCTAAATATATTTATCTTGAAGTTCATTTTGATTAGTTATTTATCACGTTTCGTTCATCAAAACCGTACGATCAGAACTTCATCAACAAAAAAATTATAAAAATAAATCTAAACAGCCTGGAAAAATTCTAACAGAACTTACGGTTTATTTTGTTCTAAAAATTATATAACGTTTTTCAGCTAAAGAATTAATTAAAATGATCAAATTATTATACTCTGAAACAATTTAGTAACCCGTAAACCGCATTTTCGCAGCACTTCGCAGTACTACCTAACGCCGAGCAACGACATGAACGAGGACGACATAGCTGATTTGCCGTCGTGCGTGTACGCGAATAGGACGTCGCAGCATCAGCAGCAGCAACAGCAGTTACAACAACAACAACAACAGCAAATGCAACAACAACAACAACAGCAGCAACAGCAGCAGCAACAGCAGCAGCAACAACAACAACAACAACAACAACAACAACAACAACACTTATCACCTCACCATGCCCAACACATTCATTCGCCTTTGCACAATCGTGCGCCCCTTACGATAACCGGTAAGCTTTTCTTGCTCTTTCTTTTTTTGAAATGTTTTACGAAGATTAGATTTATTTTTTATCCTTATATTAGAAATAACCGAAAATGGAGATACCGTGGAGGAAAGTTACTATTATCCAAACAGAAGCCCGTACAGAATTCAACGGCACGCCGCTAATATACGCGAGAGAAAACGAATGCTTAGGTGAGTTGAAAGTGAAACCCTTGTGCAACTTTGTTCGATTTGTTATATGCCAAATAAAATCATTTGTGTATATTTGACATAGTAGGGAGTAATTTATTATTAATTATTACTTGTTGTTCCGATGTCTACTATTAACGGCCGCTATACGTTAACGGTCATTTTATTAAATGATAAACGGGGTAAAATTAACGCCTAATTTCCTCTTTTTTGAATTAGTAGGCATAAATGTATAGCTTTGTTTTATTTTTTAAATTTATAATACTAACATAATCGTACACATCATTTGCGGTTCACTTGTACAGTGTCATAATTGAAAAGGTTTTTATAATAATGAATAAATAATTATATAGAGGTAATACGGGAACAAAGTCGATCATTCCTTTAGTTCATTACACAAACCCGCGGGAATAATCTTCGACTTTACTCCCTAGTTACGTAATATACTTTATCAAGAGCTGCAAAAAGCAAAAATTATTAACGCAATATATATATATATATATATATATATATATATATATATAAGAACGAAAATCGTATAAGGCGCCAATCGAGTGTGAGTGTGTCTTTGCAATTTTTAGCAGCATCAACTCGGCTTTCGACGAGCTCCGGGTGCACGTGCCCACGTTTCCGTACGAGAAGCGACTGTCAAAAATCGATACGCTGCGATTGGCGATCGCCTACATTGCTCTGCTGCGTGATTTCTTGTTGGTGAAGGAGGATCCGCTGACGTACGTCGAAAGCTGCCTCAGGGGCGAGATCGGTGGTGAGCGCGCTGAATGGAATACCAGTGGTAAGTGTTATTTATATAGTGATATAAAATCGGACATACGTGGTTTTCTCTAATGAGGCGATTATTGTTGCGAACACTAAAGCGAAGAGTTTTATAATAAATGGTTGGGGTAGTAGGAAATTTTATATTTTTGTTTGAACGATAAGGGTTGGGTTTGTCGAGTTTTCGGTAAAGTAAGTTCAACAATTTTCTAAGTAAGTGTTTCCTAAACTAGATTTATTTAATCATTTTTTTTTATTTTCCTTGTAGTAGGTTTCATATATGTATCTATACTAAAATATTAAACAAACTGATTTTTTTTCGAATTTTACTTTTTTGTGACTAGATTTTCTCGTGCACATATATACATTACAGTTTAAAATAGCATAAATAATATATTATAAAGTCACTAAATATATATTATTAAATATACAATTACAAAACATACTATGCACAATATTTTCTTCATTTCCAGTCATCTATAATTTTATGACTATAAATAAGAGCAATTATACTCACCCTCGACGTTCTTTTCCATAGATCTAACAGCGAGGCTATCGTGGATAAAGTGGGAAAATCTCGGCGTGAATCCGAACCGAAGCTCGATCCTCACATCGTTAGCGCTCACTACGGATAACATGAATTGAGAATGATTAATATACCGAGAACCAATACAGTTCTCGGTTGCCGCACCACATACACTTTTGTAAATACAAGTTTCTGAAAGAAGATGTATACTATGCGTGTGTACGCGCTTCTTATATAGAGAGAGTGAAAGGAAAAGGAGAGAACGAGAGATGTTATATTATTATATACGCGCATATATATTGTATATCATTATTATACCGAACCACGACGGGGGCAAAACTTTTGTAATTTTAATCATAATTTTTTTTTTGTTTTCGAGTCTTTCTAGTCGTTGCACGTGCAATACGTCGTTGTAAATGTTCGCAATTATTATTATTATACCCGCTATGCCTAACGCGGATCGTGATGATGGAGATTGAGGTATAAAAAGAAATTGAAATTATATATATATACGTGTGATGATTTTTTTCACTGCCTGCGAGCGACATACAATTATTGGGCCTTGTAAAATCTCGTCGCGATAGCGTATATATATAAGAAAAACTGTGAATGTTGTTTCGTTGCGATTTCGCATATATATATTTGAAGAGAAAGAAAATCTCACACGGTTTTAATTCTCATTATTAGTTTTTTTGTAAAGATATTTATTTATAAATAAAATCATTGATATAAGAGTCGTAATATTGGTCTGGTTGTATACTTTATTCTTTTTCACAATATTTCTGCGAATTCCTCAATATTATTTTAGTTTTTAGTAATAATAATAATATATTTATTTATACTACTTATGCATCTCTTAATTTTCTTTATTTTATAAATTTTATTTCCTTTTCCATACAAGTCACAAAATAGTCATTTATATACATTTATCAAAGACTTAAAATTTTTGATAAATGCATATAAAATAATGTATTTTTTAACTCCACTATATTAATTTTATATCAGTAAAAAACGAAATCTCTTCATAATTCGACCCTCTCTTAACACTTTTCACACAAATTCTCCTCTCACATCTTATCCAAACCATCTTCCAATTTTCCGCCGTTCCATTCCAAACACTTCTATACCTACCAACAAAATACTACTACACCACACCACACCACACCTACCGCAATCTCGTGAAAAAACCGTCCCTTCCCCCATCGATATAGCCAAACCTTCCAGCAAATCCATCGCACGTCAAGTTTCACGAACTCGCGGTATTCCACACTCGCGCGCGCAACAGAGAGAGAGAGACAGACAGCGCTCGCGCAGCAAGTGTTTAGCCGGAACAGGGGAGAGCGCATACATACATACCACAGAGCGCATGCCGCCGCGGCTTGATGTATATACACGTAATCCGTGCGCGCGTTCGCAGACGTACACACACATACATATCACGGCACGAGACACCCAAAAAAAAGAAACAAGCGACGTCCGCGTGTCTTACTACTCCTCACGTCATGCGTTAATGTAATAGATATATATATATAAACCTTATATTTTTCGAATATATGTGCTCGCAATGTCGTTGCTGAAATATATAGTACATTGTATATGCGCAGCTGACAGAGTATTACGTGTTGTTGTATGTAGGTAGGTCCAGCTGATATATGTTCTGCGGGAACAACATTGATGTTATAATATAGCTGCACGCGTACGCGGAGGCAGCAAGTAGAGAGAGAGAGTAAAGTGGACGAAACAAAAACAAAGGTTATGTGCGCGTGTATGGCGCCGTTATAGTGCGTGTGTATACTTATATGCGAGTGTGTGCTAATC
This sequence comes from Torymus tubicola, assembly GCA_035583055.1. Lineage (NCBI taxonomy): Eukaryota > Metazoa > Arthropoda > Insecta > Hymenoptera > Torymidae > Torymus > Torymus tubicola. The sequence continues at coordinate 33,855,486 of JAWWEQ010000001.1, forward strand.
GTATATATATAATTGAACAAGACATCATAGGGTTCATAATAGAGTGTCCGTTGTTTTGCATCAAAAGAGAAGAGCAGCCGGCGCTGTCGCGAATTTTTCCAAGAAACAAAGGAACAGTGTCTCTGTATCTATGTGTATGTGTATATACACACGGAACTGCGGGCAACTTTAAAAAGCATACGTACACACACGATAGAGTTTTTTTTTTTTTTAAACCAAGTGACATTTGTAAGTGTTATAATATATAATAGTGCGAATAAAGTTTTAAAGTAAAAAAAAAAATAAAACGACAAGTGGTTGGGGGAAGATATGGCAGCGTCGGAAGAGGTGAATGTGATAGCGCTCGTTGAGAACCTCGAGTTAGCTGTGCCAAGACGGTTACCCGCGCGTTTCTCTACCAGTGTTGTACGCGTGCCATCGACTACTACGACGATTACGACGACGTTAGCGCCTACGAATGCTGCTGCTGTTACACCGAGAGTCGTTGAAATCGCTGACCGTGATGCTAAGATTGCGTTGAAGAAGCAGTTAGGCGTCGGTGGTGCTGAGGTTGCGGATAGAACTGGTTAGTATATGTAGTTGTTTAGGTTTAAAAGGAGGGCGATGGTGGTGAAAAGAAAAAGTTGGAGGAATAATAACAGCTGCGCGAACAAAACAGAAACAATGTAGAGGGTGGGTTGGTTGTGGGAGATTTTTGAGGATTTTAAAAGAGAGAGAGAGAGAGAGAGAGAGAGGGAAATTTATTAAGCAACGTGAAAAACAAATGAAAATTGTGTGACTTTTCGGGTTGGAAAATTCGATGGTATACGTGGTGACTGGGAACAATTTTTTTTTAAATCTTAAAGGATACTTTTGATCTGTCGAGTATTAATTTTTATGTATACCATAGTTTAATTTATATTTAGAGAGTACAGCTAGTTTACTTTTATTTAAAGACCGATCATATGACAGAAGTTAATTTAATAAAGTTAAAAACCTAGCGTACTATGTATTTCCCGGAACAGCGACGACGAAAAACAATGGATCTAACGTGTCGGGGGAACGTGAGAGTTTGGAGATTCTACGTAGATTGCCGCCTGGTACGGTTCTGATTAAGCAGGTTGAAGCGACTGATCCACCACGTATTGAACGTCAAAGTAAGATGGTAATCGCGGACGTGAGGGATGATAGGCCGAGGAAGCTGTCACAGAGGATCCGCAATAAAAAGTAAGGATTTTGGTTGTTTGATTTTTAAATGTGTATATGTGTGGTTCGTATAAATAAGTCCGCGAAGAATGATAAGACATATTTGATGTAAGTCGTATAAATTTTTAATTTAGAACATATCGATGGTTTAATATGAGCTTTAAGATGATTATTATTTATAATTGCTTATATGAGAGACAGTAGAGATATATCGTGTACAGAATGTGAGATCGAATTAATAGATTTGAATAGAGATAATTTTAATATGTATATTGATCTTTACTTAGATAACGGATTATTTATAACAGTAATTTATATACTTCAATCTTAATTAAAAAAAAAATTATTTAAAGCCCGAAAATATTTTTATTTCATGTATATAAATTCACGAAAAAAATGCCTATTACTACTTCGGTTCCAAATCACCCAAAAAAAAAAATAACATCGTTAGAGACCCCACGCCCCTTCTCCCCCTCCATTTACAACACTCATAATTCTCAAAAAAAAAAGCAACACCCTTAACGACAAAAAAACCATCTCAGACCGCTAGAAGTCCTACGTCGTAACCCTCTGCGCTCAGTGTCGCGCAAGGACCTTGCAATAGCTGGCAAGGAGAACCGTGCGACATCGACCCGACAACGTTTACTTGCTGGTAAGCGACGTGCCGCTCATGCTAGCAATGAAGATCAGTTGGTGATAACAGGCGCGAAGAGAACACGTGGGTCATCGACATCAACAGCAGCGACCGCTGCTGCGGCCGCAGCTGCCGCGAATATGAGCACGCGTAGTGTCACGCGGAAGCTGTGTAATGTTGGGGCGACGTATGATGCGCCTACGTGGAGAGACCAAGCGGAATGGAAAGAATGGCCGGTGCATGGGATGCATGAGCGGCCGGTGTATCATACACAGGTATGTAGTGAAATGATAGTCGGGTTTGGAAATGAACGGTTTTGTTATCGATTAGGGATAATTTTTTTTTTTCGTATATATGTATAATGAAGTATTGCGTCGAGGGTTGTTTGGAAAATGGTTTTATTAGTTTATTGATGTTTTCGTTAACTAATCGGAGAATGAATAGTTAGAGTTAATAAAAGTATTATGTTAAAAAAGAAAGGATAGTTCACATATTTGATGAAATTTTTTTTTATAATTTAATAGTTTTTTAATATGTTAAAATGATTTTATACTTTGTTAAGCATAAGTTAAAATCATTCTATAGTGCTTTCAGTTTAGGGTGTAAATCCTTCGTAACACATTCAAGGCTATGACAAAGTTATACTTATGTTAGACATTATTTCACTTCAGCTTGAATATATGTATAAGTATTTTGAAAAATTTTAAAAAACATAAATTTCGTCTTGTTTTGTTCCATAAATATACAGAACAAATGAGAAATAATTTGTGTTTATCATATTTATAACATTAAAACACGAATACTTGAAAAATAGTGTACGCACAGCATCTCGAAAGTGTTACATCAAACAAAAATTGCTCACCTACGCTAAATTTCTTTACAAAGTTACATTCCAAACATATATAATTCACAAACAGAATATATACACTATATTCTCTTAAACGCTTCTTTCCCCAACTCTTCTCCCACCCATCACAGTTCGGCCTGGCAGCAGAATACAACGGCCGGTTATTCGCGAGCTTCGACGGCGCGGCTTACCGCGAGATCACCGCTGAAGCACAGCACATCGAGGTAGTACGAGTCGATCCACGTGTCGACTCACTCGACCGCTCACTGCTGTGTAACCTCACCGTCAGTCATGCACCTACCACGTCAACGACGACGACGACGACGACTACGACAACAGCGGCAGCGGCGGCATCAGCAGCTGCTGCCGATTTTATGCGTCAACAGAATTTAATGGCTGTGAGACAGAAACTTGTGGCTACGACGACGACGACAACGCCGAAGAGAGTGGATAAGCCTAGGGTGGCTAGTCTTAGTGGTCTTAGTGGTAGATTGTCGACGTTTGAGCATCTGCAGACGGTAAGGGATTTGGGAGGGTTAATCTTTTTTTTTTTTTTTTTTTAATTAGTAATTGTAAGATTACTGAGAAAATGGTTTTGATTATAGGATTGAATTGAGCAAGAGCTTTGTATAAAATTAGTATGTATATTTTTTTATTCCAAGGTATTTGCTTATACAAATAGCAATTACTTTTGCGATAGTAAATATTGAAATAAAAATTTTACAATGAAATTATCATACAAAATTATCATTTGATAAAGTGAATGTTTGAAGTCAATGAGATAATATATTTATCAAATATATAAAAATGAATCACAATTTTTTAAGTTATTATATCATTTTCACAGTATAGTATATATATTTTTGTATTAAAATTTTGCACACTGACTAAACAACAAAATATATTCTTTTCGTACAAAGCCCCCACCCCTAGTACCCATCACACATTACAACTCATCATCTCCTCGCTCCACTCTTGTCCCAGACCCTCGGTCTAGCCCACCGTCAACCACCTCAACCCCAACCCCATCCCCACCTGGAACAGTTGCGCAGCTTAGAACGCCTTCATCAACTCGAAGTGTTACAACGTCGTCTGGGCCCACCGCGAGTACATCGCTTTCAACCGACTGTCGATCGTTACACTGCGGCGAGCAGACTAATCACACAGGAAGCGTTCCTACAACAACAGCAACAACAGCAGCAACAGCAGAACAAGTGCTTGATAGTGCCGAGGAGCGCTACGACGCCTGGGAGCGTTTTCTTGCATGGTTTCAAAACAAAAGGTTGGTATATATAGGCGGGGTTGGTTAAGGTTTTAAGGATTTTGAAAAAGAAAGAAACGGAATGAAAAATAGTTGGTATGGTTGTTTGTATATTAGGCAGTTAATAATGCGGTTTGAGAAACTTTAGACTTTTTTGTATAATCGTTTGTTTGTTAACCATACACGTAGGACACGATTTTTAACCGTATAGCGATGAACTTGAATTTCTGACTCATCTTATTTATTTTTCATCAAATCAGTAAATTCTTTGTAAAAATAGATCTGATTTAAAAACGAAGATACTATCTGTCGTTTAAGAAGTACCTGTTTGATAAAATGTAGTATATTATTGTTATTGTACAAAAAGGAATTTCATTGATTATAAATTTATGGTTTCCTAGAATCACCATATATCTGTGCTTTTCATGATTTCGAGAAAATCGAATTTTCAATTTCGCATCGATGTTTGAAATGAAGATACATGAGATTAAATGCAGCGATGCATAGATGAACAATTATAGTAATCATGTCTCAAAAATTGGTTGTTATACTTATATGGTTATTTCGTGAATATGAAAAAATTTATAATTTATTTTGTAATTAAACTACATTATAATTAAATAAAGTATTAGGATTCCCATGACAGTTGTAACTGTTTTAAGTACTATATGTATCTATATTCTGCAAACTTATAGTTTTGAATTGTTAAGCATCTAAATTCGTCGCAAATATTTGCAAGATTTGCGATATTCCAATGTTTCTGAGTTTTCAATTGTATTGTTCTTCCGAAATATTGAATGAAAACAATGCAGATATTATATGGTTATTCCGGGAAGCCACAAAAGTAAACATTTCTAAAGTAATTTAAAAAATTAACTTAGTACTCACGTTATAAATATTACAACTTCATCCTTTTTCATTAATACAACCATCATGATTATACCTTAATCACTTTCAACCCCAATCTAACCCTTCCGACAACTTACAATTCCTCAGCAGGGAAATTACTCCTTGTGCGATCGGACCCACCGCCAAGAAAACCCGTCGCAAACGTCGCACTTCCATGCGCGTCGACGACGCGGTTCCCACCGGCGCGTCTCGCCGAAGCCACAGGCATGTACCGACCGACAAGTCTGCGACAAGTTCCAGCGCAAGAGACGATGACAGTAGCAACGTACAGGGGAGAACCCGAGGAGAGCCATCAGGCGCTGGATCTGTCGAAGAAGGAGGCAAGGGTGAATGATAAGGAAGTGGCACTCAGTGCGGTTGAGGAGAGGAACGGTAGGTTGTATAAGGTGTATGTAGTGTAGAATGAGAGGTTTTTATAGGTTCAGTGCAGGTAATATGTAAAGAAAACACGTTAAGTTTACGAAAAAATGAGAAAGAGGTTGAAAGTATATATAGGTGCTTGTAACAATTTATAGTAAATGTTGGTTTGTTTCGCGGTAATCTAATGTGTGGTAAGTTTTATATATTTGGATCTTTCCGCACTGAACCTGCGTTAACAGTGCGCAGAATACATGCTATTTATTTACGCGATACGTACATATTATACTATTTTTATTAGATTTCCTGCGGGCTGATCAGCTATAATCAATATAAGCTTTTCAATTATTAAAGTAAATTAAAAAAATAAAATCAAATTAATGTGTACGGTTCAATATTATATTCAATGCATATACTTTAAAACTATCGGATATAAATGATTTTTTATAATTTCGATCGATATAGATTTTGAAATTATGCTTTAAAGAATTATTTCTTCTTCTTTTTTTAGTACCCCAGGCGCAAGCGACAGATTTAGTCCATTACTTCCAAAACTTTGGAGCTGACGAGAGTATTGATTTGTTCGAAGACCCTAAAAATTTAACGTGACAGAGTGTCTATATTGTTTAGTTGTCGATTAAAAACAATGAATTTAGAATAATTGTCGTTTACAAGCACGTTTACAGAAATTATAAACTTTATTTGTTATAATCAGAGTAATAAAACAACGTTGATTTTTGTTAACAGATCTGTTAGACTATAAATTATATATCAATTACAACATATGTTATAGTTTCATTTGCGACGTAATAATATTTGCAAGAGTTTATAAAATAACATATTATTTTTTTTTTATAAAACATTTTTTTGTACATTGTATAAGGTAAATATTTATCATCTATAGGTTCGTCGTGTGCGTGTATTTTTTGTTACTTTTCTAAATAGAGTTAACATTAAAAATATGTTAAGAGATTATTCGAAACCAATTCAGGTTTCAAAAGCATGTATATACTTTATAAAAATAATAAGCAAAAAACTAGTTCGATTAACAAAAAAAAGAAAAGAGAAATGCATTACTTTTTAAAATGCAAATAAATTATTATTTGAAAATGCTTCTTTCTTCATTTTCTTCCCAATGTAAACAAAAAAAATTCTCCATTTCCTAATAGCAAATGACAATGAATAAATAGTATAAAACTTCTTATACCAATCAAGACACACTTCGTAAATATACTTTCAAAATACTTTCAACGTTATATTATATGTATACCGTAAAAGATCAAAGATTCGCATATTAAATTATGACTAGACGATTCCGCTATCGTTGCGAGTGGAATTGACGTATAAATAAAAGCGCGTGCGCGTCGTGAGTACGAGGCCGTCGTTGATGCTGGCGTGAATGAAGAGTATGCAAGCCACGAGGATGGCAGCGTAGACGAAGAAGAGCGCCATGATACCGAGGCTTCGCTGTCAATCCCGGTCATTTCGTCGCTTTCGTCGATCATATCTGAAAAAAAAAACATGAGTTTTTTTTTTAAAATAATTTTTGCGAAAGAATTTGAAAGTTTTTGAACGTAGTAAGATAATTTTTTTTTATTTTGAAAAGAAATTCCAAATCTTTTAATGCGTTCATCATCTTTTTTATTCTTAAAATCTAACTAATTATAAGTAAGATAATGTTATTTAACTTATTTAAACCCCTCATTCGACATTATATTTTCATCGTAGAATTAGTATATCTTTAATTACTACTTATTTAAAACAACGTTAAGTAACTTCTCGTTTATACCTGCATTTATCAGAAACCAAACCTACTTTTTCTTTCCTTCCGACTCTGAGTCACTTTCCTCGCTCGTCTCCTCGCTATCCTCGCTCTTGTCGTCTGAATCCTCCTCATCGCTTCTCCGTCTCTTGCTCTTTCCCTTTCCCTTTCCACTCTCCACGTCTTTTTTCTTCGGTTTCGACTCATCATCCTTCTTCGATGACTTTTTGTTACCTTTGGACGGCTTTTGGTCGTTAGCTTTGTCATCGTCCTCGCTACCGGAGCGCTGCTCGTCTCGACGACGTTCCTGGCTGCGCTTTCGTCGACCTTTCGACGACGTCCGTGAGCTCGACGTTGAATAACCAGTGTCTTGACGTGGTTTTCTTTGAAGAACACAAATTATTTTTTAGTTTAGTAGTTTATATATTTGTGCCATGGAAAGGTATTATATTCATAAGAAAGGATAACATATACTCTTAAAATGATGACATTCTTTTTTTCATAAAACGTAGTCAATATTTCTGTTAAAATAAGGTAACGTGAAGTAATTTGGCCTCTTAGCTATTTCAATTACTTTTCTAGTTCTTTATCTCGGCGGTTTTCATGAAAACCAACACAACTAAAAAAACCTATTTTTATTTTGTATTTTAAAACACCAGAATAAAATAAATTCGTCCAGGATCCATTAACACAAAGTATAATATGTATATTATAAATTTATCTGATCTTGGATAAACTTGGATAAAGATCTTGGACTTTAAAATGGCAAATTAGTTTAGTTTAGTTTTTTGTATGTTGGCACCAGATTCCTGTACGACCATCAACTATTATAGTAAAAAATGGCAAATTATAATATAGGCTTTTTTTGTTGTACTAGACTTTGTAAAAACCGACGATTCCTACGTTTCCGAATGCTTAAATAATCAATGTCGACAACTTTTTAATAAGAAAAATATACCCGATACATCGTTTTTATTCGTTTAAGAGTTAAGGATTTCATTTTTACCTAAGTTACTTTTTTCAATTTTTAGTGAACCACACATAATCGAAATATAAAATAAAAAAATCCAATTGAAATTGATACGGGTAGAAAGGTGAGGTCATTTTCTTGCAATTCATGTCGAAGTTAAATGAAGATTTCTTTTTTTCAATTTATAAAAGTAATATATTTTTGCTTCTGTTATCGATTTAATTCGATTAATTTTTATATTTTAAATTCGTGAAGGCATGAAATTTGCCAGATCGAATACATACTTGGTACTATTCTCCCTCTTCTTCGGCGCCTCCTCATACCGATCCAACTCCTCAGAATCCACCTCATCCGAGTCCGTCAAAGTTGCCTCCACATCCTTCGTCTTCGTCTTTCCACTTCCCTTCTTTTTCCGCCTCTTCTCCTCGTGATAATCATCTTCCTCGTCCTTATCCTTCTTTCTTTTACCGCGCTTCTTCGAACCATACGCATCACCGCGCGATATTATACTAATGTTACCGATCTCGTATTTATCGTAACGCTGTTTTAATCGTTGCTTACGCCGACGCGTACGGTTTTCGCTCTGTACTACGTAGAGACGGTAGAGCTGCAGGAGAATGACGAGGGTGTTCTTGCAGGTGAAGAAGATGTTCATGTAGCTGACGATCTTGTAGTGAATTATGAGGATTAGGCGGAACGCGAGGAATGGGCCGTCCTGCGGTAACATAAGGGCGTATCGATTAATTTGTAATTATTTATTTTTTATTTGTTGTTTCGCTAATTGTTAATGCGTAAATTTTTATATAATATGAGGATATACGTGAGAGTCTATTTAAATTTCTTAAACGAAATCGAATCATACATTGAGAAAATAAATTAAAAGAAGTCAATCAAACTTGTATTTGATTACGAAAACTTAAACGAATTTATTGTAATAAATATATTATACATTTAATCAAATACGTATTAATAGGTATTACTTCGATTGTACATTTACTATTTTTAATTTGAATATAATTATTCGCATTAAAATCTATGGGTTTAATTTAATCAATTAATTTTCTTTTTCTCATCGGGTCTAATTAATTTTAAATCAATTAATATGTAATAAATGATCAATTAAAATAAAAAAATGTCAATAATTGTTCAATCATTTAAACACCAAATAAAAATTCCTTAAAAAGTCACCCTGAATTACATTTCACGTATACGAATCCTCAACTCAAAACAAAAAATAAAGCTCACCTGCAACACCATATTAATCGCGATCGCCCATACGTCAATACTACAGCAGCTGGTCTCAGCAGGCACCTTCCGCCTGATTGCCGCACCAGAACTCAACCTCGATTTCCTCGACTTCGTCGCGGTGAGTACGACCGTGAACTGCATTAACGACCAGGACCATATACCTAAGGTGAGATAAACGAGCAACGGTTCTCGAGCAACTTTGTCCTCTTTAAACGAATCGAAGAATTCAATTATATCAGCAGCTGTGCCGATGTACACGAGGAGCAATTGGCTGAGTTGGTCACGTGTTAGTTCGCCCTTAGGTAACATCCAGCGGCCGATTATAAGGATTAACATGAGAAACTGCTCGATCAAGGTGACCCATGTCTCTGTGGAGATTTGGATGTCGGGAAGCTTGATGCTTACCTGAGAGGAAATAGTCGTTGGTGGTTAGTGGGGGGTTTGTAAATTGTTATATACGAGTGACAGAAGGTATAGCTTAAATTTGAAATAGATTTTTGAATGTAAAAATATAAAAGAAAAAGGTACAATATTAGAGCCTGAAGTTTAAAAAAGTGAAGTGTTCTGAACATCTTTATAGCTTTATTTTAAAAAGTCTTGTTATTATAAAATAGTCTTTGTTAAATTATAAAATAAAACTACAGAAATTAGCTTTTATTTGCTTTTGCAATGGTTAAAAAATAATAATTCCTTCCAAAGTTCTGAAAGTTTAAAATTCGGGTTAAGGTTTGACGACTTGCACATTTTGGTGCATTCTAATTAATGCTCAATTTATTATACTTTAATAACTTTGGAAGAAATTAATATTTTTCAATTCTTAAAAGAGTAAATAAAAGTTTAATTTCATCTTGTTTTTTCTTTCTGAAGTTTCATTTTCGTTTTTAAAAATAATATTCAAGGCTTTCTAAAGCCTTGTAAAATTTTATCACGATTTTTTTTCAAAATAAAGGCAAAAATGTCCAAAACTTTTTTAAGTGTTACGGTCTAATTATTCGTGCTTGTGAATGTCAAATTTAACTATACTTTTATATATAAATTTGAACCCAATATAAATACTACACTTCTATCGACACTAATTCCGGAAATATATCTTACCCCTAAAGTTTTTTGTAATTGTTTAAGGTCTTCCAAGTTCGTTAAATCGAACGTGTCGTTGAAATTCGTCTCCAAACTTTTTAATCTCCGTTCCACTTTGTCCAGTTCGAGAAGCCAAATTGCAGGCACTACGCTTCCCAAATACAGAAATACGGAGGGACAAAACCTGCAATATCATTAAGAATGTAATGTATATCGAGTTCACTCGGTATAGTGCTTTATATTATCTAATAAACACGTTATAGATAAACTTTAAGTTTTTTTTTTGCATTGTTGTTGTATATCGATACATTTATCCTTTTATCTCAGTTTATAACATTCGTCAAATATATATATAAACCAATGATTTTGTTTATTTCCAAGGTAAATAATAAAAATAATTCTTAAGGCATTCTTATTGCACACATATTTTATATACGGCCGTTCAACGATTTCTTTTTCGCACTCTATGTCCAGCCATTAACGCAGCAACAGGCAAAAACAGCCGCTGACCGCGCGCGCTTCTATATATACCTATTACACACGCCGTCAAAACAAAAACCTCGACACCCACCATCATCCGCGGGCTGACCCAGAATTGAACCACGCGAAGAATTCAACCCCCCTTGGAACAAAATTAGGCCAATATATACTTCCCTCCTGCGGTCGCGCATCGACAGCGACACAATATCCATAAAGGCGCAAACCTCTTTCTATACATATATATAGTAACGAGTATGTTGGCATATGTGTCTATGTGTGTGTGATTCGGCTCTTCTCTTTTCCGCTGCTGCTGCCTCGGCCACTAATGCACAATTTCCGCCTGTCAAACTGAGAGTTCCACACACACACACACATATGTACACGAATAGGTATACGTGTGGGGCATGGTATATATAAAAACGCGAACGTTCCCCTTTGCGCGCCCTCGAGGTTTTCTTGGTCTTGTTATAAAGCGGTATATAGGTAGTGTGATACGCGCGAAGGGGAGTTCGTTAGGATCGTGCAACGACTCGAGAGCGGTTGACTCTCTTGAAGAGCTTTTGACGATTGAAAAAAAAACCAATGGCCATGACTCCCTTTTTTTCCGTTTTCTTTATGTAATTGTGCGCAGCGCGAGGTTTTTAGGTCAAGGTCGGGTTAGATTTTTTGTTTATGGTGGGTTTTCTTTTTTTGATAATATAATAAGTTTTAGAATAGAATGTCGGATAGTGAAGATGAGGTTTTCTAAGAATCGTGACCTAAAGTCTCTTATCATTGACGATTCGACAGTTTTCTTTTTCTTTTTAAAGCGAATCTGTAACACGGGATGGATCGCGATAAGAAGTTGCGATTTGTTTAAAACGTGTAATTATAGGATGAATGAATTATTGCGAATGGAAATCGTATTTAACTCGTTAAAAGTGATCTTAATAATAGATTTAATCAAATAAATTCAAATAAATGACTATCGATATTGTGTAGTAAATAAATCGCTCTTTCGCTCAAACATTATCATTTTGTTTTTCAAAAATATCGATAGCATAATACGAATCTGTTGGACATAATTTTGAGAACTGAAATACCTATATATACTTACCACTTCCATTCTTGATTGGCTTTGATCGTCAGCGTGAAAATTCCCTCGAAGAACAAAAGAACGATGGGACAGCACAGGTACCAAAATATTGGATTTCGCTTGAAATTCGTCACTTGCCAAATGGCTATAAACCCATGCGACGCGAAAACTAGACGCGTTATGATCGCCTTCACGCTTGCGATGATCTTCGCCATGATTTCTATGCAAACGATTTATTTCTCACTTTTTTATTTTTCTCATTGTGCTTTTACTGTATATAAAACGTTCAAATGTTTAAATTATACTGATAATCTTTAACCAGAGGTTCTTCATTATTATATTTATATTTAATGAATGAGGCACAAAGTGTGTTTGTACGACGTTTTATTCAAGGCACACACCGTCTCTTCTGACATACGTCGATGGACTGTCGAATTTGTAGACTCACCCCTTCGGGGGCGAGTGTCTATGAATTCAAATTTCGCGCTTGCGCGCTGATATTTACACCTTCGGCCTTTTGTATAAAAGAATTTTACTTTCATTTTTTTTTTATTATAGGTGTTCATTATTAATAAATTAATATTTTTGTAAAACTAATTTATGGATACAAAAAAAAAAATAAGAAGGAACGAAATAATTCTTTTATGTATATATTTATTTATAAAAAAAAACAGGAATGAATCGTTTAACAAAAATAATAACGTACAATTTGTATTTAAAAATAAAAATGTTGTATGTTTATGATTATGATTGAAAATTATTCTGTTAAAATGAACTGAAGATATAGGTACAACAGTTTGGAATAGTAGAATATTTTTTACAAAGTAAAAAACTTTATTATAACAACGTTATTCGGCTATAAACAGTTGAATTTCGCAAGATAGAAAGAATTTGCTTCGAGTTTCAAGCAATGTTCAATACTGAATAATTTTTCATCTTTAGAACCTACAATTCCAACATCACAATTTATCTTACAAAAAAGCTTTACAAAAATTACTTAGGATTACAGTGTAGGGATAAAATTTGCCAGAATTACTATGCTATTCATCAATTTAATATGATAAATGTCATCATCATTCTTGAGTTTTATGAGACAACAAATGTGTGATTTCCAACATTTTGCTGTATGATTTATATAATCTTCAGATAAATGCATGTAAATAATTTGAATGGTTTTAAAATTATTCAATATTTGTTCGATTATAATAATCATAATTCTAATAAATATGTGAAAATCTTCTTAATTAATATTTTTATAAATCTGTTTTACTATTTTCATTAGTTTTTGCGTCAATGTAAAAAATTGTAAAAATCTTGAAAATCACAGATATGGAGCCTTATCCTTTTGCTAAATGGACAACATAAGTCCCGGTTATATTTTATATTAATCGCGTTACTACAAGTGTTTGGAATCATTGCATCATTGGTGACCTTCTCTGCATCTATAGAGACTTAATTTAATCAAGTACATCATAACTGCACTAATTGATTGTTATCAGATTAATGTTTGATACAATTTTTATAACTTTAATATGATTTCATTACGTCAGCATAAATTTTGTTAGATTTAATATAAGAAATCATTTTACGTAAATACTAATATACACTACTATCAAATCTATTTTATTGAACGGATCTGTAAAAAGATGTATTAACTTAACTATTTATATTTGCGTAATAAGATGAATAATGAATATGAAAACAAAGTTTCTGTAAATTTCATTTATTTAATTTAACAAATGTTGCAACTCAGAACATAAAATCTAAAATCACTTTAATGAAAATGCTTTGAGTAAATATTATCTTTAAATAATAAATTCAGACATAAATTGTAAAAATTGAATATGGCATTATTAGTAAAGTTTCAATGTTTTGCAAATTAGTAAAATTTTACATTATAAGTAATTAAAACAAGTTAACAGACAACTTTTGCATTATATTGCTTATCAATTTTTTATCTTCATAGAAGTATTTACATTCCTTAAAAAAGTTTATATAATAAGCATAAAATTGATACATTTTTAAAAAAGCAATTGAAGATAATCGATTCTGTCATCTTTACAATATTTTTTATTCGTTACTCAAACAGCGCCAATCACGTTGACTGTTTCGTTAATCATACATTTTTGTACGCATGCGACCATTTATAAAAATAAATGTTCTATAAAGACGCCTTTAGCTAAACATCTTCTCCCGCACTCAATTCTCACTTATACAAAAACGCATGTCTCACAAGATACATTTCACTTCGTCAATGACACAATTACACGATAGATATTTAAAAGAAAGACTTTGTTCTAATATTTAATCAACACATAAGCCAAACAAAAATAAATTAGCATTTGAACAAAAAATCTGTTATACTCTTGTATATCCTTCGTATGTTTAAAATTTTCTTAAATAATTCAATAAACTTTCTGATTAATTTACAATTTAAGATGTTTTTTTCAATTATTTGTTAGAGGACGTATTAAATATTTAGAAAAAATTCTACTTTACATAGTAGTTCTAGACATTATGATAACGTTCATCTATAGCATTCGCAGAATCGGTAATACAAAACCGCAGGAATGTCTCATCAATCGAGCCAGCGATCGACATGTCGAGATTATCGAAACTACTATAAGAGCAGATGCAATCACGTCCTCTTCCAGTCATATAAAACTTTACAAACATGAATTATAAATTTGTGCGAAAATAAGAAAGATTAACAAATAAATATTCTTGTATCATCGCAAGAATTTTCTCCCCCCCTAAGCTCTTTTTTCAATAGCGAAATACTATTATTGTAGCACTTATTTCCACAACGTGAAGATATACCAGAAATATTGTACAAAACATTCATAAAGTAGTAATTACATAAGTACATAAGTAATAAATAAGTTTTAATTTTAAATATCAAATAATGTTAGTTTTTAATAAATAGTTTTCTAAAGAATAACTATAATTAATTCATAAGAAATGAACAGAATTTTTCTTGGCACCTATCTGTTTATTTAAGCATGTGCTTTAGTATCACATCTACCATTACCCCACAGAACTTTTTTCATGCCGTGATATTTTCTAGATATGTTTTACACTCACATTATTGAATGTCTTTTAAAATATTTCTGGAATAAACTTGTAATGGAATACATTTGGAATATGTCTATAATTTCACAGAATTATCATCTCAGTTGGATCATAGAGAAAATTCATACGACTTTGTCAGTAAGGAATCAAAATATTTCCATAGTTTCACCACATTTTTAGACTAGACAGCAAATAGTCTCTGTTTCTCATTGACCCAACCATTTACCATAAAATTACTATGTCCATTTTGCATGGGAATGTACTTGGGTAATATGCTTCTCTTTTTTTCAGCTGCTCTCTGGTCATATTTAGCTTTATTGTAGCAGAATACACCACATATAGCCATCATCATTCCAATAACATTCATACCTGTCACTGGATTACCCAAAATAAATAATGTCACTGCTATTACAAATATTCTCTTGCTTGCACTAGCCACTGCATAAGTCAAAGGTGTCACTAAGGACATAACCGAGAAGGCTACAATATTTTGTAACCAATTTAGAAGACCATCAACTATTAATAATGTTAAAGTCCTGGTAGTGATTTCAACGGGAGCTCCAGTGGTTGGATCATGTAAAAGATTTCGAACATCATAGACTAGCCATACTGGTATGAACATGAACAACGCAAGTCGACCTAAAACTAGTAGTAGCCTCAAATGATGAATGCCAGTTTCGTGTAGCACCTGAAAAAGAAAAACATTAATATTTCTTATTGATTATCTTTTAATTAAATGCAAGTTAATGTTTTGCTTATTGCAGATAAGAAAATTTAATTCATATAACTTTGATCAAACATGAAATAAATATTTTTATTTTGTATGTAAACATTACTTTAGGTTTTAATTGATAAAATTAATCAACATCTTTAGATAATGAAAGTTAATAATAACAGTACTATGAAAAAGAAAAATAATTTGAAAAATAATATATTTAAGTGTATATTTAAAGATATTTAAATGTACTGTACAATTAAATGGGAAGTAATTTATTTACCTTTTTGGAATAAATATTTTGTAATGAAAAGGCCATAGTTGAAGCTAGAGCACTAAAAAGTCCAGTGAAATTGAAGCTGAGCTCTGTTAATGTTGCTATTGATACACCACCAACAATGGGCACCAGACTGAAGTAGACTTTCCCAGTTTGATGCTCACCCAGAATCACCCTGGATAGCACCACCGTGAACAGTGGCATTGTAGCCTTCACTGGGACAGAGCCAAAATTTATTTAGCATTCAATGTCAAAGTCATATGGTACCTAAGTCCATGCATTCATTGCCAAATTACAATTACTCACTCTCAAGCAAACACTTTTACGTACCAATAAATAATTTACTATAAAGTTATAAAATAAATATTTTTAAAATTTACTGTCACTAAATTATAAAAATACAACATTAATAACATAATTTACTACCTAATATATTTTTATACAAAACAGTTTTATAATTTTAATGTATTGTAAGTAAATAATTAAATTTTATAAATCATATAAATATATAGTATAATAAATTATGATATTTTATATGTATATATTATATATATATATATAGATTTTATAAGTCAGCTTGATAAGGAAATACATATATAGTGCTATATGTATATAAAGTTTCAAAAATCAATAAGAGCATTATATTTTCAGTATTTGACAGCTGATATTACTCTGACACTCGTAAACATAGTTTATAAAATATTTTTTATTGCAAATATAACAAATATATATAAAAAAATATTGAATCTTTTTTAAAACATAAAATATCTTTCTATGCTGAGTTTTACTTATGAAATGTTTAATTACAAGCTTTATGTCAGAGTGCAAAAAAGAATAAAGCTAAGTAAGTAATTGTAGACTATTACACTCCAAATGCCATTACAAAAAAAAAATATTCATTATCAGCCTCCAGTCACTTGGAAAACCATTTCAGCTCTACTTAATATTGCATACGACCTTTGCTTTTACGTAAACTAAGATAACAGTTATACAGTAATAAAACACTGCCATTCTAAGTACTGTAGGACATTACCGCCAAACCATTTTCCTCTAAAAGTTGAACAAACTTCCTCATCCATTAAAAATGTCCCCTTTAATCACCCGCGGGATTGCGCGAATCTCGGCATATAACTGCTTAATTATTACTTGCAAGAAAACCGCGAGCTGCTATACACGGATGTCACCTCGAGGCTTCTATACAATATACTTTCACTCTCTCCTTCGCACGATTATTCGCAGCGATAAGCTATATACGAAAAGAGAACGTTTTTTTTTTATACTAGAGAAGCGAACGTGAGCGTATATATTGATATTGGCGGCGCGGTATAGCGATTATCGAAGAACACGTGGTCAAGCGTATGTATGTATACAGATAGAGAAAAAAGTCTGTCACCATGTCGAGGGTGTGGGTGAGATTTGTCATTATGCGGATATAGAACACGATGCGTGATATCGAAGCCGATAACGAGGATCCCGATCACGTGCCTGTCGTGGAAGGAAAGCGCGGGTAACATATGTATCATTTCTCGACGTGCGATCAAAATTTAATTTTAGATTGTTTCAAATTTTCCGTTGTCTATATACATGATACTGGTACTAATAACAATCGTAATATACAATACATTGTCTAGCCGCGCGCGCAGCATACGGAGAACCAGAACGTCGTTAAATATTGCTTAAACAATTTAAAGTATAATCGCTTTGAAATGCCGAATCGCGACTTTCCGCCTAAAATTCATTTCGGAGCAAAACTGCAAGCTATATCTATAAATATACCGGCCTGAAAATAGAAAAACTACATATACCACCCTCCATACTTCATCTCTCGAAATCCCATTTCGCACGCAAGCACAACACACCACCACAACAATGACACCTTATATATATATACTTCTGAGAAAAATATAAACATAAGACAGGTACCAGTGTGCGCATAGGAGACGGGCACCTTCCAGATGCTGACGTGGCTGAGGACATTGCCCAGGAATTTGCCAAGCGCAAGCGGCACGATGAATTGGAAGTAATACGGCCAGGTAATTGATCCGGCGGTTGTCCTTCTCACGCCCCAGACGTTGAATAACGGTCCGGATAGTAATGTGATGGTTGTCAGCTGGACCATAGTTACTGTGATAGGATAAGGGAAGCTCGACAGTAAAGCCTTTGCCGCGACATTACTCGACGAGGAGACGATGTACCAGAGTAGACAGAGTAGCACAATAGTCAGCAGCTCACGACCCTCCTTACGATCTTGGCTACCGCTGCTGCCACTGCTGACAGTCGACCCCGTCGACGTCATCTTGATTGTTTTTCTTTTTTTTTTTTTTTTAAGGTTATAATAGTCGTCGGAGTAAAGGCTTATTATAGCAGGTTATAGTCGCCTGTTGTGAGTCCCATGGGGCAGCTGCACGCGCGCCGATGTTGCGGGTTCGTGCTGCCCTGCGATGTTAATACTGCAGCGATTGCGAGTGATTATACTTTCACCCGAACGCGCGCGCGCGATCGCGACTATACTGAAGACGGCGGACTGTCGCGTTGAAGGTTAGTAGTAGTATATAGGCAGGCTTTTTCCTGCTAAGGTAGGGGAAGACGATATATAGTTGTATACGGATTGGGCAATATGTACACGCATTCTCGCTATAGCGAGCGCGGATTAGGTTGGGTGGAAAGCGCGCGAATACAGCCGTTTGAATGGCCGCGGTGTGGGGAGAAAGGTGCGTATATGTAATAACTATATGTACGCATTTTTCTTTAGGCGAGAAAGGCATGTAAGATATAGCACGTGACGTAAAGGTCATTGCGGTAACAGCAGGTGAAAAGAATGATGATCGTGAGATATTGTTGCTAGAAAGTTCGGTGTGTGGTTCCTTTTTTTTGTCGATTCACGAATTAGGTCTAAGCTTTTCGGCTGGTTTGTATAGAGTATGATATGATTTCAATTTGTTTAAAAGATTATAAAATTAAGAAATCATGTTTTCAATTTTATGCTTTTTTAACACTTTATCTCCAGTGACAACTAAACATTGTCGGTGTCAAAGTCTAATATTTTCATACTCTTATAAAATCAACTGCTCCGAATGATTGTAAACACTGATCTGATGTTCAAGGTCGTCTCCTGTGTTTGGATGTCTGCGAGACACGTGTTATATTCCTTTACGCCCACTTTTACGAAACTGCTGGAATTCCGACAAATTTTAAGAATATAGAGAAAACGTTTTTTTACCTTTGAAAGATAAATTTTTTAATATATAATAAATAAATTATTTATTAAACACGATTTTTACAGATATGAGAGTTAAATAAAAAATACACTTACTCTTTTGAAAAAATAATCGGAGTTTATTCGAATACAAAGTACAATACACACTCATATCAACAACTTTTAACATACTCTCAATAGATATTTAAAAAACACTTATACGGCCTAAAACGCGGTCTTGCAGACAAATAAAAGCATCTTAGGTTAATTAAGTCTTAGTATAGACTACTTTCGTCTCAACAGCTTATTATTAAGTAAAAAATGTTTGTACTCCCAAGTCTGTTCTCACACACAAACACATGACAGAATGATACTTAAAAAAGATTTTTGACTATATTCACATTTGCGTAGAATAATCTTTTTGGTTTTCAACACATTTTTATGTCATGTGATTAACAAAGTACACTGTTCATTATCAAACAGAAATTCGTCATATCAAATTCTATGGCAACAAAAACAACTTAGGCTATACACAAGTATATATTTTACTCACTTGGGAAATGACGGAATATTCTGGTACTTCAGATATCTTCTTCAACTACTGTATAAATTAAGACTATAGTCCGTTAACTAACAGAATGAAAACTATTTTAAATAAGAAATTCGCAGTCTTTACATCACAAATGTTCAAAGGAATTTATCAAGAACAGTGTTTTCACTGTTACAATATAGATATATATATATATAAATTAATTTAATTTTGAAATATATAAAACTACGAAAGGTTCATTGTTAATTTGTAAGTTTTGTATTGAAAAGTCTTATCTTGATACGTATATATTATACATGTGGTATAGTGGATAGGAAGAATTGGAACAATAATGAAAAAGTACTATTTCAAGCACCAGTACGGTCAAAATTAGTTAATCCTACTTAAAATAAAATTTAACAAAATTGGTTATTATATGCTGTCATTGGTCCATTCAATACTGAAGTATTATTAACTGTGAGGTTTAACAAATACTGACTATATTTGTAACAAAAATCACATTGTTGTGCATCAGTAACCAAGACACAATTCACATGGCGACAAAAACCTAAATCATCTTTGAAAACAATGTAATCCTTATCCACTTCAAACTCTCTTGTAGTTATTCCTTGACAAATTTTCATATTACTAAACTTGGTAATAATATCTAAAAGTAATTTAATATCATCTATAGTATTTGGAAGATCAGGATCTTCTACAGTTATCATCTTTCCATGAACAGAGTAATGAACATTTCCATTCTTATTGAGAACAACATTTTTCTCATACATCACTACTAATGCACTATTTTCATTAATAGTACACTCTTTTGAAAATGTAAAAACTTCATCATCACCTATTGTTAAACGAGCTACATTCCATGATTCTGGTATAAGAGTAGCATAATAATCAAAATTATTTCTCAATTCTTCGTAAGCCGACAATTCTCTCATTTCATAATCCAATTCTTCTTTCATATTTTCGTCAAATTCTGAGAAAGTTTTTAATATTAATTAAATATGTATTGTTTCATTTAAAAAATAATATTTAAGTTTACACCTTTAATAAACACTATAAACTCTACCTTGTGAATCTTCATACTTAACATTAGGCTCATCAGAAAATTCTTCTCTCTTTATCTTCATAAGAATTTGTTCAGAGGCTGATAAATCTTTTATTGTGTCTGATAAACTTGTGTCAGTGCTTGATCTGGGAACTTGATTAATTCTATCATATATTCTTATATTTGACAATTGAAGACTTCCTAAACTATTGTTCAGTGCAGATGTTGGTGAATCATGGCTATTTATTGCACCAAAATTGCTAAAGTACAGTGGCATCGAATGTCTGTTACCATTATTTAATTGCTGTTGTGGTTGTTGAAAATCAGTTATGGATATGGTAACGTTAAATATGCTTGGTATAGCATTATTTGCTAAACGAGTTCTCTGAAAAAATAGAATCCATTCTATAAGTTCACTAATCATTACATAATATATTGTTAACCATAAAAATCTCATAATAAATAAATTTTTAATTAACAAAAAAAATTATTCACATTTCAAAAATAAGAACAATCAATAAATGAGCACATTTACTCTTTTACTCTCATACAACAGATTTTTGAAGGTTTATAGCTTTGTAAAAGCCCCAAAAAAATTTCTGACTACCTAACACACAACACAATGAAAGTCAAAAGTTAAACACTAAAAAACTTACCGGACCGCTAGTAGCGTCATAAGACCGAGTAATTAATCTATCTTCAAAATGCTTCTCGCATACATGTTGATTAGGCCCTAGTATTTCAAGGCCTGGTATTGCCGCAGCCCACTGTTGGGCCTTCACTTCGTTCTTTGGACATCTAAACATGGAGCGCCTTTCATCCGTTTTACCCTGTTTGTACGAGCACGAGGGGACGGCGCACTTGCGACTCGACATCTCGCCTCGCTACTATATGATATCATGCGTAATCACTGTGACTTTATCCAACTCGCCACTCGAGAATTATGGACTGTTTAATTATATATAGCTAACATGTAAAGCTTCGAAATCAGTGTCTAGGTTAGTCTATACGAACTTGGCCGGCGATGGACATGGCGATTCGTACATACACGTATATACCGCAGAGGCCGCGGACTGTGAATGTTCCGCGCGCGCGCGCGCGCGCAAACGGCCCCCTCAACGATCCCAACGACCTCTCAAAATAAAGATTTTCGAAGCCCCCTCCAATCGGCTGGGCCCACAGCTGCTGGTTTTGTTATGGAGGGATGCGTGTTTTAACTTTTTTGTTATGGAGGGGCTGATTTCCAGAAAGATATATGCGTTGGTAAATCAGATGATTTCTCGGATTGGCGCGTATATGCGCTATAAGGTCTTATTGTAAACCCAGCATGGTAGGAGATGACGAGATAAGTACCTATATACTTACTTATCTATTTTTCAAGTGCTGTGGAATATGGTAGAGTTTAGAGCAGAGATAACTCGGAGAGATGATAACGACTAGGTACTTAGTAGGTATAAGTGCGTACTGGGCTGTCTTGGTATTTTAACGTATCATGCGCAGAAAACTATTGGGAAATAGATACAAAGATGATGATGTAATCTCAAAACGTATCTTTATCTTTATTACTTATAGATAATTTACTGAACCTTATAAAAAAATGTAATTTGTACTTTTTGATTGATTATTGATAAATCTCAAGTTCGTCAGATAAAAGATAAAATATTATCTACTATCTCCTAGGAGGATATATAGTTATCTACATTTATAAGGATAGGTATCTTAATTGTTGAAGAGATATGAAAAGCTAATTAAAACTCAATTACCTATCTACTAATTTACTTTAAACGTTAAGATTAGTATTTTGTAAATATTTTTTAAAATTTTTTTACCTCATTTATAATTGCAATAACCTTACAATTATAAATAGAGAACTGAAAAAGTATAATAGATGACCCATTCTTTTTAGGTACAATTTCATCGGATTTATATTCACTCAATATATCATGTTTTCATTTCTTTTTTTTTTCTAGTAAATATCGTTTCGAATTACTATAAAATAATTTTAAAAGATCGAGTATAGAAGCAAAAATTGGATTGCATTTAAAATTTAAATCGCGCAAAAATATATACATGTATATAAGTTTTTGGGTAGACTGGGTCATTTAACTGAACGCGTGACAAACGATGGGGACGCGAACAGCTGACGTCGCTCGTATTGGTGACGTCAGATGCGCGATGCATACGCTGCTTTGATGCGCGTACCTTCAGCGCTTGGAGAGAGTGCGAGAGAGCGTGAGTGAGTGACAGCCTTTCTTCATGACCTGAGAAAGGAAGAAAAACTTTATTTAGAACGTATCTCCTATGAAGGCTTTTGGGTAGCCTTCTATTCTTTTTTTTTTTTAAGTCTTTTCTACGAACAATTAGTTAAAATGAAGTACCTAAAATGTAGTCGGTTATGCTTGTTGCTGCTTACGTTCGTGAGCTTCGGTAAGTGGATGGCGTTTAACCTAGTCATTTGTTGAAGCATGAATCATAACAAACGTTATTTGACACTTAATAAGTGTCCTTATTATCGTCATTTGTTTCACGGAGTATTTAGATCGTTTGTTTAATTTTTAAAAATAAAATGGATATGTTAACGAAAATATTCTTTAAGATTAAAATAATGCATTTTTTATTGCAGTTGCTGCAAACAGAATTAAAGACATGTTATACATGCCAATTGATGGAGTTGCAGCTTGTTTTCGAAGGCATAATGGGACTCATCAGTTCGGGTGTTCATGTAAGCTATATCTCGCTATAAATTATCATTTATATATCTTTAGTTATCTTTAAAAAATGTATTTTGTTTACAGCGAGTAAAGCTGGTAGTGTAGGTGTAATTCAATTAGTCGAAAATGAATCAGACTTGCAATGGCTGGAAACAAATGCTACTGCAGGTCCTTATACTATTGTTTTATCGTTCAATATGTTTAACATGGATACATTGAAGAGATTTAAACATACAAATAATGTGAATGGAGTTCTTTTAACTAAAGAGCTAAATCATGAACGTCCATCTAGTTATTCACCAGATGATACTTGTCCTAATAGATATTCAGGATTTAAGTCATGTGATCAGCCATGGAATCCTTATGGCTCTTCATTACTTTTAGAAGACTGGCCTTTTCCTATGTTTTATATGCAGGTATAAATATATAAAAATATCATTTTCTATACTTGATTGTTTTCATTCTAATAATATAGTATAAATAATATGCGTTAATTATTCAATTATCCAGAATGATGATGCTCTTAAAGAAATAAGAAAATGTTATACAAAGTACAATGCCCATGATCGAGAGAAACAGGCTGAGCGTGCTTTGTGTGCAATTGAAATGAAGGCATTTATGTATGCTGCACTCAATTCAGAATCTTGTTTAAGAAGGAGTGCATCGGTATTAAACTTTAATCCAAATGTTTTCTGTGATCCCCTTGGCGATAAGAATATTCACTGGCCAGTGGGGCCCATGAGTGATGATATAAAAAATGTTATCATGGTCATTGCCAGGATAGATGCCAATTCTTTATATGAACATTTAGTACCTGGAGCTGCTAGCACAGTTACTGGATTAGTAACTTTGTTAGCAACTGCCACATATCTTCATTCTCTAAATGTTACAAAAAATGTCACAGGTCAGTACTATTAATAATATATTCAATATTATTAATTATATATTCTTTGGTTAAATAATAATTAAACTTCAATCACGTTTATTTTAGACACAAACGTCGTATTTTCACTATTGAATGGAGAAGCGATGGATTATATAGGATCTAGCCGATTAGTTTATGATCTCAAAGAGGGTAACTTTCGTTCACTAGGTGGTAGGCTTTTGACATTTGAGCAGATAAGCTCTGTTATTGAAATAGGCCAAGTTGGAGAAGCACCACTTTATTTGCATTCGAATAATTTCAAAGATAATCCAATGATAAAAAATTTAGAAAAAGATTTAAGGGCTTCATATTTTGAAAATAGTATTCCACCAGCCTCTATACAAAGTTTTCTGAAAGCAAACTCAAGCCTGCCAGCTGTTGTAATCGCAAATCATGGAAAAACATTTGTCAATAAGTATTATAATAGCTTGTTGGATGATGCAGATGGACTTTCAGCTGGGTATATAATTTGTTTTCTAAACTTATTATAAATTTAAAATGTACTCATTTTTGAGGATTAATAATTCTTAAAAATTATCTTGTCAAAAATTTTCCTAACAGAATAAAAATAAAATTAAAAATTAAAACATAACTTTGAATTAACTTTCAGATACAGTACAAACAGACTCTCAAAGAGTCTGGCGAGGATAGCCGTGACCCTGGGCGATGAGCTCTTCAAGGTAATTACGGGTAATAAGTCGTCAACAGGCAACGCCACTTTTGTCAAGGACTTAATCGACGAACTGCTGTCATGCTACCTTGTGAGCGCTAAGTGTACATTGTTCGAAGCGGCCTCACCACCAGGATCAAAGCTGCCCAACCAAATTCTACCCATGTATGTGAGCGTAGCACGCTCGGACAACGCGGCGACGAGGCTCACCGGTCAGTTGCTGGCTCTTCTTACTGGCGAACAGCTTACTCACTTTAACTCATCTGCCTGCCTCGAGAAGCATCTGCTCTGGATGGCAGGATACAACGGCAATGGACTATGCATCAATTCGACGGCCAATTTCAGTTCGGCCGTGAGTCCTGCTTTCATCATAGATGGTAAGTGGGATTTTGATTTTGATGTGCGATTAGATATAATAGATTTTTATGTTGGTAAATGGTAAATGTTTCTTCGCAGGTTATGATATGAAATCAGGAATTTACTCAACGTGGACTGAGTCAATTTGGCAAAGTTTAGGAATGAAAATGTTGTTGAAGCCATCTGCGGCCACTGAGAGATTCAGCTTGATGCTCGGCGGCTCTATTGCTGCTGTATCTTTCCTTCTGGTATGGTTCGTTACATCTCGAGCGGAAATATTATTTAATTCAGGGTAAGATAGCAAAATTTTTTGTATAATCAATAATCTATAGGTTAAATTAAATAAAAGTTACATAGGAGTACAGTTAAAAATTTTTGTTTATTAGATCGGTGGACCTCTAGGAATACGAGATGGATCGCATATCACTAACCAGTCCAGAATACGAAGAAAGTGAGCCTTTCATCTAAACTAGTCCAGAAGTTGTGAAAGTATGCCTGTGCATATCAGTGCACACTTGGACGAATCATCATCACAGAACAACATACTCGTCGCTTCATTTTTAACATGGAATTAATTTTTTTACAAAAACTATTCGTTAGCGTTTATTATATCAATTGAATTTCCGTTTACATTGGAGACTGTAGAATAATCCGAATGCGAATTAAACGGAGTACTTAGGTTCTTATTCAACTATCGCGACAACTCCAAATTGTGTCAGTATTAGCGATGGGAAAACAATCAAGCAGTCTGATACAATAAGAGGTGCATCAGGATTTTTAGTAAAAAAAAGAACGTATTAAAAGAAATAAAAAATTAGTACGTTGACTTTTAATATAAAACTGAATTTTGTCTTTAAATTATCGTGCGTTTAAATTATATATGAAATTCATTAGTGTAGATCTTTTTATATGCTATAAGAAGCAAGTTAATAATTATTCCTCGCAGGATAATGTCAACACTGACAACTCTCTGACTGATTAAAGTTGGAAATAAATGTTATTTTACTATTAAAAATTACGGTTATTTATTACAAACATCATTTACATTATAATTTCATTATTGAAATTTAATACGCTATGTAACTTTTTTTTGGTATATTGATTACTAAATTACTAAATATATTTTATCATTTTGCATGATTATTTACGTTGTACTATGTAAATAATTCTTTTCATTTTTTAAATAAAATCGTAAAATTTAATTCCGTTCAACATTTTTATTTTATTTTTCATTCATTATTCCTAATATTTTGAAATTCTTACCATTTCTTCCTTTTTCAACGATGAACTCACGATATCTGAAACTGCAGAAAGTGGAGCAATAAAGGTAATGTAAGTAAAACACACGTATGCAAGCGTGATGGCATTTATTATCGATAAACTTAATTAACAGGGCGTAGATTTACACGAGAGAGAATTAATTCATTCGCTTATGCCTTGTTTAATATGCGATGCGATGAAAAGTCTATGTATACGTTTAGCTTAGGACTTAAAAACTCTTCAATCGGAGATAGAAATGGTCCAGAATCCGAAGACTATATATCATTTTCTAAGCCCTCGTAGCGATTCCTTCACACAACAATATCCAAATACAACCAGCTAATATTTCATTTCACTTTTATAATATACATAATAATAGTTAACGGAAGACCAAACTTACATGGAAGTACCTCAAAACTTATGATTACTTTGTAAAAAAAGAATCCATAAAAGTAAGAAAAATGAGAAAACGAAAAAAAAAATAACGCATACATTCCAACGGAATCGCTCGAAGGATTTCCTTCTTCTGGACCATTCGCACAATCCAACTTTTCATTTAAATATTTAAATCGAAATCTTAGGCAGGAGTCTTTTCGAAGTAAACAACATACGCAGATCCCTTACTTACGCGCACACATGCCTTTTAGGACGAAATGCTTCTTCTTAATTACTTTTTCTTTTTTCTTTTACTTTGACAATTATCGCTTTTTTACACATGTGCGCATGGACAGAGAGATTTACAGGTCTTGTTTATGCCTGTACGTCTTGAACATAACGAGTTTTTGAAAAATTTGTTGTACATTAATAAATTAAACCTTTTTAGAAGTCGTAACAATTCCAATAATTTGTACGTTGAATAATGGAAGCGCATTTGAAGAGGATTTGATAATTTTAAATAATATAATTTTCCATAATATGACAGATTAGAATAGAATCTAAAAAAATGTATATGTAATGTAACTTACATTTTACATTGAAACTTGAATTGAATTTAAGAGATCTTTTATCAACAAACTTTAATATTATTATGTAACAATATTGCTTTTTTGACAGTAACTTCTATTACAGATATAATTTGTTTCAATATTCATAATGGAAAAACCTCTTCAAATATATTAAATCTTTATAACTTACGTATAATATATTACAAATCAGAAAACCTAAATGAAAAAAATTATCTTATTAATGACATTAAAAGAAAAAATAGTGAACCTTTATTTTTCAAAAACTCTGCTTACAGCTTCCCCATACTTTTTTATTCTCGCTTCAAATATTATATGTTGCAGCATTTTTGCGTTTTGCTCCTATTACACATCATCATTTTCCACTTTTTTTTCATCAAGTATACAATTATTATTATGAAGTAGGAGGCTGGGCACCGCCCACCGAGTTTATCACAGTCGTTTGGTGCCGCAGCACATACGTATACGTGGTTCAGCCTTAAGACCTACCTCTTAACTTCTACCGTTTAGACCTTAAACAACTAAGTTTTTTCATTTTTTTCTTTCGTGTCATTTTTTTTTTATCTTCGTCGTCTTCTTCAATCGAATAATCAGTGCAGATCGATCGTCAAACATGACACTTTTTTCCTTAATAAATTTCCCCCCCTTTCCCTCTTACGTTTGCTTCGTTTTTTTCACAATATCTTTATTTATTGCTGCTTGCCGAGGGGACTCGGCTTTTTTTTTCAATTTTTTCTTTTCTTCCGATATTTTTGCTTTTTCGAGAGAGAAAAGATGCATCAAGTAGAGCTAAAAAAAGAGGAAGAAGATTATTTTTCTTTCAACTTCTGAATCTCTGTACAAAAAGGAATTGTTCGCGGTATTATTATTTTTCTTTTTTTTTACGCTATTACAACTAGGTAAAAGAGGAACAGAGCCGTTTTTTCTCGTTGATCGTTTTTCAATTATGTCATTCTTTCCCTTCTAATCAAATCCTCGTCTTTTGCACAAGCGTTTGCATCGTTTATTGTAAAAATTATTTATATCTATTTTTGAAATTTTAGTAATTTATAGCGCATTCATTAAATTAATACTTAATCATAATTACAATTAAAAACAAATTAAACAAATATATCTATGCTTAAAATAAATTTATATTTAATAACGAAATGGTATTTTAAATACCAAAATATATTTATCAAAATAAAGCTATCCAACCAGGAGCAATTGCATTAAACTTAAAAGTGGTATAAATTATTTTCACAATAAACAATTTCGTTTTTAAATATAAGCCGCACTCAAAAAAGTCAGGGTTTCTCATTGATTACACACATTGTGCGACTTTTCGATTTTTTAGAATCATGTTCTTTACTCAATCAATAGTGGATTCGTAGCTTTTTCCATACCTTCGTTTGCCTAAATTGTTTCAAGTCAACAGTTTTTTTTCGGTATCGCAATTAATCGTAATAATTATTTTAATATTAATCGTATAATATGTACAGCAGTGCACCGAAGAAGCCAGGAACACACACTTTTTTCTTTCATATGCCACCTCTCCGTCGCAGCTTCTGGGCGCATGCACAAAAGACGACACTTAGAGTTTAAAAATATAATCATTATTATATATACTTTATATATTTCGAATAGCGTTTATAGTATCGGTATCGTTATTTTGTTAATTTTAACTTTAATTTTTTTATAATTTATCTGTTTGATGTTTTATCATCGATTCTTATCCAGGGATTAAAAAAAATCGTGTACGATTGTAAATAGGCAAACGATTTCGTAAAATTTATCAGTACAATAATAAAAATTCACAGTTAATAATACAAATATAACAAACTTGCAGAGATCTTAAAAATTTCACTAAATTTTTTGCAAAAATATGTAATTAAATAAACTTTCTCATAAAGTTGCAATTTTGTATGTACAATCGTATTGATTTTTGGTTTTTCTCCTCTGGATGATTATACTTATTATTTTGGAGGGACAGCACTTTTGCTACGTCACGACGATGAGCTGCAGAGCTGAATAAAGAGATAGAGAGACTATGGCGTGGAAGTTACCACACTCTTCACAATTACATGGCACAATGAAAATGATATCTATTTTCGTACTTTACTTTGTATTTGCATATACGTTGTCGTGTTGTGGACAGCCATCGATTCACTATCCAAACTTTTCGTTTCGTTCACTATATTTGGTGTTCTATTGACGAGTATAACTTATGAGAGTGGGACACTTCCCTTTAAAAATTCTTACAGAGATACACAATTTGACTGTTTAAATAAACGATTTGTTATTCCAAAAATTAAGTATACATACTATATATGAATTATACAAGAATCATATAACACTTCATTTATAATCGTATACGATTCTTTATATAACTATATAATATCACAATACGATTATATAGTTATACAATTAAACATCTAGATATAATTCATATATAATTTACATGTGTAAAGATGTGTGAATTGACTGAAAAAATAAGATTGTAGGAACTTGTATAAAAACTGAGGTTTGTCGTAGCTGGAGCAAAAGTGAAACTAGATTCATGTTCCGTAGAACTCGAGAGCAATAACAGATTCGGCACTACTTTCGTCGTCTAGCAGAAAAAAATAAATTCTCTTCTTTGTTTTAGACTAAACATCATCATCGTCCAGTGTTATCTCACTGCGTTGTACGCTAAACAAATTGTCCTATAGTCGAGACACGAGAAAAACAACGTGCCCGAGAAATGGCTATTGCGGAATCAAGAGGATACGAAACACACGGCAAATGCAAAACAAAATTTTTTTATACAAAGTGAAAATGACGATGAAAATAAAAAGTTTCTAAATAAATACAAGGCAACGCGAACTAAAACTATAACTATTTGTGAACTTGAAAATATTAATAATTATTTGATTCATTAATTGATTTTATTGGAAAAGTAATAAATGCATGGGTTTCTAATCCTCTCGACAAGTAAAAGGTAAATGGAATCGATAATCGTAGGTAAGTCTCCTGAGAGTGACTATTGTACACAGTTTACGTGTATTTGTTTTGGAAGTAAAAAAAGCCGTACCGGTTTAAATATATGACTATTACTCAAGAGTCGAGCGCAATGGCGAGAATGCAAAAACTGTACAAGTCTCGGCAGATCGACGCGCCCTAAAAGTGCGCACGTCAATCGCGATGTATACATACATGTAATATATTGAACACAGTCAAAAGAAGTAACGTTTATCGAAGACTCAGTTATATATACCAGCGATCTCAAAGCGTAATCATTATTAGTTGATTTCGTCTTTTTTCCCACGTTTTTTTTTCGTAGTACAAGGCGCTTCTGCTGGAAGATTTTACTTTTCATTTCGGAACGAATATAGAATTCAATGTCGGCAGTATGCTAATAAAATACATCTTTACCTAAAGTATATATATATATTTTTTTTTCCATATCGCATAATAGGGATACATTTTATAGGCAGATTTTATAATCAATAATGTAGAGTTAAAATTTGACCCTAAAATTTCGCTATATTACAATAAAATGGCTGTATACGACTAAATTACCATTATATAGACTTAAATCGCTATTATTAACCACAAAATCTGTATATAAGCCGATATTTGCACACTGGAACGAACATTGCGAAAAAATATGTTTTTGTAAAAAATTCTGATTACTTTTCACAGCGCTTTCATACGTATACGTTATTTTTTCCCTTCATATTTGAAAAAAAAAATATCAATCGCTAGCCGATCAACGATTTTAACATACTGCCTCTGTTAGTCGACGCTCGCGGCATCGTGCGCCTCTCGTATACGTACTGTTTCCAACATAAAAAAAAACCAAAAGATCGAAGAATTCAACTTGAACTACTTAGTCCTTCGTGTACGTTGCCATCAACGTAAACGTGAACTAAGGAATTACAAAAGAGAACAAAGAACCGTAAGAACGGAGCAATACATATATATCGCGCGTACAGACACAGACACACGATAAGAGCGTGATAACTTCTAGTCGAGAATATTCCTGATGATTTTCGCGAGAATAGTTGTTTTACGTATCTGACAGTTAAAGCGAAATCTACCCTCGAATACCTTAATACTGTAATGGGCGACGAGCCGGGAAGGTGAGTGCGACACGGGGCGTACCCCTCGAGGTCAGTGAGCGAAGGGCTTCGTTTCCTCGATATCGATGCCACCGTCCTCGCTGTCCTCGTCGTCGCCGGTTTTGCTTCGGTCGCCAACGCCCAAACCTGCAATAATTTCGATATTAGTCGACTGTGATATTCTCACGATTTTATGAATATTGCGGTACTTGAAATAAATAAATTTCAAAGTAAATTACGTAAAAATGATATTTAAGCTTTGCTTTGAAAAATATTACCTTTAACTTCAAATGACGAATTTTTCCTAATATCTGAATAGAGTTGATTCTATGTAATGAAGTTATAGCAAAAGTATTGAAGCAAAAATATTGAGAACGTATGTTTATTTACAAAACGGAATGCCAAAAAAAATTGTATTCTACTATACAAGTACCAAACACTGTAAAAAAAATCGTAGGATCGCTCACAAATAAAAAATATGTATTTTAGCCTGCATTTAAGTGAAAAATATAAAGGATAAAACATTTTGCTTTATTGTTACCTTTTGCTATTCCAATCAATCAATGCAATATAAAAATACTAGACATTTCTTTTGCGTATAAAAAATAACTTGAAAATTATTTTTGAAAAATTTATATGTAAAAAAATACTTATATATCGATACGTAAAAAATCAACAAACTGCGTGCATTCCTCTTAAAAAAAATAGTCTACGTGAAATTCTATCGCAAATGTTACAAAATCTGTTGTTTACTCAAATTTAATCCAACTCTATTCAGAACGCTTTATTCAACTACATCGTGAAAGAATGTTGGCAGAAAGAAATAGCTTTACAAAATTTACTTTGTTATTTTACAGTATTCTCTCCGGGATATATCAAAGTTATTGTTTTCAACTATAGCTGTGTTATTTGACAGTTTAGTCGTTTCTGAAAAACGTTTAGTTATAACTTTTACGAAAAATATTTCTCGAATTCTGGCATTGAAAATGCCAGCAACCAAATAAAATCAAACATCCGTTAATCGTAAACTTTTAGCAATTTTCTGTATGTATCCATAAATATATACAAATATTATTTCCTTTCAACACTAACCAGAGTACGCGCCCTCGGCATCGCTTGATCCGTTGGACTCACTGCCGGAATCTTCAGACTGCCAGTCTCCTTGCTGTTGCATTTGATGCTTGCCGCTACCGCCACCACCGCCGCTGCTGTTACTAGCGCTTCGCGCCTTCGTTCGTTGTTTAGCTCCACCACTGGAGGAGCTACGCTGCTGTTGCGGCTGCTGGACAGAAGAGCCGTCGGTGGTGGAGCCGGCGCCGTCGAGCATCGGCTGGAGGATGCGCCTGCGCGCGTTTATAAACCAGTTGTTGACCTGTAGCAATGTTAGATTCGTCTCGCTTGCGATTTGGCGTTTCTCGTCTTCCGTCGGGTAAGGGTGCTGCGAAGAAAGATGGTTGGTTAAAATAGATTACATTATATATTGTAAAGAACAGGTTTTATTGGGATTGTTATCGAATATTTTTAACAGATTCCGTTATTCTTGCAATGTCTTAATTATTAAATTTTAAATTCAAATTTTCAAAAATGCTGTATTTATATATGATTCTTACATTAGTAATATTTTGTTTTATAATTTCTATCACCATTTAAATAGAACTCTTTTTTCTTTTGGTTTTGTATTGTTTTTGAAAATTCCTTGGTGGTTCGCATTTTACGAAATTCTACTAGTTTATTTAGAAAATTGTTTTTATGTAACACATGTTATTTAAAGTAATCCAATGTAACTCCAACTCTTTTCAGAATTACGACAATGGATTGAAAATATCTCTAAACCATTTCTTTTACAAAGGTTTTTCGAAAACAAAAGATATTATATAAATTTCAAACAATATATATATAACAGAAATCAATAAATTATTGAAAATACTCACGACTAAGTGTTGGAAGAGCCAGGCGCGCATGATATTAGTAGCCTGCTTCGGCAGAACTCCGCGTTTTGGCTTGGCCTTCCTACCGCTGAGCGAGCCAACACCCGCCGCCGCGGCGATACCACATGCCTCCTCGTCGTCTTCGCTTTGTATTGACGACGGCGAGCCTGCAACAGTAATGTCTAATACCGATGTTCTCGTTAGCCAT
Source organism: Torymus tubicola (assembly GCA_035583055.1). NCBI lineage: Eukaryota > Metazoa > Arthropoda > Insecta > Hymenoptera > Torymidae > Torymus > Torymus tubicola. The sequence goes on from JAWWEQ010000001.1 coordinate 33,889,246, forward strand.
TGCATTGTCTGGTACGTGAGATTTTTTTTTAGTTTATGACAGAGTACGCGGTTGTTTTGCTGTGTACGAGAAAATTAAATGAAAAGAGGGGTAGTATATGAGAGAATGGAGAGATGAAATAAAAAAAAATATATATATATAACAGGAGAGATTGGTAGGAAGGTTTATCGGGTTGGAAATTCAATTGTTATGAGCTGAGGTTCATATAGGTGTAAGGGTAGGTGGGTTAATGAATTTTATTTTAAGATGACAGGTATGAGACACGATTCTAGACAAATGAATTCTTTATGACTTATGATGAATGTTAGTGTGGACCCATATATTCCATAATGGTTTGTCTAAGTAGATTAAATACAGTTTTCAACTATGTAAGGGATTGTTCTATATGCAAACCAGATATCCTATTGGCTAAAGATACTGTAGAAATTCATCCAACTTATAAAACTCCGATTCATACACACTCATTATTTCTTGTAAATCTATAAAATTTTTAAATTTTTTGTTATCCAAAATATGTTTCTTGATTACGATATTACAAAAATTATAATTTATTAATAAAATTTATATATTTTTCTCTACATTTCTCAAAGAAAAACCTTAGCTCATGAAAATTGATTTCCAGACTGGTAAGTAAATAAGGAGAATGATAAGGCTAACCGGCGAAAGCTTTTTTGTTATGAATAGCCGCAACTCCCACAAACTCATATTCATTTTTTGCTTCTTGCAAAGCGAACAATCCCCAGTAGCTAGCTTCTTCGACGAATACTCTGTCGGGCGTATTACCCAATGGATCCACTTCTATAAATGAGGATAAAAACAAGTCATACATAACGCATCCATACGTATACATACATACATTTCATTCGTAAATATTAAATGAAAATATTAGGAATAGGAACAATGATTGGTTTTTACATAAGAAAAAAATATATATAATGACCATGATATCAAATTTTGTTATAAATCAATGAAGCGTTTGCTTTGATGAATGTAAATCTGCGAATAATTTAAACATTTATTTTTAAAACTACGTTATATTTTTCATCAGTTCTACTCTGTAATATCATATCTGCAGATCACCATACCATCAAAGCAAACTCTTCAAATATAAAACAGAGCTTAAAAAATTCCTCGCACAAAGCTCGTTCAACGTCAAACCACACAATATACCATCAACCTCAACGTGACCCTCGCGGACTTTATCGAAAACTCAATACCTTGGCCGAGGTACATATCGGTGACCGGCGCGACATGTGCACCAATCTGTGACAATGGTGTACCACCATGTACCGCTGCTGGCGAAGTCGATCTCTCATCATCTTGCATCTCAGAGGACAGCCGTTGTCGTTGATAATGATGTTGTTGTTGGTGATGATGATGATGTTGGCTACCCGACGACGATGACCTCGCCGACGGTGGCCTTTCATCCTGACGTTGTCCATTCTCAGATGGAGATTGGAGGAGTGACCCACCGTCGTTGGGCCTGCCGCTGCTGCTACTACCACCTCCACTGCCACCGCCACCGCCACCACCGCTGCTCACTCGGAGTCCGTTAGCTCCCGACTCAACATCATTGCCTGTAGATGACAGCACCTGGCAAATATATGTTGCAGCTAGCTGTCAGAGAGCAGGGGTCGGGGATCGCAATTGACTGTGTGTGTGTGTGTGTCGGTGTGTAATTGTTAGTATGACAGAGAGAGAGAGAACCGCGGTCGCGAGATTATTATAGTTTTTATAGAAGATGTTGTGGTTGAAATTTAGACGCGGAAGATGATTTTTGTTGTTGTTGTTATTGTTATTATTGGTAGTTTTATTTGATATGAGAAGAAGAAGAGAGAGAGAGAGATGAAGAAATGTCGCGGTTGAGAAGAGTTATGTAGTTGACTGATGAAGGTCGAAAGAGATTAGAGAAGCGCCGGCTTACAGAAGATGGTAGGGTTATACAATGGCTATAGATGAAATTTTCGAGATCTGGGGGGTTTACCTGGAATGGGGGTTTTTGAATGGTTTTTAATTTATGATTGGTAAGATCATTAGTTTGTTTAGATATTGTTAGAAAGTAGGGAGAAGATGGTATGAGTTACGGCTGACCGAAATCTGAGCGGTACTACTTAAAGCTCTCCTGGTATATGTTTTCAAGTATAGCATAGCGTCTCATATTCTCTTTTATTGTTTTATTTTCTCCTCCGTATTGTTTGAAATTGTTGTTGTGAATTTAACTTTTTTTATTTTGCAAAAATGTCTTGCGGTAGAATATGATACTCGGTATATTAGGACAAGAATTTCATAAACAGAAGATATTTGTTACCTAATTCTATTTTAGAAAGAATGTTCGTTTAAAATTAAATTTTAGTTTTAAAGATATTAAACTGTTAATAAAAGCTATTGGTTAAAGTGCTCATATTATTTCATTTTTGAGTAAAATTTATAAATTAGTAAAAAAAAAAGATAAATGTAACGAATTTCGTAAATAAAATACAGAGTAAAAACTTTTAAAATGTATTTATTACCAAAATATAGATTGCACAACTTAGTATAGAGAACGAAGTAATTGTCTTGAATAAATATACTCAAAAATGAATAGCACTTGATTATATATCCTTGTAACCTGTATATTTTATCTATCCTAAAATTGTGTTCTTTCCGATGTAGACACGACCGTTTCATTTTTTATCCAAACGGCACGCGCAGCTCTTACGCGTTTCAATTAACTCGAACTAAAACAGTTTAAACCGTCAACCAATAGCATATACGAAACCCACAATTCACTTTAGATATTTCTCCTCTTCCACTAAACTAAACAATTGGAATGAAACTTAACACTACGTTTATTCATATCTCCACGAACCACGCAATACCAACCTCCCAATACATCACCACCTCCAGTAACCGCAGTAAAATCCAAAAATTTCATATAATGTCGTTCCAGCACGAACTTTTCGCCCCATCAATCTAGAACTTGGAAAAAATTGGCACCGTCGCATTGGAAAATCGCGAAAAATCCTCTCCCACAATGATTCTTTTTCCTATATATATAGCGCACATCAAAACTTTTGCCGCATCGTAGTCCGCGCGCTTGTTCCCCTCAATGTATTAAAAAAATACGTATAAGAGCCCGCAATAAAACCCACGCGCATATATACATCAGACCTGCATATATGTATATGTGTACGACGCACTATAATACGCGAGTATCTCTCACAATGCGCCCAACGGAGTGCTAACGAAAGATCATCCTAGCGTTTCCGCACGCATATCTACGCGTATACATCTCGTGAGCGAGGCGAGAGAGTAAGAGGGGGGGGGGGGGGGGGGGTTTGAGAAAAAA
>JAWWEQ010000001.1:33899242-33982176 GCA_035583055.1 Torymus tubicola
CATTGGTTAAACGGTTGGCCAAACCTTTGCGATTTGGCGAACGGATGGCAAACGGTTGGTGTTCATTTCTACCAGGGCATTGTTTATTTTTTTAAAATGATTTAGGGAATACGTGTTTGTTTAGTCGATCGAGTTGTATTGTAATTTCTGGGAATGTGAATTTCGGTGTATTTCATGTTTCACGGTTATGTTTAGATCAATTTTAATATAGAAGACATTTTTGCAGTCTTGTCTGAGTAACGATTTATAGGTAGTTTTATACTTTTGCGAATCATAAAATTATTTCTCTTACTATTCTAAACAAGTACATATAAGGCTATCGGTATCTGTAGCATTTTATGTAAATCTGTATCCAAATGAAATTATAAACAGAAAATAGTTCTTATTTAAATATAGTGCAGTGTAGGAATTTATGTATTCTGTTGCTAATGTAACACACCAGGCGTATAGAGATAACTGAAAAAGAATAATAGATTGTATAATATATGTAACACGTGCATATATCTTATCTATTGTAAAGATATTCTGTAACACTCGTTCTAGCTTTCTAAAGTTCTATAAACAGTCATTATTATAAGAAATTTTCTCCGGATTTCCATCTCTATGTATAAATTGATCGTTTAATGTTTCTAAAATAATTACAACAAATAACTCACCCTACACGTACTAAAATCATTCGGATGAATATGTACACTTTTTTTTACTTTTACCAAATAACAGCCATCCTATCTCCAACATTTCACCACCTGGTACCTCGTCCCGCTCCCCGCATACATACACAATAGGCGTCAAAGCACAACCTCTTTTTTCTTCTTCACAATATCGTCACTCAGCGCATACACGCGGTTTCGCCGCAATAATTATCACGTGCGAGCGGCTCGTTACACGCGCGCATGTATATATGTATGCGACAGCCAGCAATTACCAACCCACGCGTCTCGGTATATATGTATATTTATAGAGAACGAGCCGACGACGACGGCACGGACTTCCGCGCGTGTATATACGCGGGAGGAGGAAGAGAGTAAGAGTGAGAGATAGAGAGAGGGAGATCGAGACGGCGGATGACGGGATTTAATTGAATTAGGCGCGAGGTGCTGGCGAGACGCGACGGTGGTTTGCATTTAAGTATGCCATCGGTCGAGTGGGTACAAGGTTGGGTGCGATGTGCTGAGTGTGATTATATATATATATATATATATATATATATATTTGGATGGAAGTTTTTGTTATGTAGAAGAATGTGTGGTGTGTTTATGTAGGTTGCGGTGGTTCGTTGTCGCAAGAGAGTGAAGTGGATGCTTTATAGCGATATAGGTGCGCGGTAAAAGTTTTAGTTATGGTATAATGGTATCATAAATTATTGCTTGTTTATAGTGCAATTAAAAAAGAAACTATTATATACACTTACCAGTCTCGCTTTCAATCGATATATTCGTCCGCCTATACTCGATCTTGAAATTCTCAATCAAATTCCCATTGAACCTAGCCTTATCCGCCCTGTCGCAAGTATTCCTATGCCTGTTGCTATACTGTCTACGTTGTTTCCAATTAGCTCGTCTCTTCTGTCCTTGTTGTCCCTGTTGTTGTTGTCCACCAGCAGTAGCACTTCTCGTCTCAGCTGTTTCGGCAGTTCCATCGTTGGTCGTTGCTGACGTTGTACCACCAGCCATCGCTGCAGCTACAGCTCGTGCACATCGAGGTCTACCTTCGCGTACTGATGTGTTAGGCAAAGGACGGCCTTGAGGTGTGACACACCAACAGTAACCAGTCTCCGCGTGGCATTGCATCGGAGCGTATGTACCGTCAGGACGGCAGACCGGACGAGCGCCTGGACGTGCGGCAACACGTGCTGAGAGACAGGGTGGTGTGTCTATGTGGAGGGGTATAGAGTATTGGTTATTATTAAATTTTTGAAAGTGCGACAATTTTATTGTCTTTTTTTTTTATACTAGTCATATAAATAAAATAAAACGATAAAAAAAAATTGAAAAATATAACAGCTCTAATTATTTAAAAATCAAAATAAGAATAAAAGTAAGTTACGTGCTTATCAAAAAAGTTCTTGCATAAAGAAATATTTAAAACGATATTGCCTCACACTAGTCAATGAAATATAAATGCCATTAAAAATTAAAAATAAATTGTACACTTAATAATACATAAGTCTGGCATTATAAATTATGTCTATTTTCGGATTCTGTATTTTGGAAATTTATTAAACTTAATCACAAGCTGCTAATCTGAATACAATTACCTTTGTTAATGAATACATAATGCTAATAATTCCTAACATTACAAAAGTTCAATATATCTCTTACACGAAAATCATTGTATGAATTAATAACTCCTCATATATCATCCGGCATTAATTATTAATCCAACATCCGCTCTATATTTCTTTACCCTCAAAACTTTCTATTTTCTTTCATTTTACATATAGAGAAGACCAGCACTACTTGACATACAGGTTAAGTTAGACAAAATGATTATAACTCGTAATTAAGAATACCAGAAGTTACTGACATTAACAGACTGAATTATACTTGGAATATTTATTTTAATTTTTAATCGACAATCATTATATACTATGAAAACCCGTATAAATTTTTGTTCATATTTTAACACATAACTTTTTAAGAAATCCTACGAATTTGAAAGAAAATCACATATTTCCTTAAATGAATAACAATTATTGAAACATTAAAAAAGTTTCGTTCAATTAATTTACATTCCTTTCACTAAAAACATAAAATGTAAAAGCATCCCTATACTACCATTTAATTACAATACGATGTCCACGCCCATAACAACCGTGATTTCAAACTCACCCGGACAGGGACCCGTGTGCTTGATGAGGATAGATTCTCCATTGCACTGTTTTGATATCAGCTTGCAGTGGTTAGGATAAGTACGACCATCGCTTCCGCATACAGGGATGTTCGCTGACGCGTCCTGCGCGCACGCCGCGATCTTTCGTCTACACTCGTCCTGTAACATAAGAAATTGGAAACATTGAGTTTTGGAATGAAAAATAGAATTGTGTGTAAATAAATAAACATATGTGTAAGTACATTTCTGCATAATCAGGTACGTATTTAAAATTTAAAATACTTAATTACATATGCCAAAAAAGTAAGTCATATCACAGTTTATAAATGTCACAGAAAAACATATGCGAACTCGAAATTAACGTTAAAATTAAAATTATACTTAAAAAAATAAAGGTATCACAGAATGACAGTATTTGGCAATATGTAATAATTTATCATATATAAATCATATCTAAGAGTTTGTCTTTGGAGTAGTTTATAAAAAGACGATATTATGGCGAGTTTTTATTTGTATGTGTTCTCAATTAGACATATATAAATAATATATTTGTACAATACATAAGATTGCGCATAGTATAATCCATGTGTACTTCAAATAATACCATAATATTAATTGGAGTTTTAAAATGTAAAAGATCGAACATTATCAGCTTTAATATATAATTTCGAGTAAAAGCCATTAAATTAAATTACATGTATACCACATAATCTTCATATATATGACTATAACATATAATCTTTACAAAACGATAGTCCTTTTTAATATTAACGAAAAATAATAAATACTGAAGAAAATCGCACCGTAAATTTGAACTATTTCTATCCTCAAAAAAATTATTATCGTTCGCTTTTAAAAAACTACCACCATTAAATTTATTACCGGAAGTAAGACCAAGAGCCCCACAATTAGTATAACGAAAATTATAACGCGTATATATAATACTCCAAGCTTACCCTGCTCTCATACTCCCACCTATACAACCACTTACACTGAACTAATAAACAAATCAAAACCATCTGCACGCTATACACAAATCACCGCCACCCGCAACAATACCTCAAATCCCTTCCCCCACCTCATTGTGCAACGTTGACCCGCACCTCATACCTACACATTTACACGTAACCCGGGCGCAAATAGACACAGCAGCAGCCGCGTATATATATATATATATAGATAACACACGCAGTCTGATATATTAGCACTCCAGATAACGCGCGCATATACATATATATATATACGCGTACACTCGAATTATCTCAAAAGCAGTCGTGTACCAATGAATCAGCTTACACACATATACATTCGTTCGAGCTCGCCCCGCGATGAATATAGATTACTTCAAGTTGCTGATCGTTGCACATATAATTACAGTGTGTAACGCGCGCGTGCGCGCGTATGGCTCTTTTTGCGCACCGTAAAAACTGCCGGGTTACGAGGTGTATCGCGGCTATTAATATATACGCGCTGCCACCATACGAATGCTGCGCGTGTGGCTTATGAAAGACATTATATACATGTAAATTGCTTTAATTACATATATCTACGCGCGTATATATGTGCAAAGTGTATGTGTGTGTGTGTAGATATATTGAACGAACGAACGACTTTGAGAGTGAGAGAAAAAAAATGTATATAAGGCGCGCACGCGCTTTTATTAATAGACCAACGCAGCGTATATATAGGTATAGATATATACGCGTGCGTGAGTTTCAAAACCCAAAATTGCAGCTAACCGAGAAGCATAACAATCCAGCTTTTTACAACACGTTCGCCTCTTATTCTCGCACTTATACATTGCTATATATACGCACGTTTGTTCTAAACACTTCGAGCGAGTAGAGCTTTGATGCGCGCGAATTTGTTGACTCACTCTCTCTCCCTCTTTCAAAGTCATTATGTTAAACCAATACTCTCCCACATCTTTTTCTTGCCTCTCTCTCTCTCTCTCTCTGCTACACTTTTTCATCCCCTCTCTTTCTATTTTAAGAATTCTAACGCATGCAAATACTTACATCGAGACGCATGTTAATGCGCGATTTCTACTTTCATGCGCGCGGTATATACCCGGCAAATAAAGTTCCTTTCGAATCCTCTAGCACGAAAGAAAAAAAAAATACAAAAGAAGAAAAAAAAGAAGAGAACATAGATGTGGCAGAGGAATCTTGGCGCCGTATACACAATCGCGGTGTTCGGCATTCCGGTGTATATATATAAGAGAAAGAAGAGTATATAGGATATCGTTAGGCGCCACACGCGCGGCTGAGGTGCCGTTATATGCGAGCGCGTGTAGTGAGCTTTTAATTCCACACGCGGGTTTTCCTCTTTTTTTTTTTGTTCCAAGAGAGATTGGCGGAGGTTCTGGTGCGGCTTGATAGATTGATGGCGATGCACGGGAGGTCGGTTGATATTAAGTGTGCTGGCAATCGCATGGTGACATAAATTTTGTTCAGTAGCTGTATATAGAATTGTTCTATATACATGGAATACGGAATTCAAATTTTCTGGGTTTCGTAATTATTGTAAATAAAATAAGGCAATTAGTTGATATCTATATCATTAATATATAGAGAGAAATAAGGAGGGAAAGTTAAGTTTGTTGATGAATTTGGACTATGGTGTTTTTCTCGATCGTTCTTCTCTGTGCTCGCTAAACACGCGATTCTTGCGTAGAGTTTAATTTAAGAAAAAAATCGACCGAATTAGACCGATTGCTAGAAGGCTAACTGTTAGTTTTAAATCTGGTTCGATATAGTGTATGTGAAAACACGAATTCATCTGTATAGTCTGCGTCTGAGAGCTGATTAAACAATCAACGTGTATATTATGCAATTTTTATGAGACTTTTATATTGTTTGAATAGAAAATAAGCAAAGCTTTTCGTTTTGTATACAAGTTATACCCATTTTTTTATTCAAACTTTCGTGTGAATCGCTGGTAAGAAGTTTATTTGTTTTTTCTTAATTTTAAGCGAAATTCTGATTATAATGTACAATTTTGATATTTGTAAAATATTGTATAAGTACTAGAAAAAATATTGCATTGCTCTTAATTAATAATAACAGAAATACTTGATTAACTACTACTTATAATCCTTATTAAATTACACAACCACGATATTAACAAAATAACAAAAATTCTGTATACTCAACAACCAATCCCAACTATATTCCGTCCATCAAATCCCATCCACACCAATAACACAATCACACTATACGATTCCCTCAACTCCCCACCTATTTCGCATTTTACAGGCTCGCGTTCGCGCGCGCGTAAACCAACTAATCGTCCCACATATATAACGCGCGGGATAAGAATCAATCTGCCGACCAACGGCTGCATGAGTAGCGGCGGCGACGACGACGAACTATATTAATGCACAACTGCCAATTGATACGTTCCGTGTCCTTGGACGCGGCCTGCGGTAGCATGAGCCTTATGCGCGAGAAGGGAAAACCACAGGCGCCACGGCGCTTGCGGAAAATTCATCATTATATATACAGACGCGTGTATAATACTGAGTTGTCTAAGATTATATAGAAGTTTTTTTTTCGTATATGTAGAGATGATGCGAGGTTGTGGTGATCGAATTGTTTTGGAGGGAGATACGAAGGTGTGTAGAGGGGTGCGAAATTGTATTGTATACGATTGTGTTTGGTTTAGTTAATGATTAATGAGTAAACTTTTTGTTTATGTATAAGATTAGAAAATTTGTGTTACGTTTAAATATCTGGATATGATATGCTGATAATAATGTTAATTTTATACATTTTTACAGGTACGTACTTAGAATATATATTTATGATGACAAACAGTACTCCCTAAAGTTGAATTAGTGAAAATTGCTCCACCATTTCAATTAGTGGAAAAAACTATTAATTTATTAGTTTTTTAAAACTATTTTACTACTAATTTGATTAGTAGTGTAAAAAGAAATACTAATCAAATAGTGAATATTTACTAATAAATTAGTAATTTTTTCCACTAATTGAAATGGTGGAGCAATTTTCACTAATTCAACTTTAGGGAGTACACTTGTTCATTTGTGTTGGCTGAAAGATGCTTTTTTAAATTAAAGAATAAAATTATCTACGATAATTAAGAATATAAAAATTAATTTTTAATAAAACAAAGACAATAACTAGAAAAATTAAAATACTAAAATACAAAGCCAATAAAAATCAACGACGAATATGCTAAATAAATACTAACTCGATCTATAAAGGTCGAGTCTAATTATCCGTTGAATTTTTATCACCACTTAATAAATTCTTTACAACTAGTAAATCAGGTAATTTTTTGCTAAATATTTCTCCCACTCTATATATATAATAATAATAATATAAGTTTTACAAGTTACATACACTATACTGATAAATCGTACCGCATTAACACTCTAAACGGAACCTAATTACGGAAAATGATTAAACAACAAATTAAAACTCAAAACTACTATTAATCATAACACACGCACACACACCTACAACTACACTATAACTCTCCAAGTATAACTCAACGACAAACCGGCCAAACCGCGATATACAAATTCCGAACGAGTTTCGCGCACACTACTCAACCAAATGGCAAAAAAAAAAAGAAAGCATCGCAACGAATCGTCAAAATATCTCAAGAGCACATATATATATATATACGCACGCACGCGAGAGAAGTCACACCGGCGCCGCGATGGAATCCATCTCGAATAACTGCATTCCTACGCGCGCGCGCGCGATCTCGATATCTTTCGCGCATCGCTCGCGCATATACGGCGCCATAATTATGACGAAACCAGTTAACACACACGCGGGCCCGTTCGCGTATATTTCGATGACGCACATGATGTTTTTTTTTTCTTTTTTCTTTTCGTATGATATATTGAGATTTGTGTATTATATAGACTTGCGTATATAGATAATGGGTATATAGACATAGTAGGTGACGTGGGATACAGGTGGTGGTGGTGGTCGGAGGGAATGCGTGGTAGCTGGTTATTTGAGAGGAATATATTGGGTGTAACGAGAATGTGATTGCGATTATTAGGGATTTTTCTGTGCGAGGGTATGATGTGGTTGTATAGCTTAATCGTTCTCGTATAATGAGCTTTAAAATATATGATAAACCATTAACAGTAAATTATATTGTATACTAATCTATAGGAATTATTTGATTTACAATCTATTTCAGGATTTATGGTATATATATATCTATTAACTATTATGACAAAAAAAATTTAAACGTAGTTAATTTTAATTATAAACTAAAGGATGTTGTAAAGCTGAAATAATAGTAAATTAATATCAAACAAGGAAAACAGTAAAATTCATCGAATGTTAAACCGCATATCAAGTTATAGGATTGAAATATAATACCATTATAACAAAAAATTTCCCCCAATCAACAATTAATTATACCAAACCAGTATACCTCATCACCCATCCACATCTCCCTAATCATCATAATCCATCGCAAATCACCATTACCCATCACCCATCCTACCAATCTTCCACACCTGCGTCCCATAACTCTCCATAACCATCACCCACTTACACGAATCACCGCATAAACCCTCATATACTCACTCGCATCGTATAACTATTACACATTATACACTCCCTCGCGCGGTCTGTCTCTGTCTTGTATATATATATATATATATATATATATACGACATAACAAGTGTTGCACACGTATATATAAGAGTAAAACGATCAAGTCACGGCATCGTCCGGTTAAGAGGATCCGATCATATCTATATATATGCGTTTGCTCGCTCCGTATAGCAGCTATACACGACCGATTACACGACGCCGGCCGCGAGTCTCGCGCGCAATGAGCGTTAAAGAGGACTTCGTGTGTATAAAACGTGCAGCTGGCAGAGGAAGCAAAGGAGAGATAGAGAGAATTCCGAGGTGATATATATATTTACGGAAATCTGGTTCAATGAGGGGTTGAGAGGGTAATATACGTGCGATTTGGGTTATGCGGCGCGTTGTTCGTTTATATATATAGATTTTATTTTATGTGCGAGAGTATTGAGAAAAATAATAATTATAATGAGCGATGGATTATTCGTAAACGGTTAAGTTAGAGGATGATATTTTACGGGTCATCGTGAATTTTAAGAATATATATGTAGCTAAGAAGGTGTCGAAGATAGATGGGAAAATATATATGCCTATACCTATTTCATTTCAAATTTTATATAACTATGTGCCAAATCGTCTTTAAAATCTATAAATCAAAACGACGATATATAATCATACGCGCGCTATATATAAAAAAAAAAAAAATCGCTACCGTACAGAAGCTGATGTCTATTATGATGCCACCTGTTCTATTGGATTATTTCCCTTCCCCCCGTGTGAAAAATCGCTTCATTAAGGGGGAATTCGTATATGGTATCGAAAGTAACACCGCGATGATGGCTTTAAAACGTGTATTTGACGTTTATCCTCGGATTTTCTAAGAATTCATCTTTACGATGCTCAACCTTTTTTTTTATGGCTAATTTACATTTAGACGTAGCTACTGAATAAATTTGCCGGCCGGCTTATATGTATACACACACACACACCCATAAAATAAAAGTGATTATTAAAATCGTGAATTTCGATGGTTTATAGATAACGTATTACGGTACGATATTTCAAGTGGCTTTGAAAAAGTAATGTTTAAGAAGAACTGAATATATAGCAATGATTTAGAAAGTTAAGATATATAATGGTATAGTTGGAAAGAATCTAGTGTATTGTTCGAAGATGAAATGACATGTCGCCTTCCCGTAAGCAAGAGAGAAGATGTAGATGAAATATTTATAAAAAAAGCAGAAAAGTTCTATAATGAATCTACATTTTATTGAGTTATTATTTATTCGACATTTTTTATTGTATAATATTAAAAAAATGAAGTAAAATTGGCTGTAATGTATATGCTTTTATGTTTTTAGACATGAAACCATATACATAGTGAAATCTTACGTGAACAATGTTTCCGCAGACTTTAAAAAATTTCATCTTAGACTCGCAATAACAGATTTCGAGCCAATTACTCAACTACAATCCAACGCTGGTAATAAAATCATTCTAGAAACCACCGTTACAACGAAAACGAAATATCCTACACCAATCCTCTTATAAACCCTGCCAGTCTAGAACCTCAACTATGAAAACAAATAAAAAACGGTTAACAAACGCTTAAAAATCATCAAACAACACTTCAATACCATAACAGACATCCTTAACCACATCCTTTGCGAACTATTCAAACACCTATACAGAGAGAAAAAAAAATGCAATCACCTTTAACCGAACTATTGTATTTCTCGAAGAACGAGGCAACAAAAAAAAACGACACGCTTCGACCTCACCAACAACAATATAAGTAGCCGCGCGAGAGCTGGAAAACACGAAGAAAACGCGCAAGTTATATCCTAAGCACGAACGACCAACAAATAAGTGTCTAGTCCGCAGCAACAGTAATTAACACCGCAAGAGGCATTGTTCGACGACCTCTTCGCGCGAATTACCAGTAACAAAAACGTCTTATATATACTCGTGTATAATAGCAACGCAGGCGCGATCAAAATTTTTCTATTTTTGCGCACTCGATCGCGTTGGTCGCTGAACTTGATATTCTCATTGGGTAACGCGCGCGGCAATTGTTATCAATTCCGTGTGGTAATGGGAGTGCGTATATATGCAAATCGTTTTGATGGATTTTAATCGTAGTTATATGCAGTTTTTGTAATTATATATATGTGTGAGGAATGGTTATACGAGAGACCAGGAAGGAATCTTGTGAGTATTATACTATTAAGATGTGTAAGAGGATAACGTAGTAAATATAATAAGTAGTACTAAAAAGATTTCTTTATAATGATAATAAATAAATGAATACTTTTTTTTTTAAATTTCCCTCATGCCTTTCCTCAGTAGCCATGTCACTATACTGAATCAACCCGCATAAATCAACCTCTATACATATACACATGTCTTTTTAACAACCACATGACCTATCAATCCTATATAAGCTACACACGATTTATTATAAAAATAACTCTTTCTTCTATCCATCCTTTGACAGATATCCTCTCTATCTTTCTTACACGCACGCACACGCGTATATACAAACGAGATTATCCGGCTGTCGAACCGCATATTAATAACAACCGCGTGTCTATCCGTTCGTCGGTCCAGTTCCTCAGTACCTTTATATCTGGAGCACTTCGCGCTATTTTCGAGCTATACTACACGCGGGTCTGCGATGCATCGTGCGATTAGGCAAAACGCATTAGCCTTTATATATGCAGTACGCGCGTACGCGTAACATCGTAAGTGCTTTCTAAATGGTCTAAGAAGTCTCTTCTGCCACGTTCTTTTTCTTTTACTTTTTTTTAGTGTTTTTCGCATTGGCACTGCGTACTCGTATAGTAGGAGTAACAGCAGCAGCGTATACTGGACAGTATATATATATATATATATATATATATATATATATACGAGTAAAGTCTATTTACAGTTGTTGTCGGGAGTGTTGAAAAAATTAGAAATCAGCGTGAGTAAAAATAAAATAGGCACGCGCGTTGTAATTGTGTGTATAGAGTTGAAAAAGACTGTTTTTGGCTGGGGAATTACTTGTTTTATTTGATTGGAAATTCTGTTGTAGAAATTTTACGATGTTTTGTGGTGATGGTGTGCATCGAATAAAAGTAATTTTAATGTAGCAGAAAGTATTATTACTAATAGTTAAAATGTAACTGGTATCAAGTGTATAAATACCCAAGATTTACTTTAAATTGGTACAGATAATAAAAATAAAAGCAGGTTATCGTTTTTAGTCGTAAAGTTAACAAAAAAGTTCGTAATTCATGATTAATATTTTTACCGAAGTATATATGTTAGTATATAAAGATTATCATTTTATTGGACATGTTTTCCTATAATTTTAAATGTTTAAAATTCGGTATTCTTAGAGAAATCCACAAACATTTAAATTTTTATTCTCAATATTACCGGTCCAGACAAGTGATTACTAGTACCTAATCACAATTTATATTGTTTTTTTTTGTTTTTCTGAGGTACTAGGTGAATCTTTCCTTTATATTGTTACTATTACTATATACTTATACAAAAAATAATATTTTCTAAAACAGTGCCATTCACAACAATCATATATTTTTTTTTTATTATTTTTTAGTAAAAAAGAAAAAGTCTATACTAATTAAAATTTATGACAAATAATTCATATATAGCTCAAATTGATTAAAACCTAAATCCACAATCACATCGTCATCCAACCACTATATATGCAATTAAATTCCCCAGTATAACCGAAATTACCATAAACACATACGTACACATACACATGTACATCGAGACCTCTCGCCTCAGCAAATTCCATTGGGAGGAATCTCCGACCTTTTCCTTATTAAGAACCAGAATCCTCACCTCGCGCGTATATATTAATAACCGTACAGCCGGTAATTCGGGATGAAGGAAGCCAAAAGGATCTGCGAGATGCACACACACACACATATTATATATAAGTGCGGTTAAAAATACCATCATATACCGTGAACGAGCGCGAAAAAAGGGCACACGCGCGTACGGATCTCGTTCTCTCTCTCTCTCTCTCTCTCTCTCTCTCTCTCTCTTGCAGGTGTCCGAAGAATGCGAGATCTCGCGCGCTCATGCACCGGCAGCACAAATCCCGAGCATGCATACGTGAATATATATATATAGGCAAGTGTATACGTGTGTACGTGCATTTGAGTGGAACGTATATATGTATATACGTGTGCACGAGTCCGCGTGTCGCAAGAATGCCGGAGTATATATGCGCGTGAGGTGCTGCTGCACATTTTCTGCGCCAGGGGAATGAGAGAGAGAGAGAGAGAGATATGCACGTGTGTGCTCAGTATGGCATATAGCGGCGTTTCCGTATATCGCAAGTGGATGGATGTTGGATGCGAGATCGTGGATTGATCAGGAGCAAAGTGTATGAAGTTTAATGTGATGTACAGAGAATATTGATGTCACCGTTTGACTATATATTTAACTTTTATTTTATCAGTTTTTATATAGTTTTTTATCAATTATTATTTCTCAACGTCCATTACCAACAGAGCTATTTATATATATATATATATATAACACAGTGAAATATAATGATTGGTGATTGCAAATTGTTTTATCTCGAACAATAATTTTTTGGAATATAATTACTAATATGATTACAAAAAGATTTTAACATAACACTACGTGTTTAACAGTAATTGTATATCGAATTACAAGACTCGCGAAAAATGTCGTTGAACTTGAAATGGTAAATGACATGGTCGATGAAAATTGAATAATCGCAGCGTTTATTTCTATAATGATTGATTAGTGAGAGGAGGCCTGACGCTAATCAATATTTTAAGTAGTGATCACGAAGGCAGTAGTGACTAATGAAATTCTGACTTACTCGTTAAAACACCTTTCCGCACGTTTCTTTTTTTAAAACCTGACTCTCATTTTGAATCCAACAAGTTCCGTATATATATTAATCTTTTCTTTGATTAAATTCATTTTAATAGGTATCAATAAAATGGCACGAATTCGTCATTGTAAATTTTTGTCACGTTATACAATTGTCTTTAAATAAAAATTGTTACAAATTTCATCAATATATATTTCTACTATAAAATTTTCTGATTTATGGCTAAATCTAATCGATTGTTGCTTGTCGTCTAATCCTGTTCACCTTAATTTTTCATATACCGAATATACTTTTCCAATCCGAACTCCGCTATATATAAGTATACACCCTCGACGCGGAAGCTCCATGTAGCGTTCGCGCACGCGCGCGGCTATATACGCACACGCGCGTCGAGATTGCGAGAGAGCGCCTGAGAAGAGAGGACCTGCCCAAACAGGTTTTCTTAGATGGAATATATGTCGGTACTTATGCACACGCGCGCGCGCGCGCGTGTACGCGTGTATACGTGGAAGCAATGAGCTGTGGTATGTGTGCGTGAGCGAATTTTCTAAAAGTGGAGTTGAATGTCGGTTGTGCGAAATCATTCGGGGACCGATTAACGCAGTTTGTAACCGTGTGGATGCGAATATCTGTGTGTTACTGCGTGTATGTATAGTATACGTAGTTTATATTTAATGATTAAAAGGTTTAATGCGTGTGATTGGCATGTAAAGGTGGAGTTATTAGTGTGTTAAGGAACTATGAATGTCCTTGATAAGTTTTTCTACGACTTATATAATAATAAAAAATTTAAATTTAAATTAATTTTGGTATACTATTAACAATGTAGAGTGTTATAATTAAGAGTTGTTAATACAAAATACATTGGAAAGTAAATGAAGCGGGCATAATGAATTATGATGACGAATGAAGAATAATGTTTCTTAACTATCACTCCTAATTAAGCAATTTTTCCTTTAATCTGTTTAATTATTGTATCCGGAATAATAAGAAATTTGTAACATTGACCTAAGTTATATGCATTCAAGTTCTCTTACTACGCTATATTTTTTAAGAAGCTCGAAGAAGGAATAGTCTACTTTCAAAATTTGCTACTTTACATTATATTTTACAACGTCGACTATTAAACTACACACGTTCGTGAGTTTCTCATATGTAAAAATTTACGGTACTTCGATAAGTAAAAAATTCAAATATTATGCTGTGGTTTTCTCGATAAAATTTTCCTGCATTTCTTGAATCTTTGACAATCTAAATTTTCAATTATTCGAAGCCTTTCAAAAGATCACATTAGGTCTATGCTTGATAGCGTATATATTGCAATAATGATAAACATCAGTACACATACAACCAAATCAAGTAAAAAATTCTAAATGAATCTAAACACTCTAATCTGACAAAAAAAATAAAAATATTTTGACAAATCTGTTCCACCTGTGACAACAAAATTATGACAAATGTCCCTATACTACTATTCCATGTCGCAATCCGCATAAACGCACGCGTTAATGAAACCGCGCATCAATGAATATAAGCGACCTTCCACTGAATCGTAAAAATCCACGTTTTTAATTGCTCTTTCGGTACATTATACACGCAGCTCCGAAAAAAACCATACTGCACGTCGACGCGGTAGCTACACGCGTATATGACCTTCCACAACGCATAATGTCTATATATGTGTGTGTGTGTGTGTGTGTGTGCAGTTAATCGCGCCGATCCGCAAACGAGTCGAAGATTAAATATTTGCCGAGCTGCTTTGTCGGCGCGTTATACTGCCGCCGCCACTACCGCAGGCTGCGTCAGAATTAACCCCTTTTAAAAGCAGTGCTTGCGTGCAGAGCGCGTACATGCGCATGCGGAAAAGAAGCGCGCGCGTACTTATATGTAGCGTTGTCAAATAAACTCTCTGCAGTAGGCGTTGCAAATAATTCCTGCGTTCAAAGGGTTACGTCGTTATGTTGTGTGGGAACGGTTATGGGGATTTGATTATTTTTTGCTTATAATAAAAAGTATAGTATAGTGTACCTATACGATTATTAGAAGTAACTATAAGAAGTTAGAAAATAGCTATAGTACTGATTACTGGACGATTTAATGAAACGCTTTTTCAACTATTTATTGCCCATTTTATATAGATTCTCGAAACAAAAAAATATTCGTATTTGCGATTACTTACGGATTTGACAGTTAAAGACGATTCAATGGTATATCAAAATATAAATAAATAACATTGTTCTATATGATTATTTCAGTAAAATAATTCTGTCTCTCTCACTCCATATATAATCAAAGAAAATTAACATTTCATGGGAAGCTATAGAAACTGGAAAAAAAGATTCCCATTTTATAGTAAGCTTCAATATAAATGGCCAGTTATTAGTTATAAGATGTTTTGAAGTTTTACCACGGTACAGAAACTAATAATACCTATTCCTCGCAATTGAATTTATATCAATTTCTACATCTATATCTACCTTAAAAAAAACGCTAAAACTTTACAAATATAACCTTTCCATTATACAATAACTAATCTAACCCCCAACTTTTAAAAAATCATTCAAAATTACCTCTTTCCCCGCACTTTTCCACAACAACAACAAAAATCCCCATGTTATATACCAACTTCCCCATCACAAAATCTCTCTCCCATACAACACAATACCTATATGCATCCTTCTTCCCATAGCTCGCGTCACGTACTGCTGCGCTCGAAAATCGCTTCTCACACACACATATAGACACACACCGCGATCGCACCTCTCGCGTATACTTACTTTATATATCGCGAACGGATCTTCGCTGGCGCGCGCGCGCGTGTATACGCGAGAAATGAAAAGGAAACGATAGGCGATCGCTATATACAGCAGCACACACACACACACACGTATGGGTTATCTATATTTATGTATCGACAGCCGCAACCGCCCGGCCCTTTAATTGCCTCCTGTATAATACGCGCAACGCCTCTATACTGTTCTTTTCTCTTGTAGATACTGCACTTATACAGCGTTCCCTCCTTTTTTTTTTCTTCTTTCATCCTCACGCGGTGCTGCACTGTGATTTCTTTTTTTTTTCGCGCGTGCGATTTGGCGTTGGGAAATGTTATATATATAGGTGTATCATGATCGCGCGGTTTCGATTATATTATTGCACGCGCGGGCGAGAGAGTGAATGAGTGAGCTAAAAGCGGGTTATCGCGCGGTTGGTGTAAGTGTACCGGAGAAGTAGAGATAATACAGGGTGTGTATACGTTTAGAGGTTTGTTGTGGAATGGTATAGATGATTTTGATCGGAGTTTAGTTTATTATATGTAAAATGGCTTATCTCAGGGGGTTCGGATGTAATGGTCTTTAGTGAACCGAGGTGTTTATGTAAATGTAAATATAATATAGCGAGAACGAGATTGCACTTTATCTATCGTTCTATAGTTCCACGAAATCTACTGCTTGTTATCGATGTGCATTGCAAAACTATATATTATTATACGATATAATAGATAGTTAAAGTTAAAGATATTTCAATTAAAAGATCGTGTATAAACGCAACATAGTTAATTGGACGACTAACACGATAAACAAGTTGCTTTATATTAAAATATTTATATGTAGGTATGTGTTTTGTACGCGATGTAAGATATACCTTCGCGCGGAATGTGGGTAAAGTATAATGGGTATAAGTTGTGCGGGGGTCCTTTGGAAACCGCATGAGTTACAGCGAAACACAGGCGTTGTAAGATACGCATATTGTACGAACGAAAATTTAGTATTTTTATATATTGAAGGATGAAACGAGGATCTGTGAAAACCGTACAGAAAAGACATTAAGCACGTAATGTATACTCTGAGTGGTCCTACTTTGCCGTTTTTTTATGAAGCGTTTTATTACCCCTAGCTCCGACCGACCGCTATACATCTTGTCGAAAGCATGACTCTCCATGGGTCAGCTCGTATAGTAATTAAGAATATATATAAAATTTCCCATTATCGTCTCTTTACCATATGACCAAGACTTATATAAGCTAAATATTATATATACTAAATAAAAAATCAGGGACGGTCCCCTATTGACAACTCTCGAGCGATCACGACAAGATACTTGTATTGTGGACTATAAAGTAATTGTGTATTGAAATTTCCTGTCTTATTTGAACGATACAAAATAAAATTGTATACCACCCTGAAATAGTCTTGCAAAGTTAAATCTATATATACCAAGACAAAACAGATCGTAACAACAACTAATACAGATTGTTTATAGGAATATTACTTTCCCTTGTACACTATATAAATCACGATTTTATAAACACAACAAATCGAAATTTTATCGCCATTACCAAACACGTATATATAACCATATTTAAATCCAGATAAACCGCATATTACCGCGCGCTTCTTTAACCACACATTTATATCGTCATCGTACAACGTTGTTATACATTAATACACATCTTCGATTCTTCCTCCTCTTACATCTGCTTTTCTTTCTCTCGCTTGCTTGCTCGCTCGCTCGCTCGCTCGCGTCGAGAGCAAATTGACTCGGCAAACACAGTGAAATTTACTCGGCATATTTGAGCCCATCGGCGATTAGCGATTTGTGCCGCGTCGCTAATATACGCTCGGTATTTCACGCCGGCATTCATGAGCTCGCTAAGTGCGCGTTGTTATATGGATATAGGTTTTTTTTCTCTCTCCCTCTCTTTCTCAACGGTGTTTACTGTTATATACGCATTACGTAATAGATCGATTACTTTCGACTATATATATATATATATATATATATATATTATTATTATTATTTAATAAGGACGTATAATATTCAAAACAATATTATCTTTGTATATGTAATATACCCATGTCGCGGTTTGTTAACAGGTAAATTTTACTCAAAATAACAGAATAGTAATACGTAAAATCTCAGAATTTCTTCATTATTCCCCATGTATACCTTCGCTTCATTCAAAATAACCATAAAATCACACTATTCAACATCACACCAAAGCATAAATCTCCGCAATTGTATACACCTATAACAAATATAAAATCCTTTTAAACACGCACGCGATATACATTTCACTCCATCCCATAGACCACATTCTATACACTTCTCGCTTAATATACAACCACATATATACCCACACGTGTATATATATATTGACAACCAACCGCGCGTACATCGCACCTTCGACACATCGGCCAATTATATATACGCGCGTTATCTCTCTACATAAATGAAATTTTGACTCGCGCGCGAGTGTATAGCGTATATATATATACCGCAAGGATAAGATAAACTCTCATTCGCAAGACCGGCGAGCGACATATTCCCACGGCTATGTCTGTTATACGTGTATATATACACACACACACACACATTGTTGATGTTGGTGGGTACTATAGAATATAGCCTCTCTATCCTTGAACCAGCGACGACCCCAATGTGCATTTTAATGGCGTGAACGGCGGTGTACACGAGTATCTGCGCTGTATATATATATATATATATATATGCGTGTATAGAGTGGCGGTGATGCTGCGTTTACCTATCCTTTAAATCACGGTAAATATTTGTTAAATAAAAATAATAATCGCAGTGTATATACTGGGTTGTTTGACAGCAAGTGTGTATGTGTGTATGTCTCAAGGTAGGTTGCTATTGTTGGAATTCAATGTCGAGCGTTGGAGGTTCAGTATCTGTGTATTGTTAAATTTTGGGTTTATTGTTTTTTTTTAACGTTAACGTTGTCTTCGGTGATTCTTTAGTGCTTTGGTAACAGTTGCAAGAGTTAAAATGAAGTTTCCGAAAGGATATATAACTTTACATATCACAAATTTATCTTCCTTGCTTCATTGAAAAATTAAGAGATTATGCGGAACAGTCAACCAAGTGCGTCACTATATATGAAAAACCCAACTTTGGAAGTTCGATAAAATTACACTTTCTGTATATAACAAACAGAAACAGCTTAATAAAATTTTACATTTAAAGTGGTTCTTTCACAACTTCCCTAGTCAAAACTGTGCTAAATAAAGAAGTTACCTAAACTTAAAAAAATCATAGTTGAAATGCGATTTATTCATTTAAAATGATAGAAATAGTCAATGTACTATAATGAAAGTGTATTTAACATGATTAAAATAACTTTTTTTAACAAAATGTCGATATTTTAGAAACAGCACAAACCACTGTTGATAACTAATCTTAATCTTTTTTGTTTCTTAACCGATTTTAATTTTCGAAGTCTCATTTTGTTCCTTAAGTAATTTCATGGGGACTTACCCATGGAAAAATTTTAAAGTATTCAAAACCCAGAAAGTTATAGCCAATTGAAAAAAAGTTATTATTTTCATAACCTCGTTCATGATTTATAAGTAATTGTCTATAACTTTTTATTTAGCACTATTTTGACTAGGGAAGTCGTGAAAGAACCATCTTAATGAACGATGAACTTTGTATTTACAGAGATACCAATTTCTATACATTAAAAATATCAAGCCTTTTTCTTCAAAAAAGTTTCAATCCACCGACCAAAACTTCATCCCATATATTTTCCTCGCCATACTACAATCTACTATCAACCCAACCTCATACTACACCTGCCAAACTTCAAAACACCATATATCCATCCCTGAACTACTCTTCACCCATTATACATCCCCCTCCACTTCCACCTTTTCTCATATCCGCCCGCATAAACCTCTCTGTACTTGACATGGAACGTTCGCATGAATGAAGGCGGACCGCGACAGCTACAGCAATATGTGTGTATATATACACGCGCAGTGCGGCGGCGCGTCGAACAATGGTGGCAATATAGCCGTATAGTGATTTCGTCTAATAGGGGTCTCGAACCTCGCGCGCTCTCAATTCGCTATGCATGTCTATATATGTATATATGTAAGGCGTATATATATCATGCGCGGCATTTGCATAATATAACGCGACATGCGCGCGGCAGCCGCATTCCGTAGCGATCCGTCAATGATTAGTCGATATATGAAAGATGCTGTGTACGAGTGGTGGACGTATATATATGTATATGTATACATGTATGTATATATCTGTATGTAGGGTAAATGTGACTACAATGGTTATATATAGGGGGAGATGTTTGTTTGGAAGGTTTCCGAGTATTGTGTAAGTATAGTGTAGACTTTAATATCTATTTTTCTAAATTTAGCGCTCTCTCTCTGATGATATTACATATGATTAATGGAAAAAAATAACTGTCTGTTAGTTTAGAATTGATATATAGGTATATTTTACCGTAATAACATTATATTTTCGTCGAGCCTCTATATACGCACGCGTTGCGCAAAATGCCCATATAATTCAACCGCACGTAATTCCAATATACATAGTAAAGTGATTTATTGATGTGTTTTACAATGTATATAAAAGAAACTATGTATCGAGTGAGTCATAAATGTCAAATTGAAAAATTCGTTATATACCGTCAATCGGCTATATATAACGGAAAATTTTAGCAAGTGCGTTGAATCACGTTATAACGTTGATTCATCTGAATTCTAAGAACATTAGGCTTGTAATCGGGCCAAAAACATCATGCATAATATACCGGAGATATTGCAAACATGCAGAAACTATATATATATATATATACGTGTACGCGCTCCGAAAACTGAGAGAACACTGAATTCACCAAAATCGTGAATATGTCGTCTAAGGATTTTATCGTCACGTGATAAAAAAAAATATATATATATATATATATATACAAACCTCATTTGTGTAAAATGCTAAATATACATGATATTAGCAAAGTTTTGATTAACTAACTAATCAAATTTACAGACACGTAATTTTCCATGAAAAATTATATAGACAAAAGTGAAGTGTGTACAGTACGAGTATGAAATATGTTAACAAAGGTTACATAAACTTACGTCTACGTTTAAATACACTATACAGCAGACAGAGCATGTATATATCCTATACCACAAGTGCTGCATATTAAATAATAATTCTATACAAAAAGAAAGGTTGCTAAATCAGCTCTAATTGATTCTCAATTCTAAATATAAACACGTCACCGGCCAACATTAAACTTACCAACAGCTAAAAAAAATCCTCCCGATAAACATTCCATTCGCATGATCAGCATTACTCGCACATCCCCTGATTCACCCACCAATGTCAACCCACCTCGCCATTATTATATTTTTTTTCTCACGACCAGTCGCATCATCAGCAAAACTATACAACAGCACATCACCCACACCTGCGTTATAATATCCGCCCTCCCTGCGCGCGATCCTTCGAAATCGAAAGCCAACACCAACCGCATCACACCTCGCGTCCTCCAAACTTCCACGAACTTTATATAGCACGTGAATCTTTCATATATATGACTCACAATTCGCTATATAACTTTTTATCTTTCTCCCTTTACGGGGTCCCGCGTGTATATGTATATATGTATATAAAATGCAGACAGAACACGAAAACGCCGCGAGGAGAGGGATTTAATAAGCAATCGCTTGCCGCCACCGACGCTGTTGCCCTCCGCGTGATTAATTGCGCGGTTGCGATAACGGGTAGCAGCAGCAGCAGCAGCAGCAGCAACGGGCGAGTGAGAAAAAATAAATACGGCCGGGATAAGAATAGAAGCCCTCGTTTGGGTTATCGTTGTCGGAAGCTGCGCTTTGTGTGAACGCGTACGCGCGTATATATGCGGTTGTATCCTTCGGTGATGCGAAGTTTTTTTTTCTCTCTTGGGTTGGGTTCAGAGTAAGAGATACGAGAATGGCTAATTTTTTTTTGTCTGTATGGGTGGATATATATATTATAGGGACGGAGTGAAAGGTGTTGGAAGGTTTGCGCTGATGGTTTATATGCGGATAGTATATATACGAGATGTGTGTGTGCTGGGATTGAGATAGAAATTTTGTGCTTGGAAGTTTATGTGGGAAAATTATACGCGGCGTTGCGGTGCGATGGAGGTGAATTAATGCAGGGTTGAGGAGGTTTAGTGGTCGAGGTGTTATTTATAGCAGTATATAAGGTTATTGTGAAACTGTTAAAGAATCTTGATGTAAAATGCAAAGTTTTATAAGAATTTTAAAATTCTATTTGGTATTTTTCTTTTTAATGTATAATTAATTAGTATTATTAATTATAAATTGACATGTTTTGTTTACTTTTTTTTATAATTCAAGTCCTTATATTACGTGCGCAACGAGATTGAAACATTCCTGCTTTTAAATAGTTATTATAGTGTAATGATGTGAAAATCATTTTATTCATTCACTATACTTATTTAACGACTCGGCAATTGAATATTAAAAATTTTTATGCGTTACACATAAATTTATGTAAATTTATTCATAACTATATATACTATATCAATTTCACATGATGCTCACAAGTAAAAATATATATAATATTATATATTAGAAATATATTGCTTCACGAGAGCTAATTGGGAACATCATAAATGTTAATAACAATTTTAGAAACTCTAAAATATCAATACGATAAAGCTATAAATAACCATTTTCTCGACAATCCAAGATGTAAGCGAGTACAAGAATAAACCGCAGACTATGGATAAAAACGTTTAATCGTCGATTAAATTATTGAGAATAGGTAATAGCGCGCGAGACAAAAAAAAAAGATGAAACGTTCGTCTGTAATTTATGCAGATAACAAATTAAAATTTGTAGTGTTAAATCATCAATTACACTACTGGTTGACGCTTTAAAATGACAGGATTCGTAAATGTATATATGCATTTATCATACCGAGTTAGAGAAAAGTAAAGAGATAGCAATATATAACTAGTATACATTATATACATACGCGAGGGAGAAACAGACTACGCGAGTGTATTGATTTCATTACTAATCTGAGCAGCATGTTATTAGACCATAAAGCAGATAAGAATTTGCTAATTAATTTCTTTAAGCGAGCCGACATCAAACAATGATTTAATTGCTTTTTTATATATATATATATATATATATGCAACATCACTATAGTTCGCGTTCTTTTTCACGTTACGATAAATCGCGCACACACTTTTTTTCCACATTTCCGCGCGCGCGCGCACATGCGTATATATAAGTAAACCCCGTGAGGAAATAAAAATTATTTCAGATCGATGGAACCGATCATCGCGATATAGTCATATATATATATATTTACATTGCTCTTCGTTACGTATATACTAATTAGCCGATAAGATATCGTGACAATTGTATATATTATGTGTTGAGTGTGTGTATATATATATACGTCGCGATGAGTTGTTTTCAATCGAGCGAAAAAAAAAATTAATGAAACATTGTCGGAAGAGAGTAAGAGACAAAGATAACGATATATAAGCGTGGTGTTTAATCGACTGTTTATAATCGCAGCTTGTAAATGTACAATCTATTTCGCACAAACGAAATATATATACATAACGAATACACACCCGCGTGTGACCCAGTAATTGACAGCCCCAACAAATCATTATACCACCGCTGCTATGCTGTATCACAGCAAATTGATAAATCCTTATCGTTCGTCTACTAAAATAGCCATAAACCTAGCGTTGTTGTGTTTTTTTTTCTTTTTATATTTGTATATGCAAAGTGCTAAACAGTTGCATTCCTAACGCGGCGACTGCGAACTGAAGCCATTATGCGTTTTATTTAATTGAGTGATTTATATATGCAAATATACAAAAAAAACACACAGTTCACAAAGTTGACTTCTCACCGAATGCTATATGCCGTAAAAAGCGATGATTTTATTAAATTCCCATGAGCCGTATAGAAGTTCTGACGTAAAATATATATATATATAAAACTTTATCATATATGTATTTATACTTATTTTTTCGGTATAAAAGAACAAATATGTTGGTCTCCAATAAAACATGAAATTAACGATCTCTAAAACTACTCGCGTCATCTAGACTGCAACTCTTTTTATTTTTCACAAATGTCACTATATATAATATCCTCTATACCTTATTTCACCACTGCTGCCGCTGCTATTAACTTTGCTACTTTTCCAAGTATTTCGCGCGACTTTTTACTCTTAATTAATTACTTTTTGATTAACTGCTGTACACGCGTATAGACTAATTTTCTCTCATTATATATCGTCTCATCCAAACTACTCCTTTTCAATAAACAACGTAAACAAAATACATGTACTATTCACCCCAAACCTTTAAACAAAACAAAAAAAAACTGCAACAACTCATAGAAAAAAATCTATCCTGTCGTATATACCAGGTCACAACAGTACATCCACTCTATCTCTCTCACTCACTCTATATATACATACCTGGGCAGTGTCAACGGGATCGCCGGCCTGTACGCCAGTGGCCGTCGCTCCGAGCAGCAACAGCAACACCACAGCTAGCAGCATCCTCAGCTTCATCGTCGTTGACTCTCTCGTATCCTCTATCAAACTCTCGACCAAACTCCCAGCCTCTCTCTCTCTCTCTCTCTCTCTTTCTTTTTATCTTCTTCTCTTCTATCTCTTTTCCCTTGCTCTCTCTCTCTTTCAATCTCAATTAATCTGTCGCCGTCAGGCCGCTAATCCCGAACCATCACCCGTCGTCATTCCCGTTTAGCGCACGCACCAGAGTGTCTATATGTCTCTCTTTCTCTCTCTCTCTCTCTCTCTCTCTCAATCTATCTCTCTTTCTCTGCGCCTCTCTGCTACACACGCGCGCGCGCACTCGCTGACCACAACTGACTGACTGACTGACTCTCTACCTCACGCACAAAGTATACTATACATATATATATATACGTGTATATATATGTGTGTGTGTGTCCAGTCGCGGCAAGTGCTGCTGAGCGACTGCGCGGGCTGCGGCGACCGCCCGTTGCCACTTGTTGTCCGGAGCAGAGCAGCCGCAGCGGCAGCAGCAGCAACGCTGTGCTCTCTCTCTCTTTCTCTCTCTCTCTCTCTCTCTCTCTGTATATATGCCTCCATACACGATTCTCTCTTGCCTATAGTGGTGCACACGCGGTGTGTGTGCGCTCTCTCTCTCTCTCACTCTCTTGTGGTTCGACGATGGGAGGAGGAGGAGAAGAAGAGCGGTCTCGTATCTTTCGGAGATGGTTGTGGCTTTTTTTGGTACCCGATGTGTATAATGGTTGCAAAGAGGGGTAAGAGCAAAGGGTACAGGGGAGGGGTGAAGAGGTGGGTGTTTTTTTTTTTTTTTTTTTTTTTTGAAGCAGAGTGTGCGGATTTAATTGGGCGCAGATGATTATGCTATATATGAGCGGGTGGGATTGGGGATAACGTTATTTTGGAAATCGAAAGGGAGAGTCTGAGATTTTGTTTTAATAATTCTATTTATAGGATATATGTATTGGAGTGAAGCAAAGTTTCCTTTTCGTTGGAATTTTTGATGTATTGAGATTGAACAAGTTTAATAAATTAAATGTGGTGATATTGAGGCGCTGTAAACTCGATGTAAAAATGGTATTTAATTAATTTAATTGAAATAACGATATGCTCGTAATCTATAAATATAAGATAATCATACAGGAACTCCAATTAAATGCATTTCGGTTCTTACAAATTCAGAATCCTTGAGCGCGCATCGATGTAGATATATACGACATCTCGATCGACACCGCAGATTGCGATTAAATTTTTCTACGAATTTAATGCGGCTATAAAACTACTATCGAACATTTATACATTAACCTCACCTAATAACTTGATGCGAATTTAAATTAACTTGGGGAAAGAGATATTAAGAAAGAATATTATATTAAAATGTCGAATGAAAAGTCAAGGATCTTCCTCGAAGTATAACGCGTCCAAGTTAAACATTGTTATACAACAAATTACGTTTCGCCAAATAACGATATTTCTTTAACAAGTACAATGTGCGATGCGCTTTATTCTTTTTGAGTTTTAAGATGCAATAAAATTAATCTCGTTGAACTTATTAAGTCGCTCTTAAAAAATTGACCGACCTCGACCATTTTAATCTTTTTCAATGATACAAAATTGATGCCTCTCTCATCATATATATGTATACAATAAGTTTAAATGCTTCGTAATATGCTACCATCGTAAATAAAACTTCTTATTAAAAATATACTTTTTCAGAAGATAAAACTTTTAACTAAAAAAAAAAGGACCTAGCCAATTCGCAATCGAAAAAATTATCAAAATTCTAAAGAATATAATCTACAAACGATATACAACAAATTTCGTACTTTATTTCGGCCAACTAATCGTTGCAACAACAAAAAAAAAATAATATATCCCATTCCCCCCAAAACCGCGCGCCATCTGAAACATTCCGAATCGCTGCACGGTATATATCCACTCGAAAGAACAAAAAAAAAAATAATAAAACAACACTGCCGAAACAGAGTAGAGTATAAAGATTTCTTAAGGCCGCGTGCTCTTTCGAGCAGTCAAACTACACATGCACACTCACGCACGCTGTTGCTGCTGCTGGTGCTGCTGCTCTTGCGGATTGACGAAAAACGAAGCAAAACGAGCAACGTTCGAAGGAGAGTATAGGGGAGAGACAGAGAACGATTGGCAGGCTGAGAGAAAGAAAGAGAGACAAGAAGAAGAAGAAGAAGATGCTGCTAGCTGCTGCCAAGCTGTCTCGTCTTTTTCGTCCCTCTTCCGCCTTTGCCCCTCCCCAGGGCCGCCCTCGTCGCGCTGCTTTTAGGGAAGCCTGCCACTCGAGAAAGAAAGAGAAGAAGAGAGAGAGAGAGACAGAGTGAGAGAGAAGTATTAAGGAGAAAAAGAACGATACAACGATTTCGAAGAGTCGGACCGGTTGTGAGGTTCGCGCGCGCGTGCGTTGCGAACGAACGAACGAACGAGCGAACGGCAATTTCGCAAGAATGCGCGAAATTTACGTGCATGTGTGGTTGCTCCGAATGGAGAGGAGGAGCGAACGTTTTAGGAGGTTTTCAGAGTAAGAGAGAGAGAGAGAGAGAGGGAAAGATTGAGATTTGATTGCATAATATAGATGCGTGATGCGCGCTGTAATTGGGAGAGAATGAGGGAGAGAGAAATTTGGCCTGGGAATATATATCTCTGTGCGAATGCAGTCTTTTTATTGGGCATGAAATGTTCTTTCAAAAATTGCAGTGGTTATTGTTCGAATGATTGAAGTGTTTTTATAGACATATTTTCATATATGAAGTTTCTTTTTCGGAGCTTGTGGTTTTTTTTTATTCCAAATAATATGAAATTGAATTTTAGATACTGATTTTGAAACTATTACAATCTTATTACTTTAATAGGTGGATATATGTGGAATAAAAGAAATGAATGTTTTTCATTATAGCTAAAGGTTTATATAGATTTCATAAATTTGCCATATTAATCAAATCTTTTATTGCCGAACTGCTGTAAAAATGTAATACAGTCAACAACATTCGTTATTTGTGGTACCCAGCTGCCAGAATTTAATTTTCCTCTTAATCACTCGATCAAAGTATCGAAAGTCAAAATAAATTAATTCCTATAAATGGGAGATTTCTTGTTATATATGTTTTGAATATATATATATATATATATATTTCTGCGTGGTTCTCAAAAACGTTAATTGTTTTCATATGTTGTGGATCCGTAACAGGTTTATGTATATGATTTTGATATTTTTATTTCTACTATTAATAAAAACCACATACATTAAATATACTTTAAATGCAAAACACGATCGATGGCGCTCATCTTAACAGGTATAATATATTATCATAAATATCTGTTCGGAATCTTGAAATAATTCCAACTCTATTAATATACATAATTATATTAACTCTCAATTAAACTCTTACATGTATAGACTTCATTTAAATAAATAACTGAAAAGCATACGACTACGAAAAAAATCACCATAAAAACAAAGCACTAACAATATACGATTTTCCTCTTTTTCCCTGCATCGTCGCCACCACTTCCCTTCATTCCATCAGCAACTTCCCCTCACGCATTAGCAAAATTTCACGCTAAAAGAAAAAAAAACGCAGTATACGCGTACGCATATATTGTATCTACACACATATATATATATACATTCGCACGAGCGCATACATACGCGATAGTAATCGGCCGGTATAAAGGGAAACATTATATACGCGGGAGAGAATAGCTTATCGGAGGTTGTGATGATCACGTATGAGTCATTGCGCGACGCAAGAGAGGCATATATATACGCGTGTACGTGTTGGGTATAAAAATAACGTCAAAGTTCTCCCTTTTCGGATTTGTACAGCTGTGTGTGCTCTGATGCTTATATTGGAATTGGACGAAAATGGACACGGAGAAAGAGAGTGACCGGTGCTGAAGGGGGGAAGAGTGATAAGAAGAGAAGGTGCAAGTCATTCGGAAGCAGTATAGTAGTGGAAAGAGTTTGATGGATTCTGTCGAGAATTTCTGGAAATAAAGGTTGGATTGGGAGTAATTGTTACATTGTACCTGTTTAAGGTGAATAATTAAACGGATACATATATATTATTTAAAAGAAGAATTGTAAAAAATTAAAAATAAAGTAATATATATATATATATATACTGAGCGGCTAATTGATACAATTCAGAGTGGTAAATTTCACATGCAGGAGGCAACAAGGCTCCAAAATTCGAGTCATGTGATGACGCGCAAACGAAACAATGAACGACTCATTGCCACCAAATGTAGGGTACAAGCACGTATATATGTATATATATATACGCATTACATGTGCTGGTAACTCAAATAATTCTCTTTTTTTTTGCTGTAGAAGCGAATGAAAGAACTCGTCAGAGTGGAATGGAGCATGTACAGACGAGTTCCGGTCATATATATTACCAGGAGAAATTAGATTTTTCTTTAATTTGGTCGTTCGTGTGCAATTAGCGTATAACGGTTGATTGTGCTTTTACTTTTTTTTATCAGTAAATTTTTGATGATTACATATGATCCGGGATACGTTTAATTTAGTCATTTAGATTGTTAATGCTAGTGAGTATAAGGATATTATGGATAACGTTGCTGCATCTGTTATATAAAAAACGATTTAGGGGTTTAATATAATAAATTAGTATATTTTTAAATTAACGTATTAAAAATATTATATATAAAAGTATTGTGACGAATAATAATAATAAAAAATATATGAACGCTCATAATTTTGTTGGATCTTAAAATTCTAGTGAATTTTTCAAGACAAAATTAATGAAGTGAGTTGATTTAGTAATAAGAATAAGAAGAACAATATCAAATTGAAGAATAAAGAACGCAAAAATGACCATTTGAAATAGAAGAAAGCATTGTAAGAGTTCACGAACTTATTCCGTTTTCTGTGGATTCTCACATACTTAGTTGGTCGTAATGGAAGAAATCAAAAAGTTTACTAATTCTAACACTTATATATAATAATACTATCGTCAAATTATTAGCACATAGATTCCTTAAACTACTTTATTATTTTATCATGCCAGAATTAAAGTCTATGAGAAATGTTCTTTATAAAATTCTTATATTAGCATTAATAGATCGTTAATACAGTAATGTTACATGACCTTCAACGTCGCCAGAAATTTTGAATTATCATAATAGAATGCGCCACCTAACGACCAAGTAAAAACTATTTTTAGTGAAATTCTTTCTGAAAATTAATGAAAATCTGACTCCCTATAAAACCGTTACAAAAATTTTTCCATAAATTTTTCGATTACTTAATATAATTTTGAATAATTTTGCATGTATTTTCTTTTTCTCACTCACAAATATTATAAACAATAATTACAGATAATGTTGTATTTTAAACAACATTTCTAAGATAGTATCATATAAATCAATATTTTCAAATTTTAAATTAACAGTTTTCTACTTGTGCACAATAATCGCACTCATAAATAATTTAAAGGCTCTCAATCTCAATTTGCTTTATAAAGTTCGATAAGGCAAGCATCAATGTTTCTTGTACAATCATCTATACATGTTATGCACAAACTAGGCAAACCGTCATTAAATCGAACAGTTTATTACTGCAATAAGAAGTAGCTTATATAAAGGTAAGTATCACCTGGCCGAGTTTCAATTTTTCGTTTGTTTTCCCGTGATCAAAGATAGAAACACTTCCGATACATTGCAATGTCGTCCAACTACATTCATGTTGTATTATTGACAACACTAATAATTTATATATTTTCTGTCTCGGTAACTGGTATGTACAATTTAGCATTTTTTTTCTGTTTTTATTAATAAAAAAATACATGTTCTATATATATATAACAATACACAATACATTTTTCTACGTTTAAATCCTTAAAATAGCGTAATTTATTTAGCCAAACACATTTTCGATTGCAGCAGAGGCTATAGAAAATGTATGCCTGGAAGAGGATATGGCAATGGATGCATAAAATGCTGATACAACCAAATGAAAAATGGCGACACTTTTATCGATAGTAAAAACTCATAAAAACTATCCTTAATTTGTAAAGCATCTATACCGTCTGAAGACTATTTGTAGTAGTCTATAGAGATTCCAAAGCAATTTTCTCTCTAATTTGTGAAGAATATATGTTTGAAACATCACTATATCACTTCATCCAATGGCAAAATGTAAAATAAATTGAAATTTATTCTTTAATTCTTTAATGTAAAATCGAATTTCTTATTAAAATATATTATAAAGAACCTTATGAGATTTTGACTTTTAACATTAAAGACATAAAATAGATTACAATTGTATCTTAGTAAATGTAGAAGCTATTAAAAACGATCCAATTTTATATGTTCGATAAACGACGCGGCGTTATGCCACCACAGCGCGCGTTTTAACCTTGCCATATCATCGAAGCGTAATTTCTAAATTGGCGTCTACACCTCCGGCTCTCTAAACGCAATTGAAAAAGGAGGTGATATTAAATAATTTTGTTATAATCCAACTAAACTATCGAGCTGTGCAACATTTGTCGTACCGTATACATAACTTTGATGCATTTATATTTCATCGATTCAAAACCCAAAATATCTCAAAATCATATTATCCGCATATACAAATACATTATTAATATTTACAACTATACATAAAAACAAGTGTAATAAACCATCTACAGTATATATTTAGAACTTAAAAAATCTTTGCCGACGAATTTCGAGAGCGCGGCGAATTTCAACGACTGCGCCGCGGCCGCCGACTATACACCTATATATAATACTCCCTCCGCGCGTGCGCACGCGAGCCCTGCGGTATTTAAGATTCAAGGACACGCGTATATATTCGCAGTACCGGTATACCAAAGTTTCAAGGTCGGAGAACCCTTGCCTCCGCGTAACCAGACCGCGGCGAGATTTAAAATTCGAGTATAAGTATGAGAGATTCGCAAAAAATTGCCCCATAACTTGTCTGGAAAAAATGACGAAAGAAAAGTTGAAGCATATCTCGTAAGAACTGATTTTTTTTTATTCTATATAACGAATATAGTACACGAAAACGAAAATGATGTTGAACATAGAAAATAGAGATAGTGTTTTTAGAAAGCTGCAATTTGCGTATAACACATCGCTGAAAACAAAATAAGCGGATTTTCGTGATGTTTACTATCTTGATATTGATAATAAATGATCTTATAATAACAGAACTTGCTTAGAACTTTTTTACAATTGAAAACTAGAGAAGATGATGTTTTAATTGCTTTTTTTTTAAATTAAAAAATGTTGATTTCTAGCAAAATTATATGAAAGTTAAAAGCTGAACAAAAAATGCAGTTAATTCCCCTTTAATTTTAAAAAAGCAAATGAAACCTCATCTTCTATAGTTTTTAATCATTAAAAAGTTATAAGCAAATTTTGTTATTATGAGATTATTTAATATCAATATCACGATGATGAAAATAACGAAAAATTGCTTATTTTGTATTCGCAGAGTTTCAAACATGAATTATGCAGCTTTCTGAAAAACACTATCCGATTTTCTACGTTCAACATTATCTTCGTGTTCTTATATTAGTTATAGAATAAGGAAAATCAGTTCTCCGAAGTGTGCTTCACCTTTTTTTTTCGTTATTTTCACAAACAAGTTATGGGCCATTTTTTATGAATTCATAAATATCTGATGGGGTTAGCAAGAATCGCACCCATATTATATTTGTGACTTTATATTGTTGATGGATTATTTATTGCGTTATTAAATTCTAGCAGACGTTGTTATTGGTTTCTATAGTTTAGTTTTGGGTATTTGCTATGTTTAGGTGTGGGGTGTAAAATTTTAATCGCTTCTTTTTCGAAAAAGTATATAGATGTTGTAAAAGTTTCTTTTAGAAGTCACTCAATTAAATACTTTAAAAAATTGTTATTCTTCGCATTAGTTTAAATAAGACAAACCATATGTAAATCAAATATTCCGGAGCAATATTGTACCGATAATTCAGGTAATTTCAACTCATGTAAAAGTATTCCTATACCGTCAAATGCCTTTTTCTTTACAACTCACTTCTCGAAAAATCTTACAAATTCCCCAGTTTATTATAAAACCACGAAAAAAAAAACCCAACTTTCAACCATAAAACAATATTTCACAACCCCAACATCGCAATTCCACAACACAAAGCCTCTACACAATCGCAACTATACTACTTCTATACGCGTGAGCAAACCGCGATGTAACAAACAGCACGAGAGCACAAAGCTTCGTTAAAACCGTGAAAACCGTTCTCCATCCGTATGGAACTTCATTTCCACTATATATATATATATATATATATGCGCACGTGTGCTGCACACCTGTGCCACACGAGCGAGACCGCGCGCGTGCGCACACTCGTTAAGTTTCAATCGGATCCCCGTGATTTATGCCCTCGCAAGCCCTTGGCCGCGAGGCGCGAACAACACACACGCGCATGGCAAACGAGTTTCGATGTATAAGAGTGCAGTGCGAAGCAACAGTAAGCGTCGTGTGCGAGAACTCGCGATTCTGTAATAGCGATATAGAGACATTTATTTTTCGGTTGGAATATAGAAGTGAGAAAAGCGGTTGGTGGTTTGAAAGAGTTGGTGTGAGGGTGATGAGATTTTTGTATAAGGTCGTTGAAGTTTGTGAGCCGGTAGTGTAAGTTTAAGTTTGAAATAAATATATGGGTTGCGATTTGTTGGGTGCAATAATGTATGGAAGATATCGTTTTGTGAAAGATTATAAAATTGATATGATTGGAAATGATAGGAACAAAAGTTCTTTTCATAAAATACAATGTGGAGAAAAGTTTTGTATAGTGAAAATAACTTTTGAACTAGTAAAAATTAGAAAATAATTTACATAAAGGTATAAATCTGTTCCATATAATATAATTTTCGAGAACTAAATTATTCTCCTTAAAGGTATATGCGATACTTTGGGAGTGTATTTTTAAATATTCATCAATGGTGAACGCGTTTGGCGATGTTAAATAGAAAATATCAGTCTATAGTACCCATATACCTTTACAATACAGTGTTATTCAGATTCGAGATTAGCTTTCAATTTACGCTGTAAATAATAATAAACGAAATAATCTCTTTAAGTACAGGGATTAGTTTAGGTAAATTAAGAACTACCGACAACGACAATCATTTCTTCGTTACCAGTTGTATATATACATATACTCAAGCCACTATAAAAACATTTATTGTCATAAGGGTAAGAGTAAAAGACACGTTGTCGAAATCACTTTGTTATTTAGTACTCACAGCGTCCTTTTATCCCTTTCTTATCAAAATCCCGATTATATTATATTCCAAGGAAAAGGCAGAAAAATATATCTCTATCGTAATGACAGTTTTACTACATCGCAAAGGGGGTTACACTATACGACACACGCGTGTATACATACATACATACATACGTTAAAGTTTTACTGTCACTCGAAAGAAATTGATAATGCGAGAGAATAATTCAGCTGCGTCGATAAAAATTGCAAGTCCCCGGCGCGTTATATACCGCAAAACTCACTCGACTCGTTTTTCTACTATATTACTTTAACGCGCATATACAATTAGTTATCTCAACTATAAGCTGTTTGCTGAGTGAAAGTTCCCAATAAAAACAGATAGCACCGTTCTTTACTATTTTTTTTTGTTTGTTTCTATGAAAATATTCTCATATGTGTAACGCTCACATGGTGCTGTGAGGAAATATCAAATGTCGTATATATATATGCGTATATATATACGTAGAAACAAATTTTATTATATCGTTATATTGATCAATATTTATTATGCTTGCCTCGTTACGATACCAAGTATATATATATATATATATATATATATATACGGAATTTCATACATAGTTTGAATAAATATACATTTATTAAATTTTTGCTATATATATATATATACGTTAAACCCAAGCACTTTATATATACCCTTATCACAATTGAATACACACTACTTAAGCTACGATTACTTTTGAATATCCTAATCCAAAAAAAAACATTCACCTTACACCCTACTACGCCTGCTTCTATTAAACAAAACCTGAACTCTCATACCGTAACACCTATACACAGCAACAACAGCACCCCCAGCATCATTTTTCGCTCAAAGCCAATAATATATCGCCACGCGCGCGCACGTCATACACCGACAAAGCTCTGCGCGCAGCTCTTTCTCAGCCGAGAAAAACGAGAAAAGAATACGTTTTTCATTACCGCACCACCCATACCTATATATATATATACTCTGATTCGTCCTCTGCACAATACCTATACCCGTGTAGCACACGTGCAGCTTATATATATATATATATATATATATACACACTCTCGCACGAGATTTCTTCTCTCTCTCTCTCTCTCTATATATATATGCTATATATATGCGGACCGCGCAAACGAACGAACGACCGCGCGCATACCTGAGAACAGGTGTGCCGACGAGCAGTCTCGCCCGAACGTTTTCCCTGTCTGTGTGAACGTATATATAGTTTGTATATATGTATGTGTGTGTGTGTGTGTGTATATATGGGGAGAAAGAGAGTGAGAGAGAAAGAGACGAAGATGGAGTTTGTGTGCATGCCATGCGGGGGATACCCGCAAGGCAACGGGTTGTTGCGCGCGAGCGTGAAGAGAAGTTGGAACGAACGAGCGAGCCTTGTTTGAGAGAGGAGAGGATATACTGGTTGCTGCTGATGCTGCGTGGTCTCCGGTTTTTGTGGCAAGAGAGAGAGAGAGAGAGAGAGAGAGAAGGGAGGTGAAGAAGAGATGGAAGTGGAGGAGGAGGAGGAAGAGGTTTTGGTGGATGGTACCAAGGATATATGTGTGTTTCAAGCACGGGTTTTAGGATCGGGAGGATATATTTTTTAGATATAGATGCGCGTATTGGTAGCGACTATATGGTCCTGTATACTATGCAAAAGGTGTGGGTTTACTGTATATTGTATTCAATATTTTTAGAACCTTGGTAGTTTATAATATAGATAAGTTACCAACTAATTTGGCGAAGTACTTTGCAAAAATAAATTTTCAGAATAAAATGACAATATTTTACCGAAAATGAAGAAAAATCTATATGATTCGATTCATTTTTTAAGGTATATACCATCAT
Organism: Torymus tubicola; assembly: GCA_035583055.1. Classification (NCBI taxonomy): domain Eukaryota; kingdom Metazoa; phylum Arthropoda; class Insecta; order Hymenoptera; family Torymidae; genus Torymus; species Torymus tubicola. The sequence goes on from JAWWEQ010000001.1 coordinate 33,935,081, forward strand.
TGGAGAACCACCCCAGCAGCCTTTCTTTCAGCCTTATATAAGTAAAAGTAAAAAGGTATACGTATACAGACTATTTATATCTTCGCAATAAACTTTGTTTAAAAATATACCTTATAATACTATACAACCACCCCCCAGCGTCCAATTCAGTAGTATACGCATATATACTCACGCACACTAAAAATAAGTCTGCAGCCGTAAATTACCGCACTCCACCCATAATATATCCATACAGGGCATTATACTCATCCGCCACTACTTAAATCAACCGCTTCTTCGTTCCTCATTACTCGCAACAGCATCACCTCTCCTTCGCCCACAACTTTACCCCACCTCTCTATACTCTTCTCTCACTCAAAAGAAGAAAAAGCGAAAAAACCCATCCCCTTTCAAAGGAAAAAAAAAGAATAACAACAAGTCTCTCTCTCTCTCTCTCTCTCTCTCTCTCTCTCTCTCTCTCTCTCAAGAACCACACTCGAGGCTCTCGCATAAGAAGAGAAAAGAGCGAAGATATAGAGAGAGAGAAGACGAGCGTTCACGACGGGGGGAGAGTCGTCGTCGTCGTCGGCAGCAGCATCAGAGAGGCCAGGCAGTCTGGCTCGACCGCTCGAGGGTCACAAGGATGCAGTGGAATGACCTGGTTAGTCCGCTCTCCTCTCCTCCTTCTCCTCCTCTGCAGGGGCTCTCTCTCTCTCAACGTATATAGCAGACAATGGGACGCCGAGAAGTCGAGGTTCTAATCTTGCACGTGTGCTCCGACACCTACACACACGCGCTTACTGCGAAGAGGAGTGAGTGTATGTATGTATATAGTATATAAAAGAGAGAGAGAGGCGGGATATACGTATATAGATAGATATATATTGTGAAGAGGAGGCCCTTCGTCTTCGCTTTGAAAACTTTGTTTCGAGTTCTTGGAGAACGCGTGCGAGTGGAGAGAGAGAGAGAGAGAAAGAGAGAGAGAGACTAGGACCGAAGTGAATAACGTATATAGTATATATACATATATAGGCGTTGAGAAGAATTCGGAACGCTGTTTTTATTTTTTAGATGCGGTTTGCACGCGGGGTGGTCAGTATATGCGGGTTCAAAGTTACCTATAGCTGTAGTTGTGTTGCAAAGGAGAACGGAGAAGTTGGATTGGTTTCGTTTAAGTAATTGTTTATATTATGCATTATAAATATACTTTGATGTATATAATAGTACTGAACCGTATACTTAACAATTTTACATTACTTTATTCATATATGTAGTATGTATAATGTTTGTTGTAAATAAAATATTTTTATAATTCAAGATACCAATAATTACTTTGCCGCAAGGTACCGACAAATCACCCGAAAACTTTTACCCTCTACCTCTTACAAAAAAAAATTTTAAAAAATATGCCAAAAACGCTTTATTTTTCTACCACTAGAGAAAATACATTATAGAGTGTATTTTTCATCCCATTATATGTACGTGAAACACTATATACCCATCCACTCTCTCTCTCTCTCTCTCCCTGCATGCACGCACATTTATTTCTCCTTCAAACCATCAGCGCTGCCTGCCTCCACACACTGCCTCCGCACTGCCGGCATCGCATATATACTAGCCTTATACTCTCGACTACTATAGGATACCTCCTCTTATTCTCTCTCACGCGCGCGACCAGCAGTCTAGCCTGAGCGTTTTTTCTGTCTGCGTCCGCGCGAGCAGCGCGCAGCGTCCCTCTCCGCTCTCTTAAGCGCGCACGCTGTATATACCGGGAAAAGGGATCTCCATCCACTGACCGAGAGTTAATCTTCTCCCCCTCTCTTTGTCGACCTTCTCTCTCTCTCTCTCTCTCTCTCTCATGGAGGAAGAGAATATAAAGTATAAATTGGAGAAACTAAGCCCACCGGAGAACTACTACTGCTATGGGGATTTTCGATATATCTCAAAGTCAAAACACGAAATGAATAAATGTATAGTGTGTGTGTGTGTATACACACACACGTATAATAGAAAAGAGAAGAGAGGAGGCTACGAAATTAAAATTAAAATCGAATGGACGTATATAAGGTCGCGAAACGGTCTTCATTCGTTCGTTATTGCGACATTAATCAAGCGTATATAGAGGTGTATATAATAGTATATATATGTAGTAGCTCATCGTATATGTTACTCCTGCAACTCTCAGTTTCAACCTTTCTCTCTCGCTATACTGAGGAATACACACACATATATATATATAGAGAGCATCACATACGCGTGGAACGAATCGCCATACGGTTGTAAATTTCGGCCAGCCTCTTTCTCTAATGCGCCTTTAATGGACCCCTCCTGAGAGAAGCTGTGGTGTGTCTTTTCTCTCTTTTTTCCCTCTTTCTCTCTTCTCCTATATATGGTTTATACATACATATATATAGAAGACGATCCTTTGCGTTTTAGGGAAAAAGAATCATTGTTCGGTGTCGACTTCTTTTTCGAAAGCCCTCGAGAGGATCGTGTTATTTTTTTTTTTTTTTTTTTTTTGGAGTGAGAAAGGAGGTGTAAGTGTGGGAAGGCGGTGTGTTCGAGCGTGTAAGAGGATTTTTAGATGAGAAGGAGAAGAGGATTTAGAGGGAAGGCTGAAGATGTTGTCGTTTATAGGCGACGCGCGCGCGCGGGGGATTGAATATTAAGTGATCGAGAAACTTAATATCGAACGGTTGATGGTGGTGGATGCCTCTTTTTTTTCTTAATTGAGTATATATAGTCGATTAAAACAGTGTTTCGTTATGTCCTAATTTCTATACAAGTTAATTTTAAGACGCAAAGGATTATGAATTTGAACGTTGCGGTGTTACGAGAATTGTGTAATAAATGATCGAGTACAACAGTATATCTTGTTGAAATGATAAACAAGCGTGAAATGATAAATGCACTTTGAGAGAAAAAAATTTTCCAATCAAAAGAATTACCGTAAAGTTCATTATTTATCCAAAAGGGTTCTATCGAGTTTCGTAAGAATTACCGTAACGTGCAGCACCTAAGAAATCAACCTAATTTATTGAAGATCCTATTACATTCTACCACGATACTCTTTTTTCTTTTAATTTTACGACGTTTTAATGAAACCTTTCTTAATTAACAAATAACGGATACTTCGAATCCTATATACTTTATACCTAATTAAACGTTTTTCGCAATTCATCAACATTACTGCTATATACTTCCCGAACAATACAATTCGCTTCACAGCAGCAACAGCAACAACCCATCATACATATATATACATGCATGCATGCATATAATACTCTGAAGCACAAAGACTTTCCAGGAAACACTGCAATATTCCTAAACGCTCTATACAATTTATTCCAAGCCTATATCATCTAAAAATTATTTTCAATCTCATATCCCGCACAGGCATACATCGCGAACCCTCGCTATATATATATATATTATAAAATTCTCCATAGACATCCTTGTCATTAACATTCCTACGTATACTATACACATATATATGTGTGTACTCAAATTACACATATATAAAACTCATATAACCATCGTGCAGCTATATAATATACACGAATAATCGTAATTTCGAATTTGTCTCGCATCAAACGAGAGCATGATACTCGACAATGGTGCGTATAAATAATGGTTTTTAAAAAAGATTCCGAGGAGGCAATCTCGAGTAACGGCACACACACACAATATATATATATATATATATATATATATATATATATATATACCGCACGCGGCAATTTAATGCCTTTCCATTATACGAGTATAACATCGTCGTATATATGTATATACATGTTATACGTGTTCGCTGCTGTCCACCAATCTATTTTCTCCCTAACCGTATCGTGTATATAATGGTTGTCCTCTCTGTCTCTCTCTCTCTCTCTCTCTCTCTCTCTCTCTCGACGATGATACGATGCTTCAGCGATTGTCCAAGTACTTCCCGTAAGTTTTTTCCCTCTCCCTCTCTCGCTCTCTTGTTCTTCTCGCTTCTCGATTTCATTTTAGTGCGAGTGAACGTTGGTTAGGATATAAGTCATGCAAGACGCGGTGCTTTTGGTTTTGTACAAAATAAATTTATTTTACGAAAATATATTTACAAAGAAAAGCGTTATTTTACGATATCTTAACTTAATTGTTTTAATATATGGTAAAGAGAATACCATTTAGATATACTTTAAATGTATAAGCTATAAAAAATTCAAAAAGTTTATAAAAATATATATTTTTCATTTGAAGAAATTCAGAAAATGAGGTAAGGTCAATATTTGTTACCAGCACAATAATAATTGTTTGATAATCTGATAAATAAATGCATATATGCTGTATTGGTAAATGTGTTACTTAATTAATAACAATCAGCTATAAATATTTGAACCATTGTCAATCAACAAAGTGATTTTCGCTTCGTACGATATGTCATCGATAGAAAGCTACGCTTTTGTACTTCTTATTTCAGTGTACTCTTTGGAATCATTTTTGGGTACCGTCACATGTATACCCCATTTGAATTTGTAAGTGAACATTAATTGTTCACTCAATTAATCTTTACCTTAAACATTTTTCATTCATTTCATGTATAATATCTATCACGTAACTCAATTGATATAGAATATCTTAAACAGCTACCAGTCAAACAATCAAAAAGAGATTCACAATAATTCTTAATAACAAAAATAAATATTAGAAATCAAATTTCTCTCAGCGAAACATGTTTTTCAAACAACGTGACAATTTCAATAAATTAACATAATCACTCACACATCCATCAACAACTCAAAAAAAAAAAAAAAAAAAATCAACAAACATACCGCAACTACACCCTTTCCTCTTCATCATTCTTCGTTTTCCTCTCATACACTCTCCTCAACACGAGCACAGCATCGTCCAGCCTGCAATACTCCATGACCCTCTTGTTCCTCTCCTCTCGTATCCAGACTCTCCTACCTTCATCTGTGTTCCCTTCGGTCGCCTCTGTCGTGACATTCCATCTCTGATCGAAATACCTTCTGTACACTGCATCGTGGTCAGTGTTGAAGCTTACAGCGCAGAGTTGCACAGGTCGAGATGATATACGGGAACAGAGAACAGCAGTGTTGAGGATTACAGCGCAGCAACGAGCTACGTGCAAAGGACGTGGGAAAGGCTGAATCAAGGGATAGTTTGCAAAAACGTCTAGGTCGTCGACGAGGAGCACGGATGGTAGACGCTGGAAGGTGTGGAGTTTTGTTAGCTGCGCCACGAAGTCCTCGTATGTCGGAGTGTATCTGTAGGGAAGAAAAGGATGTAGAGTATTTTTATGTGATACTGTTGTAAATAGTTTTAAAAGAAAATTAAATAAAATATAAAAATTTTCAAATAAAATTTGAAAAAACCTAAAATTTAAGTAAAATTTGTTATTATTTGTAAATAAAATTTGAAAAAACCTAAAATTCAAGTAAAATTTGTTATTATACTCGTACAAATAATTATACCAAAAGTAATAAATTTTAGAATACAGAATTTATAAAAGGTACTATTTAAAATAATAAAAATCCTGAATTATAAGCATGTTCTGCTCAAACTTTAAGATTTTTTTTAACGCTTCAGAAGACTTGAGTTATAGAGACATTTCAATTTTATAAAGAAGAATAGTCACGAAGAATCACGATATTTTTAGTCTTATTTTAGAAAAAAGTGGCAAAGTCACTTTATAATCCTAAAAATCCAGCGTAAGGCTTTACAATAAAAAATAAATCTAGAAGAAAGAATGGAACAATCTTAATTCATATCTACATTATATAATATACCATTCAATATACAACTAGGTCAATAATTACCCATATCATTCACAATAAAATGAAACAAAAAATATAACTAAAGCAATAACCATCATATAATATCATCACATCAGAAATTAATCAACTCGCTCAATCCTCCGTATACTTAATACCCCACCATCTGCACAAATCAAATTACAAACTCCTAACTGACGACTTCCGCCGGACGATTTCCCAGATTATTTTCCTCGCTCTCCCGTTCTCCTCTCCTACCTGAAATAACTACCTCCCGTATATATACATACCCATCGTACACGATTCATCCGCAACCCCGCAGCATTTGCTTTCTTTGTACACGTCGTCGACAACAACAACAAAAAAAACTATATACTACACCGCCACCGTCACATCCACCCACTAACAATCTCTCTCGTGTAATAGGAAATGCGCGATAAATCAGCGAGAGAGCGAATTTCGGATCTACGCTCCGACGACGCTCGCGGGAACTTTATAGTATACATCGCGTCCTCGTCGTCGTCGTCACGTACCTACGCACGTTAGAATTGATGCAGTGCAGGGTATATAGATATAATATACACTTTCTCTCTGTGCTGCGGAGAGTATACACTTACATATATACGAACGCGTATGTGTATAAATCACCAAGTGGATCTCTCGTGGAGCTTCCGTTTATAGGGGTATTACACGCGCGGCTGGATTAGGTAATGGAATTTTTTTTTTTTTTTGTTCCGGGGTCGTGTGCAGCATGTATATATATGCAAAGAGCGGAGAAGTATAGTGATGTTGCGGATGAAAGAAGACAGTTTCGTGTATGATTGTTTTCAGGAAGATGGTTAGTGTAGCAATTTGCAGTTGTTATGAGAGTTATCAGAGTTATAAAGATACTTCAGTTTTATTGGTTCTGGCGTTTACCGACAACAAAATTATTTTTACTGATTAAACATCGAATAATCAAATTTACAATATCAATTAAGGTGATAATTGACATGTAATATAATTGTAACTATATATTTCAAAGTTATCATTAATTCAATATAAATATATTTTGGAAAAGTCACATCAATGTTAAATACGTTAATTAAATTAAACTATCAATATGTATGCAAGGAGTAAAAATCATAATTAACAATCTTTTATTGTAATTACAAATAAACCCAATTTAAATAACGAAGATGATAAACACAGGTTGACTTTGAATTACGATAGGGTTAATGAAATTTGTGACAATAAAATCAATCCGACGATTTTTCATATGTACTCTACATTCGTAAAAATCGAATATAAGAAAATCAGAATCATATAATTATATCAAATTTTTACGAACATTTACAATTTTTAATTTTCTTTAAATACCTAATAAAAATTTTTAATAATCTGACTTACATAAACGTCATAAGTTTAAGGGCATTGGCTGTTGGCTCGGTACTATCGTGAAATGTAGGTGGCAAAGCTTCGATCTGTTTCGACGCAAAATAGTACACTTGCTGGCCCTCTTTCGCGAACGAAACTGCAGTCTGCAAATCAATATATATATATATATATATTTAAACCATCCCAAATATTTGAAGAAATATCATTTAGGAACAAATTATTATATATTATTTTTTATTTGCCAATAAATATATATTCTTTTGATTCAAGTAAAATTTTTATCTACATAGTTTTACAAAATTAAAAGAATAGTCGTAAAAAGCAAAATGTATGAATGAGATGTATAAGATACTGATAAAATTTTTCAGTATTCATGACATACACAAAGGATGCGGAAATTGTATTTTTTTTTTCTTGAAAAAAATATTTAGAAAATATTTAGTATACCGTACGGTGCGCGTACTATCGACAAAGAAGGGTCATGCATATTTCTCACCTTCAACTAATTTTCTGAGGAGTATATACTTGACAGCAACACTAATAGAATCAACCAACAAATTTTTTAAGTAAATCATTCACACAGATGAAGGGGATAAATTTTTGTTCAAATAAATGTTTGAAATTTAATTATTAAATAATAAAATCGGGTTTAATTTAAGCTCCTCGACGTCTTAACTTTAAATTTAACATTAAAAATTGCACAATTATAGTTAAATATTCAATTAATATTCTAATCCTATCTTATACGTTTCTTCAAATTAGCTAAATTAACAAATTATACCGGACTGTCGACTTAAAACGCCAATATTACAATCTAACCAAAGTTTTTATAAAGCACATATACCCCAAAAAGAAAAAAATAACCTTAAGACAATCTCCTTACCTCGAACAAGAAAGCTTTGCAGATCTCAGCATCACCACTGATCAACGTCGTCTTCACCGCATCGTCTCCTGCGAGCATCGTAACACCCGGCGTGCTGCTCCACTCTCTCACCCCGCATATCACTTGTCCAAAACAATGCACCTTATATCCAGGCTATCTGTCGCAGTCGAAAAATCCCCACGATGTCCTCGTCGCCATCTGTCGGTCTCTACCTCTCACTTCTCTACTATATGCTCTTTTCTCTATCTGCAGCAGCAACCGCAATATCCACGAAAAATCATTCACACCTCTCACTATATATATATACACACGTATATATATATACCACACTACGGTACACACGTACTATATACTCCAATATACTGCAATGCCCGGGGCTATATACGAGTCTCACGAAAAAGGAAACGTTCGAGAGCCTGGAAAGGCACTCTATATATATACGTTTTACGCAACGCAGTAACTGACCGACTTTCGCGACGACAGAAAGAGAGAGAGAGATACGTGATGATAGGAAAGAATACGGAGGAAATTCGATTGAATTAAGATGAGAAAAGCCGACTGGCGTAAAGCGCAGGTGGTCATTAGCGAACATTTCGCCGGCGCCCGGCACGTTGCCGTCCCGTATAAGATGGTAGTGGTAGTGAGCAAACGATTATACTTAGAAATGTCCACGACCTATCGAACGATGCAAGCGCCCTGTGTCAAATGGCGGGACGAATACAAAACGTTCTGCCACAGTAGTTGACTGCCTGTGTGATAACAAATTAAACCGGAGCACTCGGATCAAAAGGAAACGAGAGATACTTTAATAGTGCGCAGTTAAGTGTTATTTACCTGTTAACTTAGCGTGAATAAATTATGTTTAAGGTAAATCAACAGTATAGAAAATCATTTAATAAAACCTCTAATTATATAAAAAATTAATTTTCATGAAATTTGAAATCAATTATCAGATACTTTATACCTATTAGATTTTAACGTGCGCATCTCTCCTTTTTTATTTTTTATTTTTCTTCGACTTTTTCTCCGAACTTCGTTAATGTTTGCACACCCGTAAACTTCGGAGAAATGACGACTCGATCGACGGGTCGCACTCTTGAATGGCGGAGATGGAAGCGAGCAACTCGCAACACCAGACGCAGCATATTTGTCAATATTTTTCTGCCACTTTGCGTCAACCAATTATAGCAGATGCAAATAGCTCATACTCATCCGCCCTCCGAAGTGTTTTTTTTTATATGCTCCGTCGGAGACGGAACTCCTGATCTAAATACTAGGGCCAACTTTTTTAGAAAAGGACCTCCCGGTAATGCCTAACCGCATGCGACTCCGTTGCTTTTGGTTAAAAGAAGTCCATCTTTTCCTCACTTATTGTGGACCTTGTCCGTGCACGATATCGTGGAAATCAAGAAAATAGTTAAAACTGGGTCCTCCCTATAATTAGACGAGTGTTTGGTCAAAATTTCGATAAGATCAGGGAAGAATTCTTTGAAATAATTCATAAAAAATATTTTTGATTAACTAAATGTTTATATTATGATGTGTTACAATTGATAAACGATCTGTCTATAGTAAAAACCATATTTATGAAGGTTCCTCTGAACCACCTCATACAAAGTCTACAATTAATAAAATAAGAATAAACCGAAAAAGGGTTCGTTACTATTTTATTTTTTTAAAAAGAAAGATTTAAAATTGGAATTTAATCATTATTTATTATAGGTAATACAAAGCAAGATGGTGGACTATTAAGTCAAACGATATAATTATATTAGAAAACGAACCGATATTGAAACAGACCACAGAATATATCGCCTACCGCATAAAGAGATGAGAAGAGAATATAGCGGTAGCGTATATTATACTTTGCATTACTAAAATATATGTTATGTTAATCCTTTTTTTTCTTTTGTTTATAAGCGAAGGAATGGCAAAGCATCAAGAAAAATTACCATTTCAGAATTTTATTTTATTTTTAATCGGACGCAAACGAATTAATTCACGAATTAATTAAAAAGGGTTAATTCTCGTTCAATGGCTTGATAAAAATTTTGTGACAACCAGACCCGTAAACAAAAATTTTAAATAGTAAATTAGTAAGTATATAATTGATAACGATGCTGATAAAGTATTGATAATAGTAAATTAGTATAAAATTTTAAGAAAAACTATCTCTGCTTCACATAGTAACCCATTACCAGGGCGTAAGCAGAATAGTTTGAAAGATAATTTTTAGTTTTAGTATTTTTTAATTTTAGTATAACTTTAGTTTAGTAAGTACATTTTGTATGCCAAACTAGCGAACAAGAAGGAATTCCTCTGCTGGGTAATATAAATATAATAGTTGTATACATTGTAATATTACTCTGGTAAATAAATAAATAAATAAAATAAATAAATAAATACGTAATAGTCTGTCACTTTACTTAATCCGAATGCACTGGTTCAATTTATTCCGACTGCCACACGTTTCATCCTGTCCCGCCATTAGCCACGAGGAGCTTGCGTCATTCGATAGATCGTAGCATTTCTTTATAATCGTTTGCCCAACACACACAAAATACACCTCCATGAATCTCTTCGACTTCGCGCCTCGACTCACAACGCCGCTGCTTTTGGGAAAAGACCTAACCTTCCCGACTAACTACTACGGCTGGTTATATGCGCTTCTGCGTTATACGCATTGCAATAGTTATAACTATATACCTACTACGGTATATACGCGGAAAAGGTGCCGCGTATATAGCGCGTGCGTGCCTGCCTGTGATGCGATTGCGCTGTATTGCAGCAGAATGAGAGAGGCAAGCGAGCGCGAGTGTGCGTGCAAACGAGAGAGAGAAAGAGCCCAAAAATGATCATCACAACATCGTAAAAACAAAGTGTATATGAGAGAAGACTGCAGCGCGCGAGACTCTCGCATACGCGCACGCTGTTCACTCGTCTGTGTGTATATTGTAGGTTTATATCGTGCTGTCTGCATGCGGGGCATGTTATACAGCTTCGAGGACGATGTGAAAATTGAGAAGGATGAAGAAGTCGGCGTTATTGTAGGTTGCGGCTGTGATGTGAGATAAGTCGTTTTTTTTTCTGACTGAAAGCGCGAAACACGAAAGGACGCCGCGAAAATGGGCAATGAGGCGCAAATCAGTAGCATCCTCAATGAAATTCTGGTTAGTTGGTCTTTTATGGCTTTTTTAAGGAATGATGATGATGTTATCTAATGCTCTTAACTGTTGCTGATTATCTGAATTCTTTTTTTTTTTTTTATTGCAGAAAGTGGAGGCCATAGAGGAGGCTTTCAGCTGTATAATAGTGCACAATCCTAGCAATGAGAAGGAAAAAATCAAAGGATGGCAGAAGGAGTTGGCTGCTGCTATGGCAGGTTTGACGCCTGAGCAGCAGGAGAGTGTAATACGGAGGTTTCTCAATGTCGCTGCTGAGATCACAAATTACAGGAGGATGCAACTCATTGTGTCACTCCTTGAGAATTTAGTGGCTAACAATGTATTGCCGTCAAAGTAAGTCAATGAATGGCTATGCATAATTTAATTTTTCAGTTCATGTTGTATTATTTATTTATGATTACTGTTGTAGGATGGTATGCGAATGTATCCTCAACTGCGAGAAACTACAATATCAAAACAAAGAGTTTTGGGTGGAATGTTTTACCTTGATTCGTCATATAATTGGCGGAGTAGATTATAAAGGAGTTAGAGAGATTATGAGGGTTGGTAGAAAAATTATTAGTATCTCATATTTGAAAATTTTATGTGATAAGTTGATTGTTTTGTTTTTTAGTCATGTAAAGAAAAAGCTCATACGTTACCCACAATGCTAGATGCATCTGTACAACCACAAATGAAAGTTTTAGAAAATTTAATTGAATATATTTTCGATAGAAATGCATGTTTATTGCCAAGTTATTTGATTATCAATGAACTTCAAAAGTTTTCAGAAAACAAAAACTGGCCTCACTGGGTAATTGATTTATATACTTTAATATTAAGTTTTTTTTTTTTTTTTCATTTTAATATCAAAACACTGACACAATTTGTTTCAGAAGTTAGCAAAGTTGATTTCTAACTTTATAGATGGTTTTCGTAATGTAGTACAGATGATTTCAATTATTGGCCATTCTAAAATGTTACCGGTGGTTGAGCATACAGGATATGGTGACCACTTAGTAAGCCCATGGTTACTAGATCGTAATACATTACAGTTTTCCTTGAAGGGAAGTCTTCCATATGATCCAGAATTATTGAAACCCCAAACAAATTTGTTAAGATACGTTTTAGAGCAACCTTATAGCAGAGACATGGTTTGCTCTATGTTAAGGTTGCAAAAACAGGTAAATTAAAATAAATATAATTAATATTTTTTATCAAAATATCTGTAATAAATATGTTGAATCATTTTAGCAAAACAGTAGATGTGTAGCTTTAGAGGAACAATTAGTAGATCTGATGATTAAAAATATGGAGAAGTCTGAAAATGAGCCAACACCTGCAGAGGGTTCAGATAGTGTGATAAGTAATTACTGGCCATGGCTGCATCTTTCATCACAGTTAATTCACTATGTGCTTTTTCAATTCGTTAGTTTCCCTAGTTTTGTGATGTCTATTCATGATAGGGTATGTGTAAGATAATTTTTTGTCACTTATATACACTATGCAACAAAATTATCGATTTTTTTTTTAAATTGTTAAAAAGTGCACTGTACAGTGGTCTATGTATTATTTTGGAAAAGAAATCAGGATCACCGATTGCTTTGGCCTTATCAGGGGAAAATCCTCGGAGTATGTACAAAATGAAAAAAAATCATCTTGATATGATAAATCTTTTGCTCGTTGATCCAATAAATAAATAAATAAATAAAAATGGACGAATTTATTCGCATTCGAAAAATTGCGATAAAAAATTCTGTAGTGATAATTTTGTTGTACAGTTTAATATAATAATTTCGATTATCTGTAATATTTTATTGTTTTGTCATTCAGCTTACAGGAAGAGAATGGAAAAAAGCTAGGGATCACTTAATGTGGGTTCTATTACAATTTGTTTCTGGAACTATTCAAAGAAATCCGGTATGATTCTTTTTATATTCTATTGTTTTTAACTCATAAATAAATGTACTATATTGCATAATTACTATTTTATTTTAATAGTTATCAACGTTCTTACCAATATTTAAACTGTATGACCTTCTGTATCCAGAAAAAGAGCCATTACCTTTACCAGATCTTACACATTTAAAGTGTACCCATGAAATGGCTCTAATTTGCATTTGGTTTCATCTTCTTAGGAAAGCTCAATCAGAACATTCGAATTGCCATAGACCTATACCCCATAATTTGAAAACTCATCATGAATTTCTTCAGCATGCAGCTACACAACCTAATCTTACTATGGGTTCAGATTATCGAATTGTGCTTCTTTGTAATGCTTATTCTACATATAATGTAAATGACTATTTTACTCGAGCAATGGGAGTTCTTTTTGACTCAATCCAAAAAGGGGTATGATTTTAAAATTGTATTTTTTCTATAAATTTTTTCTTTTTTTCTTTACTAATTCATAGTATATTCTAAATAGAGTCCACAACAGCCACTACAAAATTTACCAAGTAATACATCAATAGTGAATAATCCAACAACACCTTTATCAATGTCAACTCTTGATTCTTTAACTGTTCATGCAAAAATGAATCTTATACATCATATTGTCCAGCATATGATGAAATCAGCTCATTCAAAAAGTAGTATGTCTCTTCCACCTGCACTTGTAGAGACTTACAGCAGGCTATTAGTTTATACAGAGATTGAAATCCTAGGAATTAAAAGTTTTATAAGTAAATACAACAATATTTTTTCAAAATTATTTAACAAAACTTTTTATTTGACTTTAACTTTCGAAAATCTTTTTTAGATCAATTGTTACCAACAATTTTTAAAGCACATGCATGGGGTACTCTTCATACCCTTCTAGATATGTTTAGTTATAGAATGCATCATATTCAGCCTACTTATAGAGTACAAATACTAAGCCATCTTCATAATCTTGCAACTGTTCCTCAAACAAATCAAACTCAGTTACATCTTTGGTAAATTTATAATTTATTATAATTATAGTTAATAAAATATAGAATATTCTATTAATAAATATATTTTTAAATTTAGTGTGGAAAGTACAGCTTTGCGGTTAATCACTGGGTTGGGTTCTGCCGAAGTGCAACCACATCTTTCAAGGTTTTTATCAGAACCAAAAACTCTTATTTCTGCTGATTCTGAAGAACTTAACAGAGCATTAGTGCTAACACTTGCTAGGTCAATGCACATTACAGGTACAGTTTCTATTTCTATGTGAATTTTTATAAATGGTTTTTCCAATTTTATTTTAACTTATTATACCTTTCTGTAGGTACAGGAGCAGACACTGTAAGTGGAGCCTGGTGTAAAGATTTGCTTAATACAATTATGCAAAATACACCACACTCATGGGCAGATCATACATTACAATGCTTCCCACCAATATTAAGTGAATTTTTCCAACAAAATAGTGTTCCTAAAGAAGAAAAACAACAAATAAAGGTAAATTCTCTAATTTTCAAATATGAATTTAGATTTATTTTAAATATTTTATACTTAAAAAACATGATATAAATATTTTATTAATTCTTTTATTACAAATTATAGAAAGCTGTTGAAGAAGAATACAGGAATTGGGCTTCTATGAGCAATGAAAATGATATCATTGCTCACTTTTCTGTTTCTGGTACCCCCCCACTATTTCTTTGTCTACTGTGGAAAATGATTATTGAAACCGATCGTATTAGTCCAATAGCATACAAGTGAGTATACAAAATTTGTGCTAAAACTAGTAAAAACTAAGAATTTCCGTATTTAATTCGATTTTATTTGAATTTTAGAATATTAGAAAGAATAGGAGCAAGAGCATTATCAGCACACCTCAGAAAATTCTGTGATTATATTGTCTTCGAAGTCTCAAATATAGCCTGTGATGGAACATACGTTAACAAAAGTGTAGATGCTATTAATGACATGATATGGAAATATAATATTGTTACATTTGATAGACTAATCTTATGCTTAGTGAGTACAAAAACGATATAACTATATACTAACTTGAAATAATTTGTATATTTTTATAATATTATTTTAAAATATTATTTTATAATTTAGGCATTAAGAACTTTAGAAGGTAACGAAGCACAAGTTTGCTTTTTCATCATCCAATTATTATTATTAAAAGCTGCCGAGTTTCGCAATAGAGTACAGGAATTTGTAAAGGAGAATTCACCTGATCATTGGAAACAATCGAATTGGCATGAAAAGCATCTGGCTTTCCATAGGAAATTTCCAGAAAAGTTTGCTCCTGAAGGAATAATGGAGCAATCATCAGGCAGCCCTAATCAATATCAAAGTTTTCCTGCATATTTTGGTAACGTTTGTTTAAGGTTCCTACCCGTCTTCGATATAGTTATGCATAGGTATCTTGAAGTACCACAAGTTACCAAAAGTCTTGAAGTTCTTTTGGAGCATCTAGGGTGCCTTTACAGATTTCATGGTAAAGTCTTAACTTTTACAATTAAAAATCAACATTAGTATCATCTTCTGTACTTCTAACATTTTACCATATTATTAATATTTTTTTAGATCGACCTGTTACCTACTTATATAATACACTTCATTACTATGAATCCAAACTTAGAGATAAGTTAGTATTGAAGCGCCGTCTTGTTACCGCTATATTAGGATCATTAAGAGAAACTAAAACACCTGGATGGGCTCTATCTGAAGCTTACCAAAGATATATAACGCGATCAGTGGATGATTTACAATGGCAACCTGAACTTGATTATTATGTTCGATTAGTTCAGAGATTAGTTGAAAGTAAGTATCAATTCGGAATTCAAATTGTCGAAATTAATTATTTTCCTTTAATAATTCATATTTAATTCTTATCTTTTTGTTGCAGCAATATCTGGAACCGCACAATTTCCACCTACGGATTGGAGGTTTAATGAGTTTCCAAACCCAGCTGCTCATACACTATATGTTACTTGCGTTGAGCTTATGGCGCTTCCGGTACCACCAAATACCGTAGCGAAC
This sequence comes from Torymus tubicola, assembly GCA_035583055.1. Classification (NCBI taxonomy): domain Eukaryota; kingdom Metazoa; phylum Arthropoda; class Insecta; order Hymenoptera; family Torymidae; genus Torymus; species Torymus tubicola. The sequence continues at coordinate 33,951,223 of JAWWEQ010000001.1, forward strand.
AATTTATTAGATGTTGTAGCTAAAGGGTATGTCAAAATCATCTTTAATTATTATTTTAATAAAAAGATGTAATCTTTATAAAAACGCTATTTCAGGTATACTGTAATCCCATCAGATGAAATTCATGCTTGGATAAATTGTATTGGAATAATAATGGCAGCACTGCCAGAATGTTATTGGTCAACATTACATGAACGATTAGTTCAAACAGTGACAAGTCCTGGATTGAGTAATTGGCAATATGATAATTTATCTCCGTTTCAGCTATTTAATTTTAATTTAACACATAACAGTTTCTTTGAAAACAAATACAGCTATATGTTAGCTTTGGCTCATTCTATCTGGCATCATGCTGGAGTGGGCCAAATAGCAAACATGGTTCCGTAAGTTATTCTTATAATTAGTATTAAATGAATTTAATTTTTGTTTTATTTATAGTTAATAATTGTTATAGGTTTGTCAAAGAAAAATTGCAACCTGTTATAAATACTGAAGAACAATTAATATTTGTTTGCCATTTGATCGGCCCATCATTAAATCGTTTTAATCTTGAAAGGCCAAGATGTATTTCTGAACTTACTGTGATTTTATATGAAATGCTTGAACAAGTTAATCACGCACAAACCCATCTTAAGCAAATGGATCCAGTATGTGATTTGATGTATCCTTTTTCATTATTTCATATTTATAAATATTCTTATTTTTATTTACATTATTTAAAATATATTTTTTTTTTTAATTATTTTTTCAAGTTTACAGGAATCAAATATTTCCAAAAATATAACTAAATACTAATAATTATTTTTAATGATGAAAATACTAAAACGTTTTCAAAATCAATACATAAAATCCTTAATTTTGACAATTAGGTATCACATAAAATATATGTTTGTTGGAAATTCAATGAAAAATGAAGTTGATGCTATTATTCGAAGACTGAGGCCAGCTTTGCAAATGAGACTTCGTTTCATTGCTCACTTGAACATTGAAGAAATCCAGTCTTCCTGAGGTACAGCCAACACCAATGTTGGTGCAAGTACTTCAACAATCACAACAAAAGTACAAACTTAAACTAGTACTTTGTTTTTTTATTATTTGACTGTGTATAGAATGCTACGAGATCTTTGGTGAGAGGAAACTAAAAAAGACATTTTATGATCAAGCGACAAGTAGATAACTTTTATTACTATTTATACGTCATCAGACATTATATTTAAAAATTCTTCAAGTATAATTATGTTCTTGAATATGTAAATATGTAATTGTAACGAGAAGAAACATGTGAATAACAAGTTTTTTTTAAAAAACTGATAATGTTGGTTGATATTTTGATCCCAGAGTTAGTTTCATAGATACTAAATAGGCATTCAATATTTAAGGTGGCTTTGTCGAATTAGTGAAATTAATAAGTAGGAAAACAGAAAAATACTGAAAAACAATTTTTAAATTTACTATTGGTGTTTCTTTTCAAGTATGGTCATAAAATGAACTACAGAGGAAAAAGTTTTTGATAATTTAATATAATATTTATCATAGATTTGCATGAAAAGAAAATCATTTTTTCTCGTTTTTTTATAAACATTGTTTTTTTTTTTCATAAAACCACTTAAGTATCATTTCAGTTACAAAATCTTATTTTGTAATGAAAATTCACCAAATTTAATTTTATAAAAACTAAAATTTTCACATGTCATAACATGTAATAAGTACATGTATATAGTACATAATAGTATACCACTAAATGAAATTTTAACATTTGACATAAAAAATAGCCCATCTAGGATCATTCATAAATACAGTTCAGCACGCTGGAGCCACCTTAAATACTGTGTTACATTGCATTGATTTTTTTTTGTAAGCTCCTAGAGACATGGTTAAATACTTTATTGTCTTTTAGACAGAGGCTTAAATTACATATTAAGTAAAGCTCATAAGTTTTGTGATATAACTCACTATTATTGTCATGTTATTGTTGATGTTCATGGTTTTCACATTAGTTTTAACAAAATTTTAATTTTCACTTCAACAATAAGAATTAAATTCATTTAAATTGCACAATTAAAATTATAAATTAATTAAATAATAAGCTTTTATAAAACAAGTTTTAATATAAATCATATAACAACAGGATAATTTAACATCATTACAATATAAACTTAAATAGTACTTAACATCATATGGAAGTAGAATATTTTAGAATCTTAAGACTTTTGTTGATGTAAGCTCCATTCCTTATCATATTGGACTTAACATTAGGTCCTAAAGTTGTTAAAGTTGTATTCAAGCATAGGAAGTACATTTCGCATACAAAAATTACAAAATTAAATTATATCACATTATAGGGCAATGTTTTAACATTACAAGCCTAAATATGCATGGAATCTCTAATTTAAATATTGTCATAGTCAACAGTTCCTGCATTAGAAGCTTCAACTACTTTTGCAAAGGTTTCATATGGTTCAGCATTTTCTTTCACAAAAGATTGATTTTTCATTGCTGTAATCCATTGCACCTACAAAGTGAATAGCTTATCAGTATCACAAAAATACTTAAGTTATTATAGATTTCTTAAATTACTGTCTATTTAACTTACAATAGATGGAAACTTTTCCTTATCAAAATCTAATGTTTCTTTATAGATTAAAGGAAGTGCTTTTGCTCTTTCAACAAAAGGCCACATTAAAATATCAAGCATTCCAGGCTTATCTCCTATAATTTAAATAAAGTTTTAAATATTTGCAAAATGTCAAAAATCTTTTAACATGATTCATACCTGTAAAAAAGGGAGTACCCCGATTCTTTAACTCTTCTTCAAATTCTACAAGATATTCACATATTTCATTAACAGCTTCTTGAAGAGGTCTATTTTCTTTCTTATGAATACAGTTAGAAAATATTTTTACTATCTGAAATGACATTAAAAAGCTTTATAATCCTCCATAAATGAAACAAATAAATGACAAAATTTTTAGTATATAACTTGATAAATTGGTTAAAGTAATGTAGAATCAAAAAATGATACTATTGTGACTACTGACCTTGTCATAGTGTTCAAGTAATTCTAAGTCTCTAGTGATTGTAGACTTATTGTATAAAGGTGGTTCAGGATATTTTTCTTCCAAATAATTGACAATAGTCGTTGAATCCGTTACTACTTTTCCATCCTTATCTACAAAAGCAGGCACTTTACCTTCTCGATGAATCTGTAAAATATAAAATATCTGTAAGCTATAATATTTAAATAATATATTTATACATAAATATTAGTTAAAATCTCAAAAGTGTAAAACATTTTCAAATATTACTTATTATTGCTTTAAAAGCTTACCTGAAGGTACCATGATGGCTTATTCTTTAAGTTAATATTAACAATATCATGAGGGACCTTTTTGAATGACAATGCCAAACGGACTCTATGAGCAAATGGGCAATATCTCATACTATACAGACGAGCTTGACCATCTTTTCTTGGTGGCTCAACAGAACCTAAATAAACATCATTCAAAATAGCTTTTTATAAAAATAATTAAATTAAATTATACAACAAATAGATAGATACATATCAATACATTTCAGGAGATATATTTTTTTAAGTCAAAAATGAAAATAATTTTAATCCATTTATCAATCTAATAAATCAAATGATTTTATTATGAAACAAAACACACCTGCTTTTTTTTCATTAAAAATTTTAATGAATAACCTATTCTAAAAATCTATTTTTCTGCCTTTTTAAATCAGAATATCTTCCCATCAACATACAAATCAATTGTATTAATAATCCTGTATATATCCCTACAACCCATTCCACAATTCTACAAAAACCATAAACATATATGACATCTACTCACCGGGTCCCAAATGCAGCTTACTCATGGCTGTCTTATATCGCACCTCGACGCAAGAAAATATCAATAATTCAAGAGCTGCTGGTACTGCCGCAGCTGCAACTCGGTCCGCCCCGAATTACCGTGAAATTGCGACTGCTGTCCTCTTCTCCCACTGTATATATATATAGTCGCAGTATTTGCAGCTTATACGTGTATCCCACACATATACAATCCCTTCGATTTTCGATTATTCGAGAGGGAATTTCCGGGTTCCGGGATAGAAGAGAAGGGATATAGATATATAGGGAATGACAGGATCCGCCGTGCCGGACAGGCCCGGTAATGAGTGCGCACTCAGCTGTTTTTTCCGCACGCCGCACGCGGTACTACGTGTCATTCTCACGTGTTTATATCTATGTATTCAGGAAGGTGGGAGCAGCGCGAGGCAGCGAGACGAGAGAAAATAGCGCTGGCTTCATGTTGGATTAGATGTTTTCATTGTTTTAGTAAGTTAATGATTTCTTTATTGCTACCTAAATAGAGAATTTTTAAGAATTTAATGCTATCTGCTGCTGTTTATTATGCCTTCAGGGCTTTCCTCCTCTTTATTAAATATCTGATTCAATACCTAAATTAAAAACAAATTAAAAAGAGTATATTTATTTTATTACAAATTAAAAATTGGAATATTTTCCTGTTGGAGAAGTTCCGACAATAAAACAATCCGCTTACTTGATTGTTTTCTGAAATGATATATACTAAATACTATGCAGAGACGGGCATTATTCGTCCGCAAAATTTTATTCGAATTAAAATGTTATTTTCGAGAATATTAAATATAATGAGAAAATTTTGTGTTATAAAGTCATTTCGTGTATCAAATAGCCCTTTAGAGTTATTTTGAAAAATATTCGAAAATTTATTCGTCGAATACTTTTTTCGAATAATTATTTATTCGAATAATTCTTTAAAATCTTGCTCGTGAGTCAGTACTTTGGATTTTTGGCCTCGATTTTTCGTAAAATCGCGCGAGAGATAATCGAACAAACCGAGACTGTTGCGTAAGTGATTCGTGAATTATTGTCACGTAAAATCGAGAGACGAGGCAGACCTCACTGACCTCCAGGAAGTCCTGAACTGTTTTGCGAACGAGGCGTCGGAAGAGCAACTTACAGATAAGTTCCGTTCTCCTCTTGTAGTGCCGGATCTGGCAGAGGGCGACGGTTCCCGGCCCGTAGGTAGCAGTGAGGCTTCTTCATGCCTCCGGTCGCCGTCGTACCCCAACGAGCGCTCTTCGTCGCGAGCTGCTTTCGCGGGGCCTTGTCTATAAGCTCGATTGTCTTACTTTGCTCTCGGCCAGCCGCTCGTAGGCGAGCGACGAATAGGCCACGTCGAGGGAAATTCATTGTGGCATTTCCCGCATTTATAATCCCTGTTGCAAATTTTAAGGTAAATAAAAATAAAAAACACATTATCTCAACTACCTACGGTATTTTTTATTTGACTTTAACATTATGAGTACTTCAAACATTTTGTCAGTTAACCTACACCTTCGAGGTGTAAGAATACATTCTTCTATTGAAAATAAACGCTCAACGGCAGCTGAAGAATACAAATGTGTGTTAAATTTTAAGAAAATATGCTAAATGTAACTAAATTTTTTGAAAATATCAGTCGAAATCGATCGCTCGTTGAAATATAAATTTATTTCCAGTGTTAGCATCTCTTCTACTTCAATATGCGTTTTTTTTCAATTGGACTAATAGATTATATACATATTAAATAATTCATTTAAACAATTTTCTTTTATGTTTAATATTGTGTTTTCATCGAACTCGTCTAACCAATCTAATTTAAATTGCGGATGAAAGCATGCTGCTAATATTGCAGTTTTTTATTTTTCTGTAGAAAACTCTAATAAATCTTTGAACCGTGTATCAATACTGTGTAATAAATCTAGCGTAACTTGTTTTAAAAAAACCAATGATTTCGATGAAATAATCAACAGATCTTTTCTTATTTATAAAATTGTGGGTAAAAGTTCACCGTAATATGCCTCTTCTTGTAAGCGATCTCAAGCTATAGCCACAGGTTTCATAACAATAATTAATTCTTGCAAGTACTCAAACTCTCTGTCCGTAAATTCTGTAACCTTATTTTTTTTTTGTTCGATGATGCGATGTAGAACATTTTGTAAATCTACGTGGTTCCGCTTCATCAAATCTTGTATTGAATCGTATAAAGAATTCCAACGGGTAACTGTTAGGTATCGAAGAGGAGATTTTAAGACATCTTGTATTACTTCGGCTGATTTGGGCCATTTACCAGCTTTCCACAAAATACTACATTTTTCAAGTGCAGAAAAATGTATTTTCATAGGTTTGATAAATTTATTAAAGTCAGTGGTTGCAATAAGATTTAAAGTATGTGCGGCACAAAGTAAATGATCGGGTAACTCTATACTTTTATTTTGGTTGCTACTATCCTCATCTGAACTATACTCTTCGCCAGCGGAGTCTTCATAAGAAAATGAAATACTCAAATTTTCTGCGACATTTTCAGAAAGTTCATCGACATCTATAAAAAGATTTAGTTCCTTAGTTGTGATAATGTGTTTTTTATTTTTAATTACCTTAAACCTTACAACAGGGATTATATACGCATGTGCAGCGCGAGAATACGCTGCATGTGTCCAAAAACTGTTCGTGCTTGAAGGAGTAGACAATCGAGCTTATAGGCAAGGCCCCGCGAAAGCAGCTCGCGACGAAGGGCGCTCGTTAGGGTACGACGGCGACCGGAGGCATGAAGAAGCCTCACTGCTACCTACGGGCCGGGAACCGTCGCCCTCTGCTAGATCCGGCACTACCAGAAGAGAACGGAACTTATCTGTAAGTTGCTCTTCCGGCGCCTCGTTCGCGAAACAGCTCAGGACTGCAAGACCGACTTGCGGCTTTTAGAGCTCGCGCTGTCATCGCGCTCCTGGAGGTCAGTAAGGTCTGCCTCGTCTCTCGATTCTACGTGATAATAATTCACGAATCACTTACGCAACAGTCTTGGTTTGTTCGCTAATCTCTCCCGCGATTATACGGAAAATCGAGACCAAAAATTCAAAGTACTGACTCGCGAGCAAGATTTTAAACAATTATTCGAATAAATAATTATTCGAAAAAAGTATTCGACGAATAATTTTTCGAATATTTTTCAAAACAACTCTAAAGGGCTATTTTATACACGAAATGACTTTATAACGCAAAATTTTCTCATTATATTTAATATCCTCGAAAATAAAATTTTTATTCGAATAAAATTTTGTGGACGAATAATGCCCATCTCTGATACTATGATAATAAAATAATATAGTTAAATTATGTTAGCGCTTCGACATTTCGTAAAAAAGAATTTACTTCCGAATCGACATTTGTTGATTTTTAGTATTTTTTTTATTATATTTTTTTATTCTATTGAACAAAGTATAAAGAACCAATACTGATTCGCAAGGAAACATTTAATTTAACAATATTTTTCGTATTCCTGCAATTTTTATAATTTCATTATTTATTTTAAGATACTAATTTGTTTATTTTATACTCTATTTCGTACACATATTAACTAGGTATAGCATCGATTATGATACAAAATATTTTGAATTTCCAATAGTTGCTCCATTTTGCATTTTTGGAGCAGCTCCGAAATTAGTATTTCTAGAAATGAGGAACTTTCCTTAATTCCAACTCATCCCGCGAATTATTCCCTACATGGCATCACTTCCTGAGTGCCGAACGAATTTATAAGAACATTTACAAAAAGCATTCAATAAGACGACCATCTATCCGAAAAAAAATTTTGTGTTACATGTTTCACGTCTAATTTTTCTTGATCTATGAGTCATATAATATACGAAAAAAATACTCTCCCAAAGAATTAACAATCGCGGTCTTCAAGAAATTTAAAACAACTTCAAGCAAGCACGTGTATAAATAAAAAGATAAAACTTTTTTTCAAAAATTTATCAAAAATTATTTTATTCTTTGTGTGTTTTTCCATATGAGATAACAATAAAATGTTTCAAACTTTGGAAAAAGAAAAATATAGAGAATGCGAGAGCTTTTCAGAATTGTTGGAGAATAAATGCAGTTTTCCTCAAAAGTTACGTGACTTTGAAGTTACACTCAAAATTTACGAAATACTGTAATCATGTGCGGATTCAGTATTTTCGAGCTTCTACAGCTATTTTTTTGTGAATTTTTAGCTCGATTTCAACCTCTTCTAACTTTTGAGGGAATCAACATTTTCGAATCCTGAAAAAAAAACTGAAAAGCTCTTCCTCTCTAAATTCCAAAGTTCATATTGAAATGTTCTTGTAGTATAGAATGGCTCAAAGCCAATCTAGATCTATTTTTAATCATTGTTTGATCCATTAAATCATTCCACTAAAAACAACTAAATATGGAAGTTTAGAAAAAAAAGACAATAAACGTAGAGAACGAGTGCTGGTTATAAGGCTTCAATGACGAATGATTGGAAACACAATGTAGTCGCGTAAATATTATGTTTTGGTAAACTTTATATATAGAAACGAGTGTAAGGAGAGAAGAAAAGGTGAGAGACCTGGAAGTGTTTTCGTGGAGCTCGAAGGCTGAGGGAGCGTCGGCCAACAAAGCTATAAACATGTACGTTTGTGATCCCTTATTTTGTACACAATTGTTGCAACTAGATATAAGGAGTTGACAAAAGGTAGCAAATCTGCTAAATAAATTAAGAAAGAAAGCTCCTTAGGCTGCAGCGTATCCAACTCTATCCAGTTGACACCAAATTACTTCTACAGAAGTCTCGACTCCCGATCTCGCATTGCAACGACCGTTCAGGTACCGTATAAACATTAATAATTATACCGAGCGCGTCATCAAAACATATTATATATATGGAGAATAATTTATTAATGTCCCAGTATAAAAATCGAGGAAAGATATTTTAATCGCTCGTAAGAAAATATTTGATTGTATAAATTAATGAGTCAAAAGGCATTTTGTATGAACAAGAAAATATACATTGTTAGTTTTAAAAATTTCCGACTATTACAATTTATTACTTGAGTTTTGCACCGAATCCATAATAATATACATTACATTTATCAGTTCACTTTTTAGAATTAGAAAATGTTGATTTCTTTAAAAGTGTACTCAAGTTTGAAGTTATATCAAGCTTAAAATTCACAAAAAATTTGGTGGCAAAAGGTAAAAAATTGAACCACTGATTAGTGTTTATTGTGAATTTTAATTAGTTCAACTCCAAACCCACGTAACTTTTAAAGGAATTAATATTTTCTACTTCTGAAAAAATTTTCTAGCTTTATTTTTTCCAAAAATCATTATAAGTTATTTTATCGGTTATTTAATATGTTACGAAACCTAATTTTTACCAAAATTTAGCAATGATCGCTAAATTCGAGTATTGTGAAATTTTTAATTGCCTAAACAACCACGTATGAAAACCAGCCTTATGCTGAATTAAAGCTTTATATTTCTCTACTTATTTTTTATCGGAAACGAATTAATCATGTTTTGATTCGCAAAAGCAAACAAATCGTCGTATATTTTATCGTTTTCATGCTAATACTTTCGTACCCGAAAAACTTTTCTTCTAAACATCCCATCGAAAGCTAGCTCTATATACTTTTATTTGATTTTTATAGCAACTAAAAAGTTTTTACACCTTTAAAAACTGTATGATATACAAAAAATGATAATAACATTTTTGATAAATTTTTTTCTTTTCACTCATACGTGCTCACTTAAAATGGCTGAAAAAGTAATTATGTGAGTCGAGATCGTTATTTTGTTAGAAGAATATTTGATGTAACACGTACGTAGAACAAGAGTAACATTGTTCCCGAGATGTGCACAAAATTTTTGTTTCGTGTAGGTGGTAGCTCTGATTGTTTTGCAAATTTTCTCATGAATATGTACACATATACAGACGACGTTTTTCTCCGCCCCCGCATACGTATGCAGATGTCCGGCCTGTATATTGCACATAATTGCAGCCCACGACGCAGTCTTGCTTCGGCTCGCGTAGCTGGTTCCGTATCAGCTAGAATAGAACCTTATAATCTCTTATAGATTTTTATTTCCGGTTTTTCTCGACCGGCTACCGGCGCGTGAAAACTGGTATACATCAATTATCGTGCGATAAGGTGTATATAGTGTATACCTACGACACCTTACTACCTTACCTATACCACTTTACCTACGTTGCCACGCGCGAAACTAAACGCAAAAATCTGTCAACGACGACAACGCCGCGCCAGACAACTGGTATATATATATATACACACACACACACACACATATACACAGCTGTTCCGGGAAAGCGTCGTCGCGCTGCAGGGAGTCGTCGATGACAGCGAGGAACCGGCCTCGGACCAGCCAAGCGTCAAGCTCGCCCGGGGCTCCGGTATAACCCGTCCAGAACACGATTACCGGTACCTCCTACACCTGTACCCGCGCGACCGTCTGCTTCGATTTTGAGGTTATGTTTACCTTTGCCCCTTATCTCGTGCCAACACTTTCCGGGGGGCTGCGGGTACTTGAAATTATTGCGACCAGGGTTTTCAGGCTGGCGCTTTAGCCCGTCCTCGCTGTCACCGCGTTGTGAATGGAATAGACTCGGAAGTTTTTACGTGTCTACGTTAGCAATTGGCAAAAAGACAATGTGCAACAAGGTAATTGACTTTTTTCATCTCGATTGGTCGTGCATTGTGTGCAGGAAAAACAATATGTTTGGTTGCCAGAAGGTTTCTTTTGAACGGTTTCTTGTTTTCGAACTTTATCTACTTACTGGCCTTATCTCTAAAGTACTTGAGTTTTATTACAAAGATATTCTGCATTGACTTATCAGCTTCTTTTTTAAGTTTTTAGTATCACATTGCCGAGGCATATGTTGTATTAAAGAAGATTTGTATTTTTAAAAATGTATATATTTTATTTTCTCAAGATTTTAATCTAAAAATAGTTTATTTTTCATACCTAATAAAAAAGTGATCTAATATGTAAAACTCATAAGTAACATATTTGCTTTCAGTATAGATCATTATGAAATCTACTTGGATGTGAAAAAAGTTTTACAGGTGATAGAAGTCAATAATACTACCGTTTATCTATGCTAACTACTGCTCAACAATTGTTTTTCTTATTACTTAAATGGACTGAAGGTGATTAGTCAAATGAAATATCTTGCAAACATAGAAAACGTTCCTGCTTTATTATTTTATGTGCATGCTATCTGGCTTTTATTATTACAAACTTTTTTTTAGCAGAATGTAAATTATTAGATATCATTGCAGAATGCTACAATTACTTATAAAATATTTTAAAACTAATTTTAAGTGAGTTCATTAAAGCAAATTTTGTTATATCATTTGAATCTTTGCATTTAATTAACATTTTTTATTTATTTATTAATTTTCATTAATTGCAGATTTTGTTTTGACGGAAATATGTCAAGATCGAATGTTAAATATGAACTCACTGGAGATGATGATGATACCAATGATTATTTCCTGCAACACGTACAGGAGTATCAAAATGTTTCAAAGAAAGCTATTTTTTGGCGTAAAATGATGCAGATTGCAACATTAGTTTCTCTGTACTTTGTCTTTTCTATTGGACTTACCTTTTATCAGAAATGGCTTTATGGGACTTATGTGAGTATGAAAAAAACAATAAATTTAAACACTGTAATCAATTAGACATAGTATTTAGATTTTATTTTAATTAAGTATTTAATAAAAACAAAAATTTTATTTCAGAAATTGAATTATCCTCTGGCTGTTGTAAGTTGTCATTTGGTATTTAAATTTTTCTTCTCAAGTTTAATAAGGCATATAAGAAGATGTTGCAAAACTCAACAAATTTGTCGATTATCTTGGCAAAGTATAGTATGGAGTTTAGGTCCACCAGGTATTGCCAGTGGTTTAGACATTGGTTTGTCCAATTGGGGTATGTCCCTTGTAACAATGTCTTTGTAAGTACTAAATTCAATATTATTAAATTATTTTCTTATAAAACTAAGGACAATATCATATGCACTTATTAAATTTTGTCTTTTAAGGTATACTATGACAAAATCAACCACAATTATTTTCATTCTTGCATTTGCTCTTCTATTCAAACTTGAAAAGAAGGTAATTTATTCTTTAAAGTTTTATCATTTATATAAGTATACTTTATAATGTATTGAAAATTTTGTAAAATTATTTTTTAGTCATGGGTATTAGCAGGCATAGTGTTCATGATATCAGGTGGTTTAGTTATGTTTACCTATGAATCAACCCAATTTAACTTCATAGGTTTTGTCTTATGCTTGATTGCATCATTAACTAGTGGAGTTCGCTGGACAATGGCACAAATGATAATGCAAAAATCTAAACTTGGATTGAAAAATCCAATAGATATGATTTATTATATGCAACCATGGATGTTGTTATCTATTATACCTGTTACTATCGTGATTGAAAGCTCTGAAATATATAGTGATCTCATGAAAATGGATTGGAGTGATACAGTGTTAATAACATCAACGATTAGTTTTGTTACTGTTGGAGCCATATTAGCATTTAGTATGGAAGTATTAGAATTTTTGGTTGTTACTTATAGTTCTAGTCTGACATTATCTATAATTGGAATATTTAAGGTAAAATATTTATATTAAGGGATTAAAAACAATTTTTTTCTATTCTAATTTTTGATTAATTAAAAATATATTTTAGGAAATATGCATTCTGGTCATAGCATATGAGTATAAAGGAGACCGAATGAGTGGCCTTAATTTTGTGGGTTTACTTATGTGCCTTGGCGGAATAACCCTACATGTAATACAAAAAATAATGATAAACAAAAAAGAGTCAGTCAATGATTTGGAATTACAGTCCAACTCATTGACCACAACATGTTCAAAGTCCGAGGAAGCCATTGATACAAATCTTCCGCTTATAATGCAGAAGTCAAGTTCTTTGACTAACTTACTTAACGCTAATTTTAGTTCAGATGAAGAAGATGAATTCAAAAGAGAAAATTCAAAACAGCTATTGTCTGACATCTTACAAAGAAGAGAGTGAATGCAAATTTTGTTATTTTTTTGTTTTTGAATTTTATAACATTCCACAAGACAAATTTCCTTATTGGAAGTTATAGCAATCATTGACTATGCTTCACCCTAAAAACTGTTTGTGAAAGTGTTTATTATATAAACAATTTACATAATTAATTTATTTAGTCACTAGAAAATAAGCTGCAACTGCTTAAGATTACTGAAGACAGTGAAAGCATTTTTTTTCCAAATGAATGAAAATGCATATATTACCAATGATTTACATATTATAGATCAACTGTCTACATTCCAGAACATTCTACGTTTTTTCGTGGAATTTCATTTTTTAATAGTCAGATTTCATACAAATTTGTCTTACCAAAGTTGAAATCATAGTTTTCAACGTTTTCATTCTAGTGTCAAAGATGCCATATTAAAATTTAAAACAATAGACCAGTGTAAATGTACAAATTCCGAATTTATACAAACTTTGCTGAAAGTAATTATTCCTAAATTTTGATTATTTAAATAATAATCAAAATATATTAATTTGTCTTCATTTATTTGACGAATAGAACTAATGTTATTTTTACAAATCCATTTCATATGATTGTATATAATTTCGTTATTTAACTAATTTGTTACCTGTGATTATTATTGTGTTTCATTTTTATAATGAAAAGATTATCACTTATATACTGCAATTCCTACATAAAATATTTTTATAAGTTTTCAATTAAATTTTTAATAAAAATGGTCATTATGCAAAAATATTACTTAACATGACTTTTAGGTAAACCATTTGACAAAGTGTTTTTTGTAAGCATAGCAGTAAAATGAATGTATAACATATTTTTTTATGTATATAATGAATTATTGTAAATTTAAAAAGTGTATTTTATTATTTTACTATTACCATTAAGGAGATAAGAGGCCGAATAAAATTTAAGAAAAAATAATTATAATTTTTTTAACTTTAAGACACCTGAAAAGAAATGATTATATTATTGTAGTTTGGTTTGATACGTAATCTTTTTTCGATTTATTAAAGTAATAAGAATATATTTTATTAATCATAAATCATTTTATTAATATATAGTTTTAAAAAATGTCTTTAAGACATTAAAAATGCAAGCACAAATAATCATTTTTACAGATTTCATTAACATTGCAAATTTGGCATTTATGTGATGTACAGACAATTTCATTTAAATAAATTTTAAAATTTGTGCGCATTAAGAAAGTTCTAAGAAACTAGTAAAACTCGCCACATTATTTCTTCAATCGATAATTCTATACAAATAAATTGATTGTTTTTACATAAATGATTACAAAACTTAAACGTAGAAGCTTAACCTCACTAATAATACATTTTGAAATTTATAAACAAATAAAAGATCTTTATAAATATACTAGATAGTAGACATTTTAGCGACCTATTTAATTAAGCGGCAGTGATGATATTCTATGTTTTGATCACACGACTAACAGGCAGTGCGTGCAATTTTTGTTTTCATAAGTACTTGAGAAACCTACCACAAAATTGACTAATACGTACATAGAACGACTATGCCTTAAAAGACAAGTAAAATTACTTGTCCAAAGTCTTTTTTCTAAAAAGTAATATTTTTCATTTATAACAACTCTATAGTTTGTTTTGTTTTATCACTGCGTCATTAAAATATTGTCCGCTACTTTTAAATGGCTGTCAAAAATTTCTAATAAATAATCTCTTTTGACAAGCATAAGTTTTCTGTTAATATTACCTAAAACACAATCTGATATAAACGAGTTTATAAATACAATCATCTATCAAATAAATAATTCGCATTTTTTCTATTTAGCTTTCGTTTGATTAGTCTTTTTAGATTTGGCTTCGATCCTGTCCTTTAGTTTGCGAATAAGATCGTTTAATTCACTCTGAAAAATTATTAAAATATAAATGAATGTTACTTATTTCAAGTAAAAAAAAATAGAAAATATCTTAAGTTTTATTTACCTCACTATACGTATACATAAGCTTGCAATTTTTTAAGAGCTGCTTCTTCTTTTCTATATATGGTATGGCGTGAGTCAGGCAAAAAATGCTCTCATCTATCGGATTGCTCACTAAAGAAACAAATAAGTTTGCTCGACAAGTATCACATTCATAATCGCTCTCTTCTTCTTTTACTTTTTTTCCTTTCCTCTTATCATTTTCCGGCAGTGGTAATTTTTCAATGTTCACGAGTCCTAATTCTTTTAATTTTCGGCGATTTTCTATTTCCTTATCACAAACTTTAATAACAGTTGGTAAAATCTAAAATACGATAAGTCATATTTAATATGGAGAGAATAAATGCTACATAATATTAGTAATAGTGAATTACCTGATTAAGAATGTCAATATGAGATCTAGAGTCATTAATTATGCTAAATAACAGTCTTTCAAATGAAAAAATTGAAGGCTCACAACTATCATGCAAATCCTGGAAAGAATGTTTATTCATTAAATCCAATTATAATTTTAATTCGCTTTAAGATTTAAATAATATTGTATAAAAACAATCAGTAAAATCAAAAAGAATTTATGAACTCACCTGGAACACTTCTTCAGCGGTTTCCAGCCATGAGGACTGTGCAAAGTAAACGCTCTCAGACACGACGTATCCTGTACAAATGCTCGAAGTAAAGGCTTTAGGAAAGACAATGATGAACTGACCAGGTTCCTGCACGGTTTGACAGAGAGGTACACCGTTACTGACTAGCATGTCGGGTGGCACCATAGCCGTGTCTGATGGTAGCCAGATCTTTTTGTTTTTACAGTAGCGGGGGAACATTTTCGTCAGAGCCTGACGTAACGTATTGCTCTGATCATCAGGAATACCGTACCAGATTTTCTTTGCTCCTGTATGCAAGTACTCAATCCAGGGCAAACCGTGGGGATCTCGGTACCAGCAACACGCGCTAAACAGCATGCCCACGTGTAAGGTTGGTACCGTCACACCTGATAGAAAATTATTTTATTTATAAATATTATTTTAGAAAACAACAATAGAAGGTAATTGTATATAAAAGTAAAATAAAGCTTTTGATTTATTAAAAATAAGCAAACATACCCATTTGCGGACCAAGGGCTCTGAGCACAGATCCAGCATTATTTGTAAGAATTTTCAGATTCCAGGGATGTCTACCGAATGGACTGTTCTTGGCAACGGAGAAGCCAAAGCCACGACCACAAGTGTCAATACTTGCAGCATGCACGCACACGTGGCGCTTCTTCTCCGCGACATGTTTCCAAAATGCAGTCTCTACGTCCTCAGCTGGAGCACCTTCCATTTCACCCGTCGAACGTTGGTTCTCACCGAACCACATGCGTAGCGTATTACGAGCAATCCTGTAAAAAGCGTTCAAGGGCATATTGCGACCCTATTGGAAAAGAAATTAGAGATTAGATATCATTTTTTATTTCGTGGAGTTTTTGAAATACTAAACTGTTTCAACTACGTACTTTTACGATACATTCTTCTATTTCTTCAGAACTATCCTCGTCATCATCATCATCATCATTAGATTGTACTTCTTGCCTGTCTCTTCTTTCACGCCTTGCCCAATCTGCTTCAACATCTTTGAACAGTTTATCTCTTTCATCTGTAAAATTGTACTTTCAATTATTTTCTATGAACGAGAGTAGTCAAAATTATCTGAAGGGTAATGCAGATAATAAAACCAGTATATAGATAAAAATATACGAACCTTGTGATAGCGTATCATAAGGAAGTAAATATTTGCAATAGATATCATCTAATTTAGTTACTCGGTCTTGTGCCGATTTTGGTATCTTCATACCATCTGCTACTTTTTGCCATTTTTTCTTTTCAATCACCTCTTTTAATCCACCTAAATTTTGTACAGTTTGATACAAATGCGGCAGATCAACTTCCATACCACCAATCTAAAATATCCGTTAACAATTAAAATTTATTTATTAACATAATACGCTGATATTTTGTATGTAAGTTTTTCTTACCCACGGCGGTTGCGTTAATGTAATACTCTGAGTGGCTAAATACTTTCTAATAGCCATCATTTCTTTTACGTTCGGGCCCCATCGATGGAGCATTCGATGAACGTAATGGTTGTAAGCTGTAAATCTCATATCATCCGATACTTTGCATTCCGGCTATACCAAAAAAATCCAAATTAGTTTCATAATTTTATCTTTGACTATATAATAATATAACAAATGTTTGGTTAGACTACCTTGAAGTTTGAAGGAGGTATCACTTTGCAAATCCCGAACTTTTCTGCGATCGGACGTATTTTGTCGATGTACTCCAATGGATCTTGGAAATCTTTTTCCGACGGGCGAAAGGTGGGAGCTTCTACAAGACGAGGCTCTTCTTTTGAGTCCCTTGTATTTGGAAACGATGTCTTATTTACAGGCGGGTGAATTTCCATTGATTTTGCTTTTCCTCTCTTTCCCCCCTTTCCTCCGTCCAAAGATGTCTTTCTTTCTCTGCTCTTTGGTGATTTTATAATTTTTTCCTGACTTGGCGTTTTATGCTGTAAATTTTGTCAAGTTAAAATACATTTTTAATCACTCGAATCTAATCACTAGATTGAACTCCATTATAATACAGTAAGAAAGATAACATTTTCGAAACACAACTACTTACAATTTCTTTACTCCCAATCCCTCTATCAACCTTCTCTTCAGGCATAGGAAACTTAAAGCTCGCATCCGCTGTAATGAAAGTCGAAGTAGAGGGCATATCTGTTTGATCAGCACTTGTATTCTGAGGCGTTCGAGCGGTCGGCTGTACGGTACCAATAGGCGGACATCGCGCTACCGAAATCGGTGGCTTCGTCACCAGTTTAGCTTTAAGGAGTACGCGTTGATTTGGTCCGGTCGGGCCCTCGGTACCGAGTTTCACAGCTACACCTTGAATGAGCTGCTGACCACCCTGAGCGGAAGCATTTCGAGTGACTGCTTGTAGTGGAATGTAAAATAGTTGACCGCTGTCGTCGTCGTCATTGTCCGTATTCGAATCGGTTTGCGTTGAGATCTCTGTACTTTTCTGAGCGCTTGTCTCAGCATTGCTGCCCTCCGCTGTCGATGACTGCTGTCGCTTCGACTCCTGCTGCTTCTGCTCGTCCAGGTTTACCTGCACGGCTATCGAGGCACTACAGTTTACATTGCTCCAGCTTGTTGTTAGTTTGTCTAGTGGTAACACCTGAAAAATTTCAAATACATTACATCAAGTTCGTCGTTATAATTCCCTTCATCTTAAAGTATTTCTTATAACAAATTAAAAATTTTATTTTGTACAATATAAATTATTTTAGGTCAGAAAAAGAAGTCCATTGTCCAATGTATTACCTGAATGTTTGTTAAATCTGCAAAGTTTTTCGGAAGCTCGAAGTTTTTTGGCGTTGTTCTTTCCAACAGCGGAGACGATTTTTCTTCTTCCTTCCGAGCTTCCTCTGGCGAGTTTAAAGGCTCCGTCACTTTTTTTGCCTCCTCGCTTTTGCTTTTCGCTTCGCTATTCGTCGTGTGCGCTGTCGATGGCTTCTCCTTATCAGTAGTTCCTGATAAAAACAAAACAGTAAAATTTCATTTAAATAAACATAAATCACAACACAAACCGATATATACACTATACAATAAAGCGAAAATTGAATTATATATGCAACTACTCATTAATATAGTACAGATATTTCAAATAACTCTGAGAATATAGATTAATGCAGATTGCCATATAGATGATAAGAGTATACATTATATAGAGGCAGCGTTATATATTCATTGACAACAACACACCGCAACTTGAAAGTATCGAAAGAAACGAAGAAAACATCTCCATGGCAAGACAAGACAAGATCTTCAGTGATGCGGACAATCCGTAAACAGAGGCCAACTGCACGCGATACTGATCATTAGTATGTATATATAGATACACGACAAAGCCAGCAGAAAAAAGCTCTCACATATTCATAACACTATTACAAATACAATATATACGTTTATATATATATAAAAATATCTCAAGCAATACACGATATATAGGCGAAGGGAAGAGCAGGTTGAGATATAGATCCGCACAGAGAGCTGCACTAACCGGCCTGACGACTGTGATCTTTAACGACGTTGTGGCTGTTGTTGTTGCTGCTGCTGCTGCTTTCGCGCGCTCTGCGTCGAAAGGGCGTGCTCACGGGTGCCTCGAGTTCGCTCTCGAACGCGTAGACGCTGCTCTCGTTCTCTGGCGAGAAGGCGGCGTTGCCGGCCGATTGTGTCGTCGTCGTCGTCACCGTTGGCCCTGTCGATGAGGTTGCACCTGTTGTCCCGGCCGACGACGACGACGACCTGAGGTTGCCGACACGCTCCTTGTGGAGAAAGGGCTGCTTGGCGCGCTGATGAAAAAAAACCTTCTTCTCGGGACTGCCGCTCGTTGATTTCTTCTCCGGTTGCTGTGACTCCACCCCGCCCACGGACGATGCTGCGTCCGACTTGGACACCGCGTCGCTGTCCGCTGCTAAAGGCCGAGGAATAGCGTAAAGGCTCGCACATGTCTATGTCCTTATAGGTATGTGTGTGTGTGTGTGTGTGTGTATGTGAAGTGTGTTTGTATTACGTGTACGTGGTCTGACGTGTCAAGTTGATTAAATTTTTCAATAAGTTGACCCTATGGCTCTGCAGTACTTTTTTTTTACATACAAATTGGTCTTTATCTAATATTTTCGCTATAATGATTAAAAATCTATAATGTGAAGAAGTTTATTTTTTAATGATCGTTGTTCCTTCTCAATAAAAAAAAAATATATCTATATAGCGCCTGACTTTTCTACGACGTACTTTTCCAGCATCTATATCCTTACAAATTATAGCAACAATATACGCAAACGAGAAAAGTCAAACGCACCCAATTAAAGAAAATAAAAATCATCTCCTCGTTCATATCATCACGCAATCGCTCAACAATTCAATACTAACCGACATCGTCTCCGCACGACGAGTCCTTGCTCATCTTTCGGCTGGTTACCGCGGCGGCGGCGGCGGTCGACTGTTGCTGTTGCTGTTGTTGCTGCTGCTGTGGTTGTTGCGTTAGTTTTTGCTGCTGTGGTTGCTGCGGCTGCTGTAACTGTTGCAGGTTGTTTTTGAGCTTGTTGTTGTCCCTGTTGCCGGCGCTGATAGCTGCATCGCCCGTCGTCGCCTTCGCCTTCGACGCGACGGGCAGCTGCGGCTTCACCGGCGATATGTGGCTGCCCGCGAGAAAAACCGAGGGCATTCTGTGAGTCGCGCCACCGCTGAGGGCCTGGGCCAGCGGGGCGCGTTTCAGCCGGTCCGAGAGCTTTGACAAGGTCACGTTCACTGGACGCACGAGATGTTGAATCTTAGGTGAAATCGACAGGTGACCGTGAGTTGGTAAGAAGGGCGACGCTGACGATGATGATGTCGTCGCTGGTGTTGGTGGTGGTAGTGGTGCTGGTATAGCAGGCGTTGTTACTGGTGTACTCTTGCTGATAGTCGAGGTCGTAGCTAGGGTGCTGCTAGTACTGATGACGCTGTCAAGGGATGACTTCGTGACAGGTTTATTGAGAGGTGGCAAGTCGTACTTGAAGCTTGCAACGCTCTCCATCTCGACTTTGCTCTCTTCCTTGGCTAGTGAGCTCTCGTTCAACCACTTCTCGATCTGTTCAGTTGACATGTTGACGCGCTCCTTGCGCCCGTGATGAGGCAACGCTTTTGGCATGTCGATGATGCTGTGCAGTCCGGAGGCTGGTGTTAGGCTCGAGATTACTGACGTTGATACCTTCGATGGTTTGAGTGGCTGTTTAAACGAAAACAATCGGTTAAACGGATTGGGGAAAGAGTTTGTTAGATAAACAATTCTTAATTGATAATTTATGTTAGAATTACAAAAAAAAAATTTATGTTAAAATCAGATCTTTATAGTGTAAAAAAATTAATTGCATTGTAGGATCAGATTGAATTTAAGAGATTTTCATTTGAGTGTGCTGTAAATACAGATTTTTATTTTAGAAGCGGAAAAGTAAAGGGTCATTATTGTTACAACTTTCTTGTCAATGGTATTTTTTACAGCTGTAGAAGAATGAAATAATGACGAACCATATAATTAATGTTTTATTAGATAAAAAAGCATTTTCAAAAATGCGAAATTTTGTTAGACAGTGAAACTGGCGAGAATGGACTATTAAGTTATGAATCTAAAGTATTAAATACTTTTTGAATAAACTGTTCACATTTTGCATGGGTGAAAAACGATATCAGTTAATAAATAAATATTTTATGTAAAGCAAAAAATTTTTATAACGAAATTTTAGTTTTTGTAAAATAGGTATCGTCCACTAAAAACATAATTCAACAAATAATTGTTATCTTTTTCAATTTCACTTCAATTTTAATTTGAAAAAGCTCATTTTTATCTATGTGGATTTACATTAAAAGTATCGCGGAGCGAATTAAAACATTATTAAAATCTAAGAAGTTACAAGCGTTAGTTAATTAAATTTAATAAATTCATGTCAGTCCCACACAGCATATATTAAAAACTTGCCCGTAATTTTCCAGGTTTGGAAATTTTGTCGATTCGGCCCGCAATATTCCGTAATGAAAATTTTAACGCCCCTGCTATTAATTGCACGTCAGATTTATGTATACAAAGTATATACATATATAATGGAATATAATTTCTCTAGTCAGATGTCAAAGCAAAACAAACGTCACAGCGACGTGTTTTGAAACTTATTCTCTGAATCAATGTACTTTACATCTGACGTACGTTTAGCGAGAGCCAAATTTTAAATTGAAACTGATGCAAAAATGATGAAAAATAAAGAAGACAATAATGATTTGTTGAATCATTTTCAAGTTGATGTTATATTTATTTTATAAATAACTGAAATTTTGTTAAATAATTCTTACGTGTTATATTTTAAATTTATATGTATATATATACATCGAACCACGTTAAAATGTAAAGACAGCAAATTATTGCTTTAAAGAAAGTTTATTTTGGATTTAAATAAAACGTGCATTTTGCTTGATTTATCAAAATTTATATAAATAACCAACTACTACAAAAATAACGATTTTTTAAGGAAATAAGTTTTATGAATTATAAGTTATTTTTATTTTAATTTTTGTTACATCTCCAATATCAATCTCTATTTCATTATTTAATCGTTTGAAAATTTTAAATAGATGTAAGCATACAATTTATATTCATGATGTTTGCACAGACAACGAAAAAGAAACTATATATTCCTTTTTAGAAATAAATTAACTTGAATAAATTTTGATCTTGGAGAAATCGACTTTAATAAAGTTTTAAAAGATGTTTTCTCGTACCCAAAAATACATTGGAATATGCTTAAAAGCTTTTTAGTAATGAATATGAGTTATTACATTTAAAATTAGATATTTTTCATTCAAAATTGTTTTCTACATTTTGCACTCTAAATAGTGTGTGCTTGCACGCGCGCACGTGAGTGTATATATATGGACACATAATTGTAAAGAAAAGAAATAAATATAGATGAAAAGAGCTTTTATTTATTTCTTCAGGCGTGTTGAAATGTTAATTGGATTTGATATTATATGAATCATTCAAAGTTATAAATTAGACCAGGTCTTTTGTAATTTCTATTAGTAACTTATATAATCTATAATTTTGAATAAAATATATATTTTGACACATCGTTGTTCTTTAAGCCTGTTTTTTAACAATATTTACATTTAATTATTAGCGAAATTACCGTTCGAAAATAGCTATTTTTCAAATATCATAGCTCATATCTTACGGATAAAAGCCTAGAAAATCAAGCTCGGATTAATGGGTTTCAATTTTAGATAGCAGGAAATGACTGTAATATGAGACAAGAATCACGCATTGTAAAATAAATTCAATTTAATAGTTTATTAAAATTTTAATAATCTTGAACAGTGTATCACGTCAACACAATTTACGTATTGAACCTGAAAATATTCATAATACTTTGCTGTCTTTATACTTTTTATCATAATATATTTCATTAAGAATCCCAATTCACATGAGACTTATGTTCATCATGCTTGATCAATGAATATTTTTGGTTCAATCAAAATCAGTATATTCAGAGGCAAGGTGGAAATAGAAGAAAATAAAACAAATAATAAGGTACATTCTTTTGATTAAAGCAATAAAATTTATTAAAACATAAAAAAAAAATTTCAGAAAAACTTCAATTATCTATATAAATTTATAAAAATTTCAACTAGAAAAAATAGTGTATATATATTTTTTTTACGTCTAATACTATTTACAATATAATACTACACAAATCTTTGAAACTATAACTTTGGTTAAAAAACGGCATTTTTACTAATAACATCAAGCAGCAAGAAAAAAGGGGACACTCAAGCAATGATTCAGGAGGAGCAAAACTTCATCATTACCTTCAAATCCCCAAAGTCCGGTTCCAGTTTGACCGAAGCATTGGCCGCGGAGCTAGTTGCTCCACCGCTGCTTATCATCTGCTCTATAATACCCTTGCACGGGAACGTCCCCGTTGCAATCTTGATGTCGACTTTCTTCACGTCTTTGATACTCGCTGAACTCGATAAAACATTCACTTTGCTGTCGATATCATCCAACAAGCCGCTCGCCTTTACAAGTGACTGACATGTGTTCGCCACTTTTGAGATAGCTTTTTTCGTAAAACCGCGGAAGGATTCCTCGTCGTCGGATATCTTTGTCGTTGGTGCTTCGGCTTGACTCTTCAACGTCTCCACTGTTGTAGATTTTGTAGAAGTTGTCGTTACTGCTGTGGCTTTGGTAGTTTTTGGTTCCGTTGTCTTTTTCGTAAACGGTTCCTGGTTGCACTCTTCCTTTTCAGCCTCTTTCCTCTTCTTCATTTTGTTGAAAAGACTCTCTTCGTCGGATTCAACGTCAGCGTCAACGGTTTTGTTCTTGTTCTTCACTGCTTCGAGTTTCTGTTTCGTCGTGCTGCTTTCTTTTTCTTTCTCCTTGTCTTTATCTTTATCCTTATCCTTATCCTTATCCTTATCCTTGTCCTTGTCATTAGCAATAGAGTCACGCTTACGTTTGGCAGTTGCTGTCATCTTTTCTTTAGGAGTTTCCTTAACCGATTCTTTCGTAATAGCACCATTTGTTTCCTTACTACTCTTTGAAACATTCTGCTGCTCCGTATTTTTGGTTGATTTTGCTGTTGGTTCATTAATAGGCATTTGTTCTGCTTCGTTGATCTTAGACGAACTCTTTCTTGACGTTAGACTTCGACTAGACCGCAACGTACGATTTTCTGTCTTTTTCACTTTAGAGACGCCTATTGGAGCAGATCGTCTTGTTGTCACAACTGCCTTTGCTTCATCAATAGATTCTTTTGAGCTTACTGACTCATCTTCACTATTCAATTCGCAATACTTTTGAACTTTGACTAGTCTCTTGTTTTTCAGTGGTAGAGGCTGCTTAATGACTTTCCGTTTAACAGGTTTCGCACTTCCATTGCTATTGAGAAAGTGATGTATAGAAAAGATATAAAATAAAACTTGGGATAATAAATGTACAAGAAAATTAATTTATGTAGAAATAAATAGAAAACTCTCTAATACTAATGATTTTTTATCGCAAAACAAGTTCTTACCTCGTATTACTTGCTAATTTCTTCTCTTTCTCCTTCATAGCCGCGGCAGCAGCGTTAATTGTTGCTGCGGCTTTCAACGATTTCACCTTGGCCTTGATCTCATTCTCCGTTTGAGCGATTTTCCTTGCATTCGGTAGCTCCGGGAAGCTATCCAACGACAGATTGTCCTCATTCTCCAGCTCTGGACTGACGAGTTTTCTACCGAGTATTTCCATGTACACGGCTGCAGCTTCCTTTGTCTTCCGTGTCGGCCGTCTCGTGGGATTCGTCGGTGTGGGCGATCTTGCGGCTGGGATGTCAGCCCTTGAACGTGTCACACGCCTTGCCTCGATTTTCTTCTTCTTCTTGTTATCGAGTGTCTTCTTCTGAATCAGTTTGTTCGCAGTGACTTTCGGCACCGATTTCTTTGTATTGCTTTTTACAGGGAAAGAGTCCACACTCGACGCGTCGTCCTTTGTTGCCACAACCTTCTTTTTCAGTTTCGTTGCTGCCAGAGGTTTTCTGATGGTCTTCAGCGGCAGACTCTTTTTCTCACTTTCAGGCATGCCTGTACTTCGAAGACCATGCCTTCTGCTTTCGATGCGAGATAAAATTTTCTTGGGTGCTGTCACTTTGGTCATCACCGGTTTCTCAATCGGTGCTCGCTCAATGACACTCGCACACGACCGTGTTTTCATGCATGACGGCTTAAATTTCTTTTTCAGTCGTTGCTTGGCCAGCCTTTGTTCCTGATATTTCTTTTTCAAGGCTTGAATAGCCGTGGATGTAGTTTTGAGCTTGATTGTCTTAGGAACTGCAGTAGGTGCTTGTTTTTTTGGAACATTGGCAGTCTTTTCCTTGGATGCTGCTTTTTGTGTAGCAGTACCATTGATTTGATGATCAGCTTTTGATGACGGCGCGGACTTACCAGACGTGCCGTTTGTCTTCGCATAACCGTTTGTAGATGGGGCTGACCCAACTGCATCTTGCTGTTTGTCTTTTTTATTATTATCACTAAAGAAGTTGAGGCTGGGAGGTAGTATTGATGTACCTGAAAACAGTACAAAATGGTTATAAATACATTTATAATGAAGCTTGATCATTTACACATTAGAATCAATAAAATAATATATACCTCGGAAGCAAAGGAATGTTAAGAAGTCTTCGGTATTAGGTCGCTTGTGCGTTATTAACTCTGTGAATACTCCAGGTTTTGCTTTTTGTTCCTTTTGATCTTTAATAGGTGTTACAGGACTATACACAGGAGTGGCTACTCCTTGTGCAAACTTTCTTTGTGCATGGATTTTAGTTCTGCAAAAATATTAATAATATTAGAAATACATATCAAATATTAAAATAAATAAATATTAAATTTTATTTTGATTATATGTCTTGTTTACCTTTTTGGAGGTTCTCCAAGTGGATCCATGAGATCCACAAGGTCTCCTTCTTTCCTTTTCCTCTTGTCATTTCGACTTAAAACCATTTTTTACTCCAAGATTTCCAGGACTCCTTATTCCATTACGTATGAATTCCTATATAATTTTAATAAATACAAATTATACTTCAACAATACAGCATTCAATTTTTATAAATGATATATAAATATTATTTTAAGTTACTTTTTATTATTATTAAATATTAATGAACTAAAATAAAGTGATATAAGTTGATTGAACTATTCTTTCTATTACAGCAGATGGTCATAATATTGTTGACTTTTCAATTACTTTTAAATCCAATACTAATAAAATCATAATTTTTACAAAAAATAAAATTTATTAAATATAATAAATATAAAAACAAGAAAACTCAATATAAAATATAAAATTATAAATCTTTTTTTTTTAAATGGCATCTATAAGATATCTTAAACTATTGAACTTTATCATTAAAAAAATCATCATGAATTAAAAAAGAAGTCAAAGATAAGGCTAGATAATGTTAGATCTACAGGAATAACTCTTACAACTCCTACTTATTTATTACAACTGCAATCAACATTGCCAGCTGTAAGATTATAAATAAGCCCCAGTAGCCTTCCAGTGTCCAAACAACAACGAAAAAAACGGTGTGGATAAGAAACTATTGTACGCACTTAAATTGTAACACTAAAATCTAATCTCCTGCCAACGCACTCGGCCACTTGAGATCTCGAGAGCAAAGACACTTGGGAGAGAGAGTGAGAGAAAAAAGAGCGTGAAGAAGAGCAACGTGCACGCACACCTTTCGTTCTCACTCTCTTTCTCTCTCTCTCTCTTGCACTTTGTGCATGCGCCGAACCAATATGAGAGCAAAAGAGAAAGCGCGTACACCTCTATAAGTACGTAAGTATACGCACCTTCGAGAAAAAGAGCCACGCTCTCACTCGAGTCTACGATTTTCCGGAGCACTATAGCGGAGGCGACAACGACCCATAGATGCGTATATACCTTATACCTACGTGCGCTACCGCTACCCCCCACACTGAGAAAGACAGAGGGAGAACGAGAGAGAGAGAGAGAGAGAGAAATAGACAAGTCGCGCAGGAGATGATATTAGGTACGAGGGTATACGTGCCCACAGCGCGTTGTTGGCGACCGACGGCTGCAGCTGGCGCTCTTCTATCTATCTCTCTCTCTCTCTCGCTCTCTCGCCCCTTATATACATTTATATTATATACGTAGACTGAATCCGTATCTATAATATATATATATATATACCTGCGCGTAGCAGCAGCCCCCGCAGAAATATCCTTTTCTCCTTCCTCGTTTAATTCAAGTTATCCTCGTCAACGTCCTTCGTTGGAGCCTTCTGACAATAGACCAAGAATGTTGCAGCAGCAGCAGTAGCTATATAAGCCAGAACTCGCGGAGCGAAGAATTTGCGCATGCACGTATATATACAGACAGCCACGCGCGAGAGAAAGAGGGAGAGGAGGGCAAGATATGTGTATTGCTGTGGTACGGCGCGCGAGAGACGACTGAAAATTAAATGCCACACTCGCTCTTTGCGTGCTGCGCTGCTGGCTGCATGCGATGTCCCCCCTCTCTATATACTACTGTACTTACTGCCTGCCTGCAGCTTGTACGTATATTTTCTCGATATTTAGAAGCTGATGCGCGCGCGCGCGACGGGGCGGCACTCGCTGCTCCTCTCTCTCTCTCTCTTTCTCTCGTCTAAACGCCAAGTTCTGCGATATAGAGGGCGTGTGCTAGCAGGACAGCTCTGGCTTCAGAGAGCGTTGTCCTCGTTGCACGCATTTAGTACCGCTCTCGACGCCCGAAGGTAAAGACTAAAGATCTTGTTATTAGATTTGTAAGTTGATCGTTTGTTTGACGGCTCAGCTGACGTTGTAAATATTGTACAGACGCGTGTTGTTGCAAACACGCGACAATTTTCTTACGTTTTACGAATATATTGAAAGGTATGTTAAAAAATAACAATGTTAGTGATATTTAAATGCTATGTTTTTTATTAAAAAATTTTGAAAACTTAAATTGCTTATAGAAGTGTAGTAACATTTTGTAAATGAAATTTTCTTTTAGCATAACCTCCAGTCAACATCATGAATATTCCTATGCAACAAGGTGCCATGGGTATGAACCAAATGGTTCCAGCTAATGCAGGCATTCAACAACTGGGTACCCCTCATGGTGCTCCTCAACATCCTGGCATGCACCCAGCGCAAACACCTATTCAACAGTCTCAGGAAAAGTTGGATAATATCTCTAAAGTGAAGTCACTGATTGGTCCACTTAGAGATTCTCTTTCCCTGGCATTGAAAACTGCTGCTCAAACACTACATCAAAATAGTTTAGTAGATACATCAAAGGGCATTGATCCACCAGACCATCGTTTTAATAAGAACATGGAAGAGTTTTATTCTATCTGCGATCAGATTGAATTACACTTAAGAACATCTATCGATTGTTTAAATCAGAATTCTAGCTCTGTCAGATATATGCCAGTATCTGTAATACCAATAAGAACTGAAAATATTGGAGTTCAAGATGCTCTAAATTATCCTCAGTATTTGATGACTGTAAGGACACAAGTCTCCTACATTCGAGATATTTATAATACACTTTACAATGCAGCTCGTGCAGTATCTAATAATGAATAACTATATATGTAAATATTAGCATAATATTTCAATATTAATATTAGTTCAATATGAATCTTAAAGTTAACTATGTGTAAATAAAATCTTGTAATAAATCTGGAATTTTATAAGCTTAAATTATTATCATAATTTTTTCCCTTAAAGAATTACATTATAAATAAATACAAAAGTATAAAATTTATTTGCAATTAAATATCTTTTACAAACATTACAATAGTGTTTAATCTCAATACACACACTATTAAACTATTTTAAATATCATTTTGTGACAAAACATGAGAGGATGTTTTCAAAACTTCCGATTGAAAATTAGAGATTTTCTTCTCAACTCTACATGAAAAACATAAATAATTTAAATATATATACTTTGAAAATAAATAAATAATAAAAAATATATCATTTTAACTTACATTTTTTTAACATTTGAAATTTCATGAACCAATCTTATAAATTCTTCATAATTTTCTGAAACATGTTCTAGAATATTAGATTCATCTGGATTGCTAATATGCTGCAATACAGTATGGCAATCTTTTAAAGTTTTTTTAAATTCTTTTAATTCTTCTAATGTGTCTGGTATTGTGATATTTTCACATCGTAGAACATTAAATCGTTCCAGTAATTTTTCCAATTGTAATAATATAGTGTTAATTTCATACTTCTCTAATTGATCTAAAATATGAAATATTTAGAATAAGTTCCTTATTAATAAATATAAATTTCAATGTTCCAAAAAAAACCATTACTTTTAAAATTTAATGTGTTGCTTTTTATAAGATCAATATAATCATTTAAACATGAAAGTGCTTTAACATCTCTTATCCTTGTTTCAATTGAATTACATTTCTCTTGTAAAGACTTTACATCTTCACAAATACTTTTCATTGAGTTACAAAATGATAGTTCAGTGTCTTTCAGCATTTTCTTTTCAAGAATTAATTCTGCAAATGATGCTACATATTCACTGTATGCAAGTTCTAATTCCAAATTATTATTTTCCAATTCTGATTTTCTTAAGTTCATAACACTTGCATTCAAATTTGGAGCAGGCACTGTAGACATTCTTGATGAATGAAGCTTACGTTTTGGAGAAAAAGCTTTAAATTATAACAATTATTAAAAATTTTATAATACAAATAACAAGAAATTAAAATGGAAATATAACTTACTATTCGTCATATTTGAATCTATGTGTCGTACATCTAATCTATCTGGAGTACGACCATTCCGAACTCTAAACATAAATATAAATTGTTCATTATAAAATATTTCTGTATAATTTACCAATATTGTAATACTCTAAATTCTATATATATATAAAAAAAGAAATTCTGTACAATTTTGTGGAGAATTTTTAAATTTATAAAGTAAATTTATATGCCACAGAATTTTGAATGTGTTTATAGGTATTTTTATTTCAAAATTAAAACTATAAATAAAGGATCTACCTAACCTGTCAATTTTTCGTAGTCCGGTGATTTTCGTTTGATCAAGTTGCATTTTTTCCGTTAAAAAACTTACAGTTAATGTAAATATGTAATGATTAGGTGTTGAAGTAAACAATGAAAGTCGGTACACCAAACAATAACTTAAATATTGAATATAAAGGCACAATTGATACAAGACGCTAGCAACGACTATATTCGTTGATCAAATTGACTGTTCTTCTATTTTAAAGGTAGAAGGAGGGAATGAGAACTATACGCAGCCAATCAGCTATTATTTATGCATGTCAATGTTGACCGTCACTAACGTTTAAAAAGAAAAACTTAACCTATTTATGTGGTTTATCCCGCACAGGAACATGAGAAATGCCACGTGAAGTGTAAATTGACGTAAGTTATGACGAATCTATTCCACGTCACATTGTCACGTCATTTTTTTAAAGATTCAATTTTTACAATAATTAATAAGTGATTTTAAAATATTTTCCTGAATCAAAACGTAAGTGCTTAATCACATTGGTCTATTATTGCTCTTATGTGATTTAAAAGTTTATTTAAAGCAACAATAATATAACTCCGAAATACACTGAGGACGTGCGGTCTTTCGGTTGGTAACTGGTAATGCACGTTGACAGAACAGACAAATCTGACTGCACGTGATGCACGACAGCACGAGGCACACACGCCTGCACCGCTTGAATCTATGGCGGCCGCTGTGTGCGTACCACTGATGCGCATAGCCGAGCCGCGAGCACATGAGTGGACTCGCGTGGCTGTTTGAAAAACTCAGTATTTGATGACTGTAAGGACACAAGTCTCCTACATTCGAGATATTTATAATACACTTTACAATGCAGCTCGT
>JAWWEQ010000001.1:33982276-34016393 GCA_035583055.1 Torymus tubicola
CTGTGTGCGTACCACTGATGCGCATAGCCGAGCCGCGAGCACATGAGTGGACTCGCGTGGCTGTTTGAAAAACTCAGCTGTGCGAATTAGTTTAATTTTTTTATACGTCGAAAATGACTTCGACGGTGCTAGACTGTTTTCCAAAATTGCTGAAGGACAACGTGAACGAGCGTCTCAACGGCGGTTTCAAATTACTACAGTACTTGTCTAAGGAAGGCCAGGTAATTATTTTGCCCTACTGTATAACCTCAAATTAAACACGCATTTTTCTCATCCAAAAATAGATTTGTTTGTTAATTTTCTTCTAGAATTTAAATGGACTTTCTAATTTTGTCCCTGAGTAAATGTTTACTGGTAAATGTGAAAAATGCATTTTGTTATGTAATTTATGTGTTTGTAAACAATCTATACGGATTTGAAAATACTACTTTATTTGCAGCTCTTCAGTTTAAATAAATGAATTATAATAATTTAAACATGTAAATTTTGATGATTTATTGTTATAGGAAAATGGAGAAAGCAAAGAACTCAACCACACTCTTAACAGATTGGTGCGAGGTTTGGGTTCATCCAAAGTTACTTCAAGAAAAGGCTTTTACACCACATTGACTGTTTATTTGTCGCTAAACACAAATACAACAATTGACAGGATTTTCACCATTATGGATCAAGAATTAAAACCAGCTGCAAGTAATACTAAAAGTGTAAGAATCATTTATAAAGGATTATTAAAATACGTTTAATGAATAAAATAATTTGACTAATTCTTTTGGTTTAATGCAGGAAGGAGCTGATATTAATAATGGGCGTATTTTAGCCTGTGGAGCTATCATACGATCAAAAATTTTAAAAACATGTTCAGTTGATGACCAGAAACGAGTTTTAGAATGTTTGATACATTCTGGAAAGCAAAGAAGCTACTTAAGTTTTGAATCTATATCCTTTATTGTTGAATTTATAAATCAACTAGAGGATAAAGATTCAATGATGCCTATTTGGCCTATACTTGAAAAAGAAGTTTGTAAACCATTTTCTGATCAAAGTTTAGACAGTTTTTATGGTTTATTGGTTATTCAAGATAGATTTCCTAAAATTATCACTAAAAAAATTCTTAAAAAGTGCATTGGAAGTGAAGAAATTATTATCGAAGAAAATATTAAAGATATTTTACGAATATTGACAGTGAGTTTTAATAAATTTTTTATTATAAAAAATTTATAGTAATTGTAAAATTTATCTAAACATTATCATTTTTATTTATAGGAAATACCAAGAATAATGTGCCACAAACATCCAGTATATAAACTTTTTTGTAAAAAGTTAATAGAAACTCAATGTACTGAACAATTTTGGACAGGCATTGACCAGTGTTTTATCAAACCATCCAAAACAGATGAATATTTGGGTGCAGAATTATTTAATCTATTACTTGAAACTGTAATAGACAAATCTATAATTCCTTCATTATTATCTCCTAATTTTTTGAGATATATGTTAAAGAGATTTTCTTATAATCCAAAACATAAAGTTGATGATGTTGCTGTTATTTTTAAAAATGGATTAACTCAACTTGTAAAAATACTTGACAAGGAAGTTAAAACTAAAATACATATTTCTGTATTAAAGAAATTAATGCTCTATCCAGGTGATCTTATGATAGAAAAAATAACTGGTACAAAAGTTATTCAAATGATAACAGCTAATCTCAATGCTGATGGAGTTAAAAAATTGTCTAATCTGTACAGAGAAATAGCAGCAAATACTAAGTTTAAAGAAAAACCAAATTCTGAAACAGAACCTTGGACAAATGTAGAAAGAACTTATGCTATGCAATTACTTAGTGTTAAGTAAGTATTTGAGGTACACTTTTGTCCATATTAAATTTCAAATTCAAATATTAACATTAAATTTTTATATAGGCTAATGAGTCATCCAGAAATTGCATCTGATCATGAATGGAGAGTAGAACAATTGAAATTCTTATTTAATCTTGGATTGTGTGAAGTATCAAATGTTGGTGTAGAATTAGTTTGTAAGTATTTATTACGTATTATTAATTATCATTTAAAATTAGAAATTTTAATTAGAGTATTTTTTGTTTGTTATAGCTCATTTTAAAGAAAGCTTTTATAGAGCTTTGGATAACAAACTTTCAAAACTTGATGACTTGAGATCTGTTCTTAATTCCTTAATTAATCACATTGATGAGACAATATTTCAAAGTTCAGAAGTCAAACTGAGGGCACCACTAAATGAAATGGCTACAGAAGCATGGTCCAAAATGATGAAACACATCAAAAAGCTAGAGAAGAATACTAAAAATAATGAAAAAATTAATGCAGTGTTCCATATAATGAATCTTCACATGGGTCTACAATTGTTTTCTGACCCAGAAATGGCTATTTCTTCCATTGATGAACTCCATAGCTGTTATGATCATGTAAAGGGAAAGAAAAAATCAAACAAAAAGAATAATAGTATTGTTGAAGATGAAGAACCAGAATGGGTTGAAGTTGTAGTTGACTTACTGTTATCTTTACTTTCAAGAAAAAGTCACTTGCTTCGTTCGTTAGTCGGATGTGTTTTCCCACACATCTGTCCACATTTAACCCCTACTGCTATTCATCAAGTTTTAGCTATTTTCGACATTAAAAGTGGGAAAAATCCTTTAAGTACTTCTAAAGATGGTCAAGAATCAGATTCTGAGGAGTCAAATGATGAGGAAGAAGAAGATGATGAAAATGAAAATGAAGAAGATACTAATGATGCGGAAACTAATGGATCAATTGAAGAAGAAAGTGATTCAGATGTAGAAATGTCTGATGTTGATGATGAGACAGTTACTGATAGAGTACGCATGGCAGTTAGACAGGCATTGGGAGATGCAACAATGCAAACTGATGATGAAGACGTTGACGTTGATAATATTGATGAGGAACAAGGTAAACGTTTGGACGAGTCACTTGCCGCTGCATTTAGAATTTTAAAAGAAAGTCGTAAATCCCAGACTAAAAAACAGGAGAAAAGTGCACAAGCTCTTACACATTTTAGAATCAGAGTAATCGATCTTTTAGAGATTTATTTGGAAACCAGTCCTTCAATGGCTTTGGCTTTGGATATGTTGGTACCTTTATTTGCTCTTCTTGAATTCTCTATCAAAGATCCACATCAAAAGCCTTTAGAAAATAGAGTTCGAAATTGCTTAAAGAAACTTTCGAATGTAAAAAAGTTTAAGAGTATTGAAGATGTTGACGAAGAACTTTTAACCACTGTCTTGAAGGTATTATTTTACAATTATTTTTTGGTCTAATATAATTATTTTTGGAATTATGTTTAGAGAGAGTATATAAATTATGATACTGTATTTTATAACATAATTTGATTAATACAAAATTATGATTTTATGACACACCGTGCGTAAAAAAAGTGCCACTTTTTTACACACTTGCCAAAACGAGCGTGCTCAAAAATGGCACTTAACGCACGAAGTGTCATAAAATAATGTTCGATACTTGTGAGAAATACGATTCTGGCTCGAGTGTGAGTTTGTCGCCCGAGCGAAGCGAGCTAAAATCATATTTCTCACAAGTGTATCAAAAGTACTATTAAAATACCTAATATATATAGTCTAATATATTTTTTTTTGTTACATTGCAGGCATTGCTAGAAAAGGGTGAAAGATCAGCAGCAATTTGTCAAGAAATGGGAGATAAATTAGCTGAATGTTGTGTGTTTCTTGTAAGATGCTCACAACAAATAAATATTTCTGAAGCCTCAAAATCATTTATTCAGATATTTGGTGAAAGTTTAACAGCTTTCTTTAAAAAAAGGGATTGTATTCTGCCAGCAGTTTTATTCAAAAGTTTATTGCAACTATCCTGGATTGGCAATTGGCAATTAGCACCTCTTTTGGTATGGTTATGCAAAAATTATGTTTACACTATATACTTAATTAATTTTATTTTTACTAACTATTTATCTTATTCTAGGTAAATTTTGCATTTGATGATTCAATTAGATCCTTCAGAAGAGGGCAAGCCCTTGAATTTTTAAAATTTTTCTACAATAACAGAATGATTGCTTTTGATGACAACAAAAAAATAAGACTAAAAATGGAAAAAAGTTTATGTAAATCAAGCATAAACGTACTACAGGAATTGAGTACTACTCAGAAAACCGAGAATGGTCAATCTGGAGTAAATGTACGTAAAGGAATCAAACAAACATATGCCTGCCATTTGTTTGCTTTGTTATTTGTCATACATGCTCATCATATACCAGAAGCATGGGATTGGGGAAAAATAGGTGAAAGCATAGCTAACTACAAATCAACAGTTACGTTAGCAAGTGATGCTAAAAGCGCTTACAATAAATTAGCTAATCGCATTCGTGCCCCTGTTGTGTAAGTATATTCAATATTCGAAAAATATATTACTTTAAATCAATTATTTTTCATTTGTGTTTTCATAAAATTAATTTGCAAATTATTAAAAATTTTTAGTCCTAAGAAGCAGCAAAATGTTGAGGAGATAAGACTAAACAATGGAAATCATGATTCAGAATCGGAAAATGGTACATCTGATGATGATAGCCAATCAGATTCTAATGAGAAATCATCAAAGAAAAACGATAAAAAAAGGAGAAAGAACAGTAGTAAAACAAAAGAAAAACAAAAACTTAAGAAAGAAGCTCGAGAATTACGAGCAAAAGCAATGTCTGAAGGTTTAGAAAATATAGATTTTAGTACTGTTAATTTATCCAATGGTGTAAATAACGAATCAACGCAAAATGGAGATTCGGAGGAAACAAATAAAGTTGATAAAGTTAAAAACAAAAGGCCCATTTCGAACACATCGGATGTTCCGACTAAAAAGAAAAAGAAATCTGTGAAAAGTGGGGATTAGTCCAAAAAATTTTTTGTAAAGTTTATATTGGTAAAAACGAACTGAAACTTTGATTGTTATTTTTTATATACATTTATGTATCGAGTATATCTGTACATAACACATACGAATAAACATCAATCTCTATTATATTTAAATACAGAGCGCATTATTAAAAAAAAACACTGTATTCAATCTCCTTATATCAATATCAAGGAGCGCGGGAGCGCTCCGAAGGCAAGTATAGAAAGAGCCTTAAGGAGTGACCGCGCGATGATATACTTTGAAATGGGCATCCAAGATTTTCAACTATTCACTGCGTTTCTAAGATAAGTCTAGAGTTGGTAGTCTAGCAGGGATGGTCCTCCAATCTCCCATACATACTTGGCGGGCCCGACGGTTTGCAGTTCAAGATATATAGCTCATAATTCATATGTTTAAAGATTAGACAAAATGTATAATTGGGTTGGGTTGCTTCTATATATATGAAATACTAATCCGTGAATCTATCACTCGGTTTTTCAACAAAAATTGCCAATCGGCGTGGAAATATGAAATCCCAAATGAGTATATCGGACAGCAGGTCTCATATGAGATTTCATATAATATTTCATGAGATCTGATGTGTGAAATACTCATACAAGATATCTTATATGATATTTACACACGCGAAAGGAATAAAAAATAGGTGGCTTACAACATGATTAGTAAAATCTAAATTAGTGGACTATAAATTTATATGTATTTTTTATTTCATTCCCGTTTAAAAACGACAGACACAAGGAAAAATATTGTGGATAATGAAAGTAAAACTTATAAATAAATAAATAAAAATATTTGTTGTAAAAATCTTTTTGTTTCGTTTATATTTCAGTATTCTGGAATTTTCTGATATCAAAATAAATTTTTTCAAGCAAAAATGCATATTTTTTAAATTTACCGCTCGGACCCGTACTACATTCGGCATCGCTGTACTTGACTTAGTTTAAACTTTAGATATTACATTTTGAAAAATAAATTTCGCTTATTTCAGTTGATAAGTTAGATATCTATCATTTAGGATGGCGCTAGGTGTACACCATACCGTGCTGCAATGAGTGCAATCTGCAGGCTTTTGTCGCATTCGACTCGGCATCAGCGTTACGCCGATTCGGCATTCGTGTGTCCATGTGCCGCACATTGTTATGTTTACTTTAGTTTAGGTGATATTATTAACGAAATTAACCATGGGTGTCGAAAAGAAAAAAGGTGGAAATTTCAAAAGTAAGTGTCTTCCTATTTCTTATTGTGACAGTTTATTAAATGGTTCATAAGTAGTAGAATTTTCTATTGAACGATATGTTTCTATTTTAAGGTTAACTCTTGTAGTACTACAATAAATAACTTTTGTATTGTTATAGCTGTATGGATGCGATTTGAGGCCACGAGTTCAGATAGAAATCAACTATTCATAAAAGAACACAATATACGAAACCAAGAACCAGAATATCCAAAAGGAAAAACTCTTTTTGTATTGAACATTCCACCTTACGCTACTGTTGAATCTTTGAAAAATTCATTCGGTAGTGCTTGTGGACCAGTTAAAACAGTAAATTTTATTAAAAATGAAATAGGATTCAAAAATGGATACATAGTTTTTGCAAAAGATGCAGGTCTTACTAAAGCGTTGTCGCTTCCTAGTGAACACGTCCTAACATTAAGTACACCAGATGCACCTGTATTGACTGGAATTGAAAGTAAGTTGGTATTTTTAATGTTTAAAATTCATATATCATACCATTTTTAAATATTAAATTACAATTATATATATTAAAAAAATATTTTTTATAGAATGGTGTAAAAATTATAATGACTCTATAATGAATGAAGAAGAAATAAAAAGAAAAATTGAAGACTACATGAATGAATACGACAGGAAAGTAAAAGAACGTTTGGAACAGGAAAAAGCTGCAGAAGAAGCAGTGGACAATGAAGGATGGACTACAGTAAGTGGTAAAAAGAAGAGAGGTCAATTTGCACTTGCAAGAAAGGAATCCACAATACAAAAAGTGCAGTTCAAAGAAGAAGAGAAAAAGCAAAAGAAACAATTATTGAACTTCTATACTTTCCAAATTAGGGAAGCTAAGAAACAAAGTAAGTATAAACAAATAAGTCAACGACATAATTTTAAGATTTAACTTAAGAAATATTTCTTTAATATACTTTTTTATTCCAGACTTGGCTGAATTACGCAAGAAATTTGAGCTTGATAAGCAAAAATTAGAACAAATCAAGTCAAAACGAAAGTTTAGACCTTTTTAAATACACAAAATATCACATACTGTCACTAGGTTAATTATTAGAATTTCGTACGTTTAATTTTTGTTAACTTGAATAAAATAAAAATGTTATTGTACAGTTTTAATCGAAGAGTATTTTGAATATTTTAATCTCTTGTAACCTAAAAATGTAGATGGAGCTAGTCGTACGTTCTCTGCTTTCCAAACGCATGTTTCCGGTTGCATCCCAAATTCCCAAGTCCCAACCAAACCAAATCCCCGCAATTCCCCATGTGTTATTTCGATTTTAGTTTGCAGTCGAATAAATCACAAACAAGGTATCAAATTTTGATACTTTCATATTTATAAATAACAACTGTTCACAATGATATGGACAAATAACGAATTTATTAATAAATTTTCATTTAAATAAAGTGTTACTTTGTATAAAGATAATTCTACATTATTAGATAAACTATATCTAAGCAAGGTATGGAATTAACCTAAGTAACCTATCTTCTAGTTTACTGTAGTTTGATTTAGATTACAAAAAGATTACAAACATAATAGTTAATTAGTGAAAACATTGTTTTAATAACTTTTTAAGTACATTTCTATTAAAATATATTTCTATATTAAAAATCAGATTGATATAATATTGATTCTTAAAACAATACATGTGTCATGTGTCATTTTAAGAGATATAATTTTAATAATATTTAATGCAGTAAATGCAGTATACTTTAGAACATTTATATTAATGATTCTCACCTTGATATTAATTTTACACACTTGTTACACATTTTACATTTTGTTATATTTTTAGATGAAGAAAAACACATCATTTGAAGAGCGTTATTCTGAAAATATAAAAAAATGGTATGAAGAATATCCTAAAGCAGAAGAACCAACTAAACATGGCAAAGGAGAAATGGAAGTTTTGAATTTGAAGGATGAGGCTAAAAAATGCTTAGATTCAGAAAGCACAGCATATCATCTAAAACAATCCAAGTCTCGTAACTCAGAGTATTCTTGGTTAAAGACAGCCTTATCAAAAGGAACAACATCGGACAGAGTAGCTGCGGGCATTGTTTTAGTTCAAAATAGCCCAAAGCATAACTTAAATCATCTTTCAACCCTTGTCTCTCAAGTTAAAATTGCCAAACATAATCAATGTAGTATGGTTATTACAGCTTTGAGAGATCTCTTCTTGTCAGATTTGCTTCATCCCAAATTCAAACTCTTCAAATTTGAAGAACAAGATCTCGATCAGTTGGATAGTTTCAATAAACAATTTGAAGCTGATGATGAAATAAATGTAAAAAGTAGACCAACATTATCAAGAAATAAACTTTTGTCTATTTGGTATTTCGAAGACCAATTAAAAGAAGCTTATGAGCGCTTTGTTAATGCATTATCTGCAATTGCAAATGATACGGTTGACACAAACAGAGAAAAAGCTGTTGCTGTAATGAATGATTTGTTAATGGGAAATCCAGAGCAAGAACAAAAACTTCTGGATTTTTTAATTAATAAAATCGGTGATCCTAGTAGTAAAGTAGCTTCAAAAGCTGTCTTTTGTCTTAATCAACTCTTACATGAACATCCTAACATGAAATTAATAGTTTTAAAAGAAGTGGAAAAATTATTATTCAGAACAAATGTTGCACAAAGAGCTCAATATTTTGCCATATGTTTATTAACACAGTTTCTTTTATCAAAGGAAGATACTCAAGTAGCAACAACTCTGATTGATGTATATTTTGCCTTTTTCAAAGCATGTTTGAAGAAAGGAGAGCCTGACAGTAGAATGATGGCTGCAATATTAACAGGTGTAAATAGAGCATATCGTTTCAGTGACATCAATTCAATCAAGTTAAATGAACATATAGATTCTGTTTATAAAGTTGTTCATGTTGGTTCGTTTAATGTATCTCTAAATGCTTTAAGCTTATTGTTTCAGGTAAAATACAATTTATTATTGTAATATAGATTATAAGCAGCAATTAGTTTACTACACATCAATTATTTTTTATAGGTTGTGGGTAAAGATCCAAAACAATCAGACAGATTTTACTCAGCGTTTTATCGTAAACTTTTCGATCCTCAAATTGGTACTGCAAACAAGAGAGCAGTTTTTCTAAATTTGTTATATAGAGTTTTACGCACTGATCAGAGTATACTTCGATTACATGCATTCCTTAAAAGAATTCTTCAAGTTTCAATTTATTTTCCTGCTAATATGATTTGTGCTACTTTATATGTTGTCTCACAGGTTTTACACTCTAGAAAATTTGCCAATAAAATTTTATTAAGATCTAATGCAGTTGTAAAACATGATGACACAATTGATTTGAGTAATACTATTAATGAAAATGCTCAAGAAGAAGAAATTGAAACCAATGAAAATCAAAAAGAAACTGAAAATACAATAATATTATCAAATGTAGTAACAGAGGATGTTACAAGTACGAAAAACTGTGAGAAGCCTGATGAAAAACCTGAAATTGTAGAAATTAAACCAGAATTCAAAGCCACATTTTATGACCCTTTTACTCGAAATCCTTTGCATTCTGGAGCAAATTTAAGTATTTATTCTGAATTAACAGCTCTTTCCAGACATTATCATCCAAGTGTTTCTTTATTTGCTAACACAATTAAAGAAGGTAAAATAATAATTATTTTAATAAAATACACCAATTATTTCATTCTAGAGTTAATAGTAATGTTTAAAACTTGTTTTTTGAAATTTACAGGAAAATCTATTGAATATACGGGTGATCCACTTGAGGATTTATCTTTAATTCGCTTTTTGGACCGTTATGTATTTAAGAATCCAAAGAAATTAGATAGTAAAAAGGTTGTCAGGAAGAATGATCCATTAGCTCAAAGAACTGGTTATACTCCAAAAGGAATTCGAACTATTCCAGTTGATAGTTCAGCATATCTTAATGAAAGAGAAGATAGAATACCTGTAGATGAGTTATTCCTTTATCACTACATGAATAAACGTAAACAATTCAGAGGTGTCAAAAAGGAAAACGATGATGATGATGATGATGATAATGAAAGTGTTAATAGTGAAGACTTTAATGATATGCTAGATCAGCTAAGTAAAAAGAAAGATTTTGATGACTTAGATATAGCTGGTGATTTCAGTGCTGCACCTAAAAAGTCAAAAGGTAAATTACAAGCTATAATTAATTTTTTCATATTTTTTATATTAAAATTTATTAAATATAATTGTTACTTATATTTATGAAATAATTATAACAAACTCTTTAAATTAGGTAAAGATGATACTGAAATTGGAGATGAGGATGACGAAGACGACATTGATGATGATGATGAAATTTCCGATGTAGAAGAAGATAGTGATATAGAAATGGGTGAATTTGATGAAAATGATGAGAATGATGATGAATTTGAAGATTTAGATGATTTAGATTTAGATGATATCGACGATGACTTGAGCGACATGGAATTTAACGACGATGATGACGACGATGAGTTAGGTGACACGACATCTAAAAAACGTAAAAGTACAACAAAAGGAAATCCAAACAAGAAACGAAAAGGTTTAGACGATAAAACTTTTGTATCTGCAGAAGAATTTGCAGAAATGTTAGAAAATCAAGGACGATCGAAATTCAAACATAGTGCAAGTAGTACTTTAAGTGATCGTGATGGTGCGGGCGTAAAACAATTGGATTGGGAGACAGAGCGCAATCAACGTATATCTGGTTACCGCGGAAAGAAAGGAAAACCGTTCAAAAATTTTAAAAGTAAAAAAAACTTTTCAAAACATCAAAAACCATTGAAGCGTAAAAGATAATGTAATAATTTGTACAGTTTGTAATTCATTTTTTAATAATATAGTTTATGTAAAAAAGTGTTGGTAAAATGATTTCCAAACAATAAATTTTATTTTTATTTATTTTATTTCTACTTGTCTATAAAAAAATAAGAAGATTTGTATTTTATGCTTAATATTATGTTTATATAAACAAAATTTTTTTCATAAGTTTCTTTAAAAAGCTTTCATAATTTAATGCTAAAACAAATGAAATATTGAAACCAAACTATAAAGTTGTTTTAACAAAATATGCTATCAAAATTTAGATGACATATCTTACATTTTTCATTATATTAAAACTACTTAAGTATTTTCTTAATGTAATTACAAATACCAAGCACATATTAAATAGCAAATTTTTCATTAATAGTCTGCTATGTGTACGATTACATTAAAAAAATTTTGTAGCAAAAAGTTTATTTTTGTGTAAAGTTAAATTCTAGATTGAATAAAATGTACAGTAATAAAATATGTAATCAACTTAAGTATTTAACTTTTTGTTTATTTCATTTTTTGTTTCGTATAAAAAAAATAATTGCCCAAAGCAAACATACAATTTAGTTTTGATAACAATTGTTGATTAAATTTTTTCTAAGTTTATCTTATAAGTAGGAAATTATTTTAAATAATTTTAGTTATCATAAAGATCCTTACATGTGTCATACATCTCTAAAAAAGATTTAAAATTATTAATGAAATAAAATTTTAACATAACTACAAATGCCAAGCATGTGATCATTTAATAATATATTTATAAAGATGCTTTCATTTGAGCGTTTCTTAGTATAAGGACTTATACTCCCACAACTTATGTGACACTGAAGTTATGTTTTGTATAATAATAGGTGCAAAATTATTTTTTTTTTCAAAATTATATTTATTATTGAAAAAATATGTAGTCAGTGGCACAGTAAGTTATGTTATGTTTGATAGTAAAAGAAGAATTACGCGGAAATACAATTTTTGAACGTGACATAATTTGAAGACTGTTGTATAATCACAATGAAGTACAGCAGGCTACTCAGGATCTGGTTTTGCTGATCCTTCTTCATCTTGTGGGCTATGCCACGTTAATCTCTCTTCATAGAATCTGATCACAATTTGTGGGCACTTTTCATTTGCAATTCGTGCAGGTACAAGATCTGCATCGTCA
This sequence comes from Torymus tubicola, assembly GCA_035583055.1. Lineage (NCBI taxonomy): Eukaryota > Metazoa > Arthropoda > Insecta > Hymenoptera > Torymidae > Torymus > Torymus tubicola. The sequence continues at coordinate 33,994,427 of JAWWEQ010000001.1, forward strand.
GTTCCCTTCCACTTCATTAGGAACATCAGTTCTCCACTGGAGTCAGTAGCTCCAATAATACGTTCAGGCTCTAAGTTTCGATCAAAGCCTAAAATTGACAAAATGTTTAATATCATTTTCAAATTAAACATCAAATAAGCAACACTAGCCTCAGAACAACGCAAGCAGTTTTTACAATAAATTACTAGTAATATAATTTATACACGCTACTAACTTCTATATTAGCTTCTAATTACAACAAAATTAAATAAAATTTGTACATACACGAGTTGCGAGTAATTCTATTTATTAAAAGAATAAATCAAGTATCAAGTTTTAAATAATGAAAAAAGTACAAAAATAAAAAAGCTTTTATAAAATAAAAAAAGGAAAAGAAAACATAAACATTGCTATCTTGGTAACTAAAACTCTTCTAGCGCCAATTCCTTTTGAAAACAAATATAAGTTGTACCTTCAGCTTTCTTTTCTTCAGTAACTTTTTTCTTTGCTTGTGTCGGAGTAGGTGTACTGGAGCTCTTTCTTTTCTTTTGCTCCTTCTCCTCAGACCTCTTGCTAGCGGCTGCTGCTTCTTTCTTCTTACGTGCATCTTCAAACTGCGCAATTAAATCTGGGCAATCCAGATTCTCTTCTGGTTCCCATGTGTTCTCATCGTTCGAGTATCCCTTCCACTTGAGGAAGTATTCAACCTATAATTTAGAGATTGAATTACAAAAAGTACAATTGTAAAAAAAAAAGAAGAAAATAATAATAATAAAGATATGTATAATTATGTACATCTCAATCACTCTATAAGTAAACTGCCAAATTTTTATGGCAAAAACATGAGACATGTTTCACATTAGTAGAGTGGCTACATATATATCATACCAACAGAAAAAAATTCAAAGAAACCAATGACAATTACCTTGCCCTTGACAACCCTCCTGTCTAGGACCCTCTCAACCGAGTACTCCTCCTCGGTCTCTCCCTCCGTCGACGGTGATTCCTTAGATTTGCTCATGTTTGCCGTTTCTTGTCGCTATCGAATCAACGTTCAAACTGAAAAAATCATGCAAAAAGCCGTTACAAGTCTGTCTGTGCGCCGCGGCAGGCTGCCCCGGAATTCACGAAATCGAGAAAGGAGTCTCGTGCGGCGTGCGCGGGTTATCGTCGCGAACGCACACACACACATATATATATACATGCTCGAAAGAACGAGAGAGCGAGCGCCTCTATTAATCAAGGCGTCGCTCTACGAAGAGGAGGTATCATCATGATACAGCCTCATGGAGACGCGCGAAGGGTGACGCGTGCGAAAGTGAACCCGGGAGTCAGACAAAAAAAAAATGAATAGACGTATATATATATGGGAAAGGGGGGTGGTGGAGAGGGGTAAGCGGAACACTTAATACACCTCACCCTCGTTATAATATATCTTCTGGAAGCGTCTTGCCGTCGGCGACGATAATATATCACTCACCTCCTGGGCGAATTCGCGTACTAACGCAGATACAATGAGAGTAACGTGTTATACGCGCGTCCGGCGTGTAATGAGAAGACCGCGCTCTCGTTGCGCGCGCGCGCGCGTGTCGCTTGCATCCAACAACGCGAGAGCCGCTATATACCGCCGCACCAATGAGGGAGAGGTGTAGGAAAATGGCGGCAAAACGCGGCCGGCTTCCCTTGCCGATTACCCCCTCTCCCTTATTTTTTTTTTCTCATCCGCAACGCGAAGCTCTATTACCCCCGATGATGTATTTACATACGATCAATTGAAAGCTACTCACCTTTGATGATCTTGCCTCGTCGATGAGGTTTTTGTTGCAAACGTTGAATTATTCCGAAAAACTTCCTCTCACACTCGTTCACTCGGCGGAGTCTTTGTTCCGCCGGCTGTATATAAGTATATCTCTACGGAGAGAGAGAGAGAGAGAGCTCACCGCACGCACCGAGCAACGACTTCTACAGACGGAGACGCAATACTGGCGCGCTAGTGGTGGCGTCCGAGTATAGTAGGCGCTGCAAGCAACGCGCCGGCCGCTGTTGTATGAAATATGTGTGTGTGTGTATCAGTGATGTGTGTATCGCGGTACATGTATGTATAACGCACCGGCACGCCGCCGAAAAAACATCCCGCGCGCGCTCGAAATTCGCCCGCGCAGTGTTGCCATACCGTATACATATTGTGGCGCCCCTCCTTGCGCCACCCTCTTTTCCCCCTCGCTCGTGTGAGATCATATTCGAGCACGCGATTCTATTGTACGTATAGTATACTGCATGTATATATATGTATATGAGAATGTAATTTTTTTTATATGTATATGTATATGTTGCCGGGACGAAAAGCTGTCGGTATATACTTGCATGTTGTATTAGGGTTGTAAATGTCGGCGTTATAGTTGCAGTGACGCCAACAATTGACGGTCAACGGCTAACTAAACAAATGCAGGTGGCCGAGTCAACAGGTGAGTTTAATATTTTGGAAAATCTGAGCTTGCAAAAAAATACCAAAATTCTTGTTCATATCAAAATATCATCGGCATAATTGTTGATAAGCTACATGATCAAAGATAATGGATTTGAGAAATAGATTAAGGACATTATTTTCAGCGATATTACTTATGTATATATATATATACGTATTAAAGACCGTCAGGTTACGGAAGTGTTATGCGGTTTTCGCACTTCCGCTCAAAAATGCGCGCGCATACGGCATGTTTGCGGCTGGGGTAATTATTTTGTTGGAACAAATGCCGTATATACATTTCTCTTTTTCTCCTTTTTCGGGACCATTTAAAGAACCAACATATACTGTCATTTTATAATTTATGTTTAAAAGGTGTATAGAACATAATATAGAAGCTATAAATACATTTACTAAACTGAAATACTTAACTAAATGTAAAGTGAAAACGTTAAACTATATACTTATACATTTTATTGAAAATTTTAAAACAAGTTTATCAAATTTTACAGAAAAATGTTTTTTTTTTCAAGTTTTTTGAGTATACTATAATTATATTCTTTCAAACCAATTTTCAAAGAAATGCTTTCTGCAAACGGTAAATATATTTCATCAAACCATCATTTTACAATTTAATAGATGTATAATAATAATTGAATATTGTGTTCAAAAAGCACAATACGAATCTGAGTAGAAATTCATTCAGCCTGATACAAACATATAAGTTAGGCCCTGTACACACTGTGCAGGGATCACAAAGGTTGGTGATAAACAGACCCTAAACAGAGTGCCTCGAAAAACACATATTGTTAAATAGTCGATGTCCTGATTTGTCAAAGTATTATTATCTGAATATACCTCAAATTTTAGATCTTATACCTTGACAATGTGCCAAATAATTGTAAAACTACAAAAAAATATTAATTCATGCTACTGCGCTATGTCTTCTGATAATTAATCAAATGTTTTGAAAACATAGTGGGTTATCTTGTACAGATTACTATTTACCTATGCATGCCCTGTCTTTCGCCTTAAGCGAGTTTCTAGGTATTCGAAGTTTTCGACATAGATGAATTAAAGGCGGGAAGTTTGAATTTTAAATCATACTTATTTCTTATAGTACTTAATAAAGTGATAGTGTTACGTGTAAATTATGAAAAATTAATTCCATACATTCATATTAATTTATAAAATATTAATACCACAAGTTCGTAATATACAATTGGTATACTATAAAAATAATTAATAGTCATTATTAATAATTGATTAATATTTTAAAGGTCATTATAAGCATCGGTTCAGTTATTATTATTTGAAGCGTATAGCTGCAAAAGTGGCTATAGCAAAAAAAAAATTTTTTACAGGAACGAACATTTTCTGCTGTACTTATACTACTGACTTTTTTAACTTTTTTCATCCATCATTAGGTATAGTTCGGATAGTGTACATGATTCACAAAGTGTGTGAAATCATACTCATTTATTGTATGATTTAGGGAATTTACTTAAATAAATTAAAAATCACTTCTTTTCCAAATAATAAAATTAATTTTTACAAACATTTTGTAATAAAAAAAACTTAACAAAAAAATATTATGCCAAATTTTAATTTTAATTAAATTAAATTAAATAATATCAGCACGTAAACACACAAATTTAGTACACAGTGTACTGGAAATATATTACGTTGATCCCTATCAATTCATTCTAGAAAAACTTTTTTGAGCTTTAATTATTCGAAATCAATAACATTTTTACAGATTATACAGAAAATATTTTGCTGTCCAAAAAGTCAAGCTGCAGAATGTGCCAAATTCAACTTTCAGTTAGTTTCAAAAGTAGCCATTTCCACTACTTTTGACTCTGACTACAATTTGGATTTAGTGTATTTTGCAGCACACCCTATTTTTTTCATACCATAAAAAGCGACTATACCTATATTCTGGACCAGTATGATTTTTTTTTATGATAAATATTAATGTTCTATACACGAAAATGCAATAAAAATGGGTTCGGAAAAAGTGGAGATAGTCACTTTTGCAGCTATACGCTTCATTTCTAATTCTATATCATTTCTTTTAGTAAAAATTATAACGTTTTTTGATCTCCAAATATATTAACAGTCTTGCGCTCGGTGCAGTTAGACGAAAATCAGACCAAAATTATAGTAAAATAAGTAAAATAATAGATAGTCATGAAGGTGAATTCATAATGACTTTGTGTTGTTGCAAATTTGAAATTGTGGTACCTTAAATATGAGACGTCAATGTATTTCATTAGAGAGAAGTAAACTATCATTGTTGAACATAAACATAAACAAACAAAAAATCTATCAAAATATCGCTGACAATTCATTTTAAATATTAAAAATCGAATTTAATTCGTATATCAGTCAATTCATTCAAGGTACTGTGGTAGCATGAGTTGCGATCGCTAAGTATTACTATACAAGTAGGCTTCTATATTCAATTTGTTACTCTAAAAAACAAAAAAAAAACAAAAATTAAAAAGTTTATGTTCAGGAAATAGTAATAAAATCAATGTTATTCCTATAACACGGAATTTGGTTAAATTTAATTGAATTATAACACATAAATATCTCTTGCGTTTCGTTAGCACCGCCTATTTGAAAAGTTCGCTACTAAAGCTCCACTTTTCAAGTCGATAAAATAGCTATACAATAGAGCTGGGAATAAAATACTATACGTAACACGAGAGTAGATCGAGAGTCGATCATTTCCTTGGATGAACACACCAAATCATCCCGCGGGAATTATATTAGACTTTACTCCCTTATTACATAATGTACTATTACAACTCCACTGTAGACTTACCTTAATACGCTATCTAACTTTACAAGATTGCGCGTGTTTTTCTTTTTAACTCTGTTACTTATTACCGTTATTATAGGTACTGATTTAGCTACTGTTATCTTCCTACAACTAAACTATTGTAAATTTACATTCTATTGATTTTTTCTGTTTCCGCATTCATAAGGTATTATTTCAACTTAATAAAGATCTTTATAAAACTTAAAATATTATTTAAAGTTTTAAGTAATTATTGTACTTGTATTAAATTTATTTTGTATCTTATCTTATAAAAACTATTGCGATATAGAGACGTATACATGTCTCAACTCTTTATTCGTCAATGTATAATTTATATAGCTAATTTGATATTCCGTCTTTATAAACGAAAACAAAATGCAGCTCCCGCAAATTTCATAATTTCAAAATACTAAGAACAACTCCAAATTCTATATTCACGTCTATAATTTCTACGTACTTAAAAATTGTTGAAAATTTCGATTTCCCAGAAACAGAATTGTAAAATCAATTAATAATGTTTAAATTTATTTAACTTAACTTGAATTAATTATTAGAGATGCAAAAAAAATATAATATAAATTAGAATCTTTTTCCTAGTTTTTAATTCTAACCTCAAAAATTAAACATGTAGTCGAAATTGAAATATATTATCATTATTTTAAATATTTTCATAAAGAATTTCCTTTCGCTAGATATCCCCAAGGGCTAGTTTGCACAAAACAGTACTGAGACAATTTGTATCTCCTAGGAGTTACAGTATTGAAATCAAACATTAGAATACGATTTTGGATATAGGTAGAAATCAGTAAAATCTAACGCTATTAAAAACTTAGGTTCTCGTGCACTTTTAGCTTTAGTTTGAAAAAAAAGTTTTAAAAAAGTCTATTACCAAAAACGACTAAAACAATAACTATTTAAATAGACAAACATTAAATATTATTTTATTTTATCTTTCATTACACCCCTTCACTATAGATATTTTCGTAATTTTTTTTTACTTAATTTTAAACTATTAGAATAAGTTTGTAGAGGAACCAATATTTTGTAAAAAAAAAAAAAAAAAAAAAAACAAATTATTAACAAGACTTTAAAATTTTCAGATTTTTTAAACAAAAAACTTTTCACGTTTTTTCTCTTTCAAAATATAACTAAACATTTAAAAAAATTTCAGTACCTTAAAAGATTACATTTTATCTTAAGTTATAATAAGTACTATATACTATATTGTTCATAATAAACCGTTAAGTTTCAGCGAACTGTACGTTGCATTATACATAATTTTTGTTTTAGTTTGATTTTATGAAATTTTAAAAAAATCACATGTTCAAAATCTGAGGCTCAATTAAAAAAATGTCGGGAATATTCAGCGGTAAGGTTTTCCTGCTCGTAACAGGAGCTAGCCGTGGCATTGGAAAGCACATTGCTGAATCGTTTGCATCTCAGCTGGAAAGTAAATCTAAAGTCTTGCTTCTAGCTAGAAATGAAGAAAGCTTAAAGAATATCGCATCTGAAATGCCTAAGGGTTTAGTCGCGACGTATAAAACTATAGACTTCAGCACAGCAACTACAAATCAGTTGCAAGGTAAGTACTTATAGATGTACATAACATTTTGTCGAAACATTAAAATATTAACAATTTTTTCTTACATATATAAGGTTTTTATAAATTCTAAAATAATATTTTTTAAATAAATTAAAGATGGTTTGACTATAGTATAATACACCAGTATAACATTCAGTTACGAACGTGCTGATCTTACGTTACATATAGTGTAATTGTATTCCTTCGCAGATAAAAATAAGAGAACTGCTTATTCAATTGCTGTACTTTCTACCGTGAGATCTTTATATTGTCTCGCAATAATTAAATAAATGCATAAAGCTCATGCTTCTCTAAAATTAATTAATATTTTTGTTAATGAAACGTAAAAACAATCGTGGATACGTAAATAAAACGCATTTACAGCAACAACTAAGAAAAACATTTTAACAATAGAGTATTTCTGATATTAATTTAAAGTATTTTATCTTTGCTTATTTACAGAAATCATATCTGACTCCTTGAAAAATGAACAACCCGAAAATTACGATCAAGCAATAATAGTCCACAACGCTGCAATGGCAACGTTTTCTCAATTGACTACCGAACTAACGGATTTTAACGATTGGCACGCATGTTACCATTTAAATACGTTTTCTCCTGCAGTTCTTAACGGAATTTTTATGAATACTTTTAATAACAAAAGTATTAAAAAGTACGTTATTAATATAAGCTCGTACTGGGGTATCAAACCAGATATATACGTAGGCTCTTATTGCTCTGCTAAAGCCGCTAAAGATATGTTTTTTAAGGTTTGTATCTTAAAAATATGCGATACTAAACCGATACAATGAATATAAATATAAATTATTTTAGGTTTTTGCACTGGAATATCCGGACGTGAACGTTCTGAATTATTTACCGGGATACGTTGAAACAGATATGTTTTACGATGCTTTGAAGTCATCCAATAACGAGAAATTAAAGGCCGAATTAAAAGATATGATCGAGAATAAAAAATTCGTTACACCGACACAAACAGCCAAGATGCTTGTTGAAGTTTTAAAGAACCAGAAATATAATTCTGGAGATTATATTAATTATTATGATCAAGTTTAAAAAGTTCTAACTTATTGACAATCTAATATGTATATTGAAATTGTACATATATTTTTATACAGTAAATAATTTTTTTTTCGTAATTACAGAATTATTATTTTTTTTTTTTTTTTTACAAGATACAATTCTCGTTGATTGTTTCTAAATATATATTCAATTTACCATACAAATATCGCTATAGTATATCTATTTTTAAACTGTATTTGCAAATTATAAGAAATGATTCGCTATATACGTTGTTGTCAGAGCAATGATTGCACTGGTTATGTAAGTTACGGTAAGTTCGTTGTGTAAGTATTTGCATCGAGGTCAGTCACTTTAATCGACGACCATAAATACGGATCGCTGCTTTGAAATTTTTCTAATTTACCAAAGAAATTGCTAATGATTTCTTTTATTAACAAAAATAATATTTGTCATATACTATTATTGTTATTATTATTATTTGTATCTAATCGATCACCGGAGTCCTTTGAAAAATCATAAATAATTTGAAAAGTACTAATACATAAACTTAAATACAATTTAAGCTGATGCTCGAATTTACCGCCACCAAAATCTATCTCTCTCCGCAATTGGTGGATTCCTCTATTACGCTATTATATATACTTATACACACAAGTCACAACGACAACTTGCCCTTGGAAAACACACAGTCAAGCTCTTAGTATACACGTACTCACGCAGGAAGTCCCATCTCGGATATCTCGCACATATAATTATTATTATCATTATTCTCTCCTCTCTCTCCGCGAAAGTGAATATCTTGTATATAGAGAAGAGATCAAGGCGAACTGATCCGCCTGGGTTCATATAGAGGGGGAGAAAAGAAAACCATGAAGACTTGCGCGGCTGATCCGTGGTCGCGCGGACACAGCGTTGACGAGAGTACAAGTGAGGACGTAGCCGAGGATTGCTTTGAGGATTCCTTTGTTGTGTCTGCATCCCAGAGTGAAGAGCTCCAACGACTACCTGATTCCGAGCAGTATCTCGCTAGGCTGCGTGAGTGCCGTTTTGTTGTTTTGGAGCATGTATAGTGTGTTTGTGTATCAAAGTGTATATTTAATAAAAGGTGGATAATGCTTTTCGCAATAACAGTGTGACACACACAGGCTACAGTTGTGCAATGTTGTGATTTTACATTGATGTTTTTTTTCTTCTTATTCGAAATTGGAATAACGATTAATCACTTTATAAGTGATGTTATAATAAGACTTGCTCCAAAATAAATTTGTTTTTGATTTTTATAAATACTTTGTTTGTATGCTGTACAAATGTATTGTGTATAACTATCATGTGCGTATAACAATAATTTTTTGAAATTTATAAAAAAAAAATGAAAGTATTGCAACATCAGTTTTTTTTTAGATATTTTTACAATACATTAATTGATTAATTAATGATTTGATCAATGATTTATAATTTTTTATGAATCGATTATTATGTTTCAGAATATAGATTAAAGTCAATCAAGGGTGGCACATCAAAGCGTGACCTGGTTAATTCACTATCTGTTGCAAAAGAGGATTGTATCGCCAGATTGATTACGGCTGGTGAAAATTTAGAATCAGCTGAAGAACAAGAACTTGCTGCTAATCCACTCATTAGGCATATTGCTCCACATTTACAAGTAAGAAGATTACTTTGAAAATTGAAAAAAGATTTTTATTATATTTTATATAACAAACCTAAAATGCTCTTTAACAAAAGTTATTATATTTATAAGATAATAATTATAAAAAATAATCAAGTATTCACTATTCATATCAATTTTCAATAATTTTTACATGTTTACAGGCACTTACAGCAGTTGAATTAGTTCATTTATTAAAAGCTGATGAGCTACAAAAGATAGTTGATGAACAGAATCAAGCTTTAGAGAACGAAGATATTGAAAGCAAATCATCAACAGATAGCCAACCAGACGTTCAAATTCAAGATAGTAACGGTTTATAAGTTAAAAAAATGACTAATAAAATCTTTTCGGGAAAGGTTTTTTTGTTGGTAACTGGTGCAAGCCAGGGTATTGGTAGTAAAATTGCCGAAGTTTTAAGTTCATCTTTGGAAAATGATTCGCAAATTTTGTTATTTGCTAGAAATGCTGAGAAACTAAAAGAAACAGCCAACAAATTACCAAAACATGTAACTGTTAATTTCGAAAGTGTAGATTTAAGTAAAGCTACAGCAAATGAGCTTAAAGGTAATTTTAAAAAATTTTTGTGTATTAACTAATTATTACTTACTATAATTATTTCTTTTTACTAATTATTTAACTGGAATTATTTGTAGATCTTATTATTAAATACGTAAATGCTAGCAGCGTTAAATTCAATGAAGTTGTAATTGTACATAATGCAGGATCTATTGGAAATGTTAGTCAAACTACCTCTAATATGACTGATTTTGATGTTTGGAGAAAGTATTATGATTTAAATGTATTCTCTCCAGCAGTACTAAATGGAGTTTTTATTGAAGTCTTTAATGAAAAAAATATTAAAAAATACGTTATAAATATTACTTCTTTATGTGGAATAAAACCAATGAAGTCTCTTGGATATTATTGCTCTGGAAAGGCAGCAAGAGAAATGTATTTTAAGGTTTGTAATCAATTTAAATGATTATTAACATTTTTTATTAGTTAATTTATTTTATATTTTACAAAATTTACATACTCTTAATACAAAAATTTATTGCAAGTCATAGTTTTTTAAAAACTATTTACATTCGATATAATAATGCCTTATAGCTGAAGAGCTATTTGGAATAAGAGCTCTTATGAAAAATCCATAAAAGATCTGCCCTTATTCTGAATAGTTCAATTATTTTAAACTATACTTAATAAAAAATAAACTATACTTAATAGTTAATAAATTACTTAATTTGTCTTTTTATTTTGTTTTAGGTTTTTGCTGAAGAAAATTCTGATATAGATGTTCTAAATTATTCACCTGGTCCAGTAGTAACTGATATGTTACATACAATATCAAATGAATCTGGAGATAAAGAAATAAAATCTAATTTTCAAGATCTCATACACAATAAAAAAGCATTAACAACAGATCAAACTGTGAAAAGACTCACAGAAGTTCTTTTACACAAAAAATACAAATCTGGTGATCATGTAGACTATTTTGATAAATTATAAAAAATTCACTGTAATTGAAAAAATACATTCCAAATTTGAATAATTATTTCAATATCTGTATAATATGTATGTATCTATAAATTCAATTGTACAACTGTGATGTCATAATAATAATAGCACTTGAGCATAATAATCACAGATAAAAATTTTGTATTCTTTTTTTATCACAGAAAACTAGAAGGCCTCTTAACAATATTTTATATTTTTATTATTTATAAATCGATCTAAAATACGTTTGTTCTTACTATGTCACAATGACAAGTAAAACTAAAAACCTAAAAAATCTACAAAACGATATGTATCATTCTTGTGAAATTATAATTAAGATAATTATAAAACGCAGAATAAATCATAAGATTACTTATAAAGCATAAATAAATCAAGAGTATAAAATGAAGTCAGTATAAACTGAATTAGAAAAAAAAACACTAAATAAATAATCTGAACAATCTTAACTCAAAATTTAAAAACTTAATTATTAATAAGCTCTTAAAGTATATTCAAAATACTTATTCGATTGCACTTGATATAATTGGAGTATACTGGGTGTCCCTCAGTCTTTTCCACTGTTTTTCTATGATGATTGTTAGGACTATAATCATTAGTGACAATACTGCAGATAAAAACCATACTGGTGTAGGATATAAATTTAGGGAGTGTGTATATATCATAATATATATCGGTGTAGTTGCAACTGGGACAATCATTTCCATTATTGTTGTTATTGAAAAAATTTTACCTGTTGATTTAGATTAGGAAAGTAATTACTTGAATATAAAAAGAATCATAATAATAATTTATTTCTTTACTCACCTAAGTCTTTTTGTGGAACTGATTTTGATATTATAGCTCTCAGGGTTGGTACTGTAGCTGGATTAAACATTCCTATACCTGCAGAAAGGTACATATGCCATGGTTTATAGACGAATGCTCTCATGGTATTGCAAGCAGCGTTTGACAAACATGATAAAATAACAATAACAGTGTCTGGAAGTTCTAGAAGAAAAATCAAATCATCATGATTTATTCTGTAAAAAATTTATTAAATGAAATAACTGTAATGATTACTTAATACTGATCCCACTAATTTTATAAGAAATAGCATTCCCACTATTGAAATTGAAAGTTGTGTTCCAGAATATGTAGAATAGTGAGAAATATCCCATCCTAATTTTGAACTTGTAAAAAGGAATGAAACAGCAACATTTCCTTCCATTATAACAACATGTAAAGCTATTGCCGAAATACAGCAACATATCAAATATCTATTAAATCCATCTCTTTTTTTAGTAAGTGTACAGAATAATTCTTGGACTAATGAAAAGTCAAATATACTTTTCACAGTTCTCTGAAAAAAATTATGTTATCACTAGGCTTCATTATTAAAAAAAAGAAAACATTTTTTTTTCTACATAATGAATAATTATGAAGATTAGATAAATTTTAAATTAAAAGAAAAATTTTGTAAATTTTACCTTATTGTCGGTGTAAACTGTTTCTTTGACAAAAAAGAATGTATAAAACACAGCAAAGACATTCAGAGATCCTGATAAAGCAAATACTACGGCATAACCATAGTTTTTAAATAATGCAGGCCCTGCAAATATTCCTACTAATAATCCTGTAAATAATGTAGTATCCAGACATGCCAAATGCCATGTTCTATTTTGACTATCTGTTACATCAGTGATATAACAGAAGAATGTCATTAAAATAGGAGAAAATCCACCTAAAATTGCTGAAGTTATAGAGGGCAATAAATACCAGTATGGATTCACATTAAGGTTGCTTATAAATGCTATTAAAGCATAATATACAGCATAGCCTAAAATTTAAAAAAATTTGTATGAATTATTTATTTTCAGTATATTATTTTTCTAATTTTCTTAACAAAATGTCATCAATAAATATTGATGTACTTATGAATACCTGTGAAAGGAAAGAGCAACAATGGTTTTCTACCATTTTTGTCACTCCATGGACCAAGAAATAAGGACAATATTGTTGGAAATATTATTTCAATACATGATTTGAGCACTAGAAGAAGGGCTAGATGAGGTTGAACTAATTTTTCTATTTTCATTGCCTCTTCACTGCTACTATTTTTGTGCAAAATATCACATTCACTACTGTTCACAAGTACAGCTGATGTTTTGCATGTCTGGTATACCAACAAGTCCGTCATAACATTATCTGCAAGTAAAATCACAAATTATAATAAACATGTAATTTTAAAAAATGACAATTTTAGATTTTTATTTTTACTTTAAAATAGAATCACAGTATTATTCATGAAAGTAACACAAACTTTGCTGTATAATAAAATATAATTATACACATTTCTTTATCCCATATTTTTTTTTCATTTCAAGCAACAATAGAAAAAAGTAAGAATTTACTCATTATTTCTTCTACTGTTATTTTATATAAGAAATATACTTACAAAGAATTTCATCCCACAAATAAACATAAACAAAGAAAGCCAATGATGAGTCAACAACATTTTATAGCGTAATGAATAGAACAATATCTTTTTATACCCGATACGGAATAGGATAACATCAGAACCAACGCCAGCGGCTCCATAGCCAACCGCCTCCATCTCGTAAAAGTGACAGGTACCGGATTATCCATCGTTGATCAGATCGACAATGATACTCCTTATGTCAAAATTCCTCTCTCGACAGACGTGCCGAAGTCATGAAAAAAGTCAGCGGCGACAAGGACGACGTGCAGTAAGAGCTTGGCTGCATCCGGACGGTCTTGACGTCGCCCACCGCGATAAAACTTGATGCGATGCAGCGAGAAAAACGTTACGAATCGTGCGTTTCGCTGCAACAGGCGATTGGCACAAACGGACGACGACTGCTCATGTATAGTGGCGTTGAAGGAGAATCGGTTTTCCGTCACTGCAGCTCATAATTACGCAGCGCGCGCGGCACAGTCTTTGTTCTCCGCAGCGAAATTCGCAAACGCATTGTTTTTGTTATATACTATCCGTTTTCTCTCTTACTTCTGTGCGTATAAGGCATATATTTTGAGAGATGTCGATGCGTAATCCCTCGATGCTATGTGGATTCACGTGCGCATAAGCCGAGAGATTAGATAGCAACTGCCTCTCTATATCTATGTATGTATCTCTTTTGCGAAGAGAGAGGGACACAGCTGTCGGTATACTGCGATAATTTTTTTTACTAAAACACAAATGCATCAGCCTCACACATCTGATTAAATTGATACGATATATATATATACATATATACTATAGTATAAACGAGTAGTAGTATACTTATATATACATGCACGATGTACCTTAAGAGTGAAGTTGCAGTTGTGTATATATGAAAGGAAAAACACTGGTAAACTTCTGCTTGGTGTGCGTGTTCAGCGAGCGCATCATTTTTGTATTATAATACAATTATATAATAAGAAATGTGCGCACGTGCTAAGTTATTCTTCATTGAAACGTGAATGATGAATGGATTGACACATCAATTATTTCTATAGGTAATTAATATCTAGTATCTTGTAGTTGGTACTAATCAGATCTGATTAGAGGTTATGTTAAGCATCTCACATCTTTTTGGATCAGCAGACGATTATGTGAATCCCTGACACAAAGTTTAGAAACAATTATGTTTGCATCGTCATTATGACAATGATAATAATGTCATTTTTTTAATGCTATAGTGTAGGATTTACACAATACTTTTTTGAAAATGTAAAAGATTTTATTTAGTTTATAACTAAAGGTTATGATAGTATAATTATTTTTTTTAATATTTGATTGAATATTTAATGCCACATTTTTGTAAATATTCATTCATTGTTTTTTTTTCACTGCACTAATCCTGTGCAATACTTTGATATGTTTCTCCAAAATACATTGGATTTCTGTCTACATACTAGACAGGTGGATAATAATTATATACTTTTTTATAACAATTTACTTTTTTAGAAAAAATAATAGAGCTTCAAAAATTAATCAATTTTAATGTTTTTTATAAGATAAAAGATAATCATTTTGATATTGTTTATTATCAGCTTTGAAATTCTTAATCTGATTTTACAAGAAAATTTAATTACCTACTTCAATATTATACTCTATATAATTGGTAGTATGCATTAATAGTTAGTAAACTTTAATAGGATGTGATTGAAATAGAACAAAATGTCATTTGATGATATTGAAAATGAGGGTAGACCCAAAACACCATCACAAGAAGATTGTTGTGGAAATAGTTGCAATCCATGCATTTTTGATGTGCATAAGAAGTTACTAGAAGAATGGGAAAGAAAAAAATTGGATAAATTAAAAATACCACCTAATAAAAATTTCTTATCTCTCCTTAGATACAGTAAATTTATTATTATAGATATATCAGAAGCATCAGATGATTGCATTTTTATTCAACTTGAGTGTGGATCAGGTGTGCTGAACTTTTATACACATATATTTTACAGCTGCATTATTAAAAATGTAATTTTTTAAAATAATAACAGATTTAACTTAAGGCAATTAATTTTTTAGAAAATAAAAATGATGTATTTTTCTTATCTCCAAGCCAACACGTCATAATAAAATTTTCTTCTACATCAAAGCCATATACACCAATATCATGGAGTCAAAGAACCATAAAATTACTAATAAAACTTTATCCTAATGGTCTTGCTAGCTCTTATTTTAAAGAATTAAATGTAGGAAATGAACTCTTTCTAAGAGGACCATATGGAGACTTCCAATATCAACGAAATAGGTGTTTAAAATTATTTTAAATGAAATTAAATAATTTGCATTATAATAGGAAAATCTTTTTACAGTTACAAACAAATTATTACGTTAAGTGTTGGATCTGGGATTGCTGCTATTTATCCACTAGTTAACTCAATAGTTCAAGATGAATTAGAGGACACAAAGATTAATATGAGTGTAGGGTTTAGGTCTCTTAAACATGTGCCCTTAATAAAAGAATTAAGACTTTTAGCAGACTATTGGAATTTTACATGTACATTATATCTTTCTCAAGAAAGTAAGTTTTTAATACTTAATAGATAAAAATTTTTCAAACAAATTTTATGAAATAATATTTATTTGATTACTTCAGGTGATGTAAATATTACTGGACTTAAAATTGTAAATAGCAGACTTAATCAGAATGAATTGAATGAAATACTCAAATCCTATTTCCCTGAGTCATCACTAATTCTAATTTGTGGTACATCTGAATTCAATGAGAGTATGGAAAGAATTATAAAAGAGAAAAATTTTTTGCATTATCATGTATTTAGGTGACATTCAAATAAATATATAAATTATCCATTTAATCCTTTCTATATCAATACCGTTTTAATAAATAAATAATTTCTACTTATTATTAAAGTTATTAATAAATTACTTACTTAAATAATATTTATTAAAACAATTTCTCAAATTAGAGATTAAAAGTAGTTTAATAAAATATCATAAATTCATTAGAATTTGAACATATACTGCTATACATCAACACTTTTTTAAAACTAACACAATCTCTATTCTTATATAATGTACTTTAATTAACATTAGCTACACATGACACATCAGAAAATAAGATTACAAAGATGAAGTTGATAAATAGATGGGTATTAGATAGACTTCAAGGTAGCAAGTGATAAAATTAAAATTATAAAGATTTAAATACAAAGTATGTATAAGAGATTTATTAAAAACGAAATTTTTTGTAAAAAAAAGAATATTTATTGTGACAGACTTTTTTTACTCTCTAGATTTGGTAGTAAACTTTTTTACCAGCAAAATACAAGATTTTTCGTCATAAATATAAATAATTTTGTCAGATAGTTTCAAATATATTGCAAAAAGGAAATAACAAAATTACTATACAAAGGAACATGTTTTCTATTAATTTTCAATATATTTACAAAAATTATTCTATACTATATACTTTTTAATTTATTTAGCCTGTATTCTTCTTTTTTTTTGTATGTATGTGCAACTCTTCAATAACAAATTATTTATTCGAACCAAAAACATTTTTAAGTATTTTAAAAAAATAATGAGTTTATAAAAGCTCTATAGACTGTTATAGATTTTTTCTCGAGTTGTTTGATATCTCCCATAAAATTTTTTATGCAATTTCATGTTTTTTTCGGAGAGTAAATTTATTACTACCTAGTTTGACACTCTTTCGATATTTTTTCCATTATCTTATGTGTATAATACTTTCACATTTTTAAATCCATCATCTTATTAAAATTCTTTGCATTCTTTAATCATTAATTAAGTATAAAACTAAAAATTACGAATAAATTAAAAATAAAAATGGTTTATATTTCTAAGTAATACTTCGATCACTTTTCACTTTTTGTTTGTAATACTATGGTCGTCGCAAAATCAATAAAAAAATATGTTATCATTAAAAAATCAGTACTTATTCCAAAAGAGAAATGTTGATTAAACTTCAACCTTCTTATGGAGGATAAAAATATGACTAACTACTTCATTTAAATAACTATTCTTTTCGCTTACCAAAAATTGAATTACAATTAACTTTCCGTTTCGGATTGCTTATGTCTTAATATTCTCCATCGATGTTCAACAACTATCGCAAGAATTACGATTATGACGCAAAATCCTGCTGGTAAAAACCATACTGGACAAGGATACGTCTTTATAAAGTTCGTGTATACAAAGACAAATAGTGGAGTAGTTACAAACGGACCTATTTTTTCCATAGTCGTTGTTACTGCAAATGCTTTACCTGCATTGAAAATAAAAATAATATTATCGCTTGACGATAGTCTAGTAAACAGATTGATTACAAAAATTAGATATTTAAAGATATATTCACAGAAAATCGAAGTACGAAAGTAGCGCATTCGTTTCTTTAGGTATCTCGATATTATACCTATATAGAATAACACGTTTACCGATACGATGAAAATAATCTTTTTCACTATAAACATTGTTTTATTTTAGTCAGAGTAAATTTAGAAATATTTTTAAAAACTATGCGTTCATACCAAATTTATAAAACAAATGAGAAATAACTTACAATTATCATTTTTCTAAATTAATTTGACAAACGTTAAAACATCAAAATATTAAAAATAAGTTATATATGACTTGCACAACAGTGAAAAATGCTAACTTCCGCATTAATTGGTATAAGTATTATAATTATCAGTTTGTTAATTTACCAACATCCTTCTGCGAAATCGTTTTCGATATGATACTGCGGACTAACGACGCTGGAGTCAAGCTGAACAATCCAACACCTGTGGAAAGGTACATGTGCCAAGGTTTTTGCGCGAAAGCTTTTACGATTGAGCTTCCGCCATTCGATAGACTTGCAATGAGTATGCTCATGGTATCGGGAAGTTCTGAAAAATATTAATTTGCAGTCAGTATCAAATTCAAAATAATCGGTTAAAAGTATTTCAACAGAAATTAAATTTTTTATAAAACATTCCATAAAATATAATGCATATTACACATTGTCAAATTTATTGCTAACGTAGTTTTAAATTTACGCGATTGTATCATTACAATACGTTGATACCTAGAAATCACTATCAAATAGCTAGAGCAATTAAAAAACTATATATTCATATTAATTATATATGATATATCAAAATTATTAGATAAATTAAAAGAATAACAAATAAATTTTACGCAATATTTTACACATATTTTTCAATTCTATACGCAAGTGCTTTTTCAATTATGTATCTTATATTCTATTATTCACCCTTTATAAAACGCGCAAAAATATATAATTATTATCTCTATGTCTTTCATAGAATTATCTCGCATGTTATTAATAGAATTACATAAAAATAGCTGTAAAAAATAAAACACTTAAGTGCGTGATTTACTTTTTCTCGCCACTTTGTAATAATTAGTGGATAGTGCAACCAGTGACTTAAAAAAGTATAACATACAAAATTGACAGACATTCCAATAAAAATTTACTTACGAAAGGCTGTATTTTTTTCTAATGCAAATTTCTTGTCTTAACGATTTCATATTTATCTGAGAATCTCCATTAAATTATTTCATATTGCAAAAAAAAATATAATAAAAAATTTTAAAAATTACTCAAAAGCGGCGCTATGACTTTAACGAGTAGCATCATGCCAGCCATGGTGACGGAAAGATGAACCATCGAGTACATAGAGAAGTCGAGTAAACTCCAACCGAAGCGTTTGCTGAAGAGGTAAATTATGGTAGCGGTACCCTGCATCATATCATCATGAAGGGCAATGATCACTAAGCAGCACCAGGTCAAGCATCGATCAAAACCATCTCGTTTGCGAGCTACGGTATTGTACAGCTCACGGATTAGCCTCACGTCGATGATGCTCTTCACCGATCGCTGAAATATCCCATGAATGTTTCAGAATTATATTATTGCAACGAGCGTATAATAGTGTACATATTACTTTTCCTATATATATGTACTCACATCATACGAGTGATAAGAACGTACAAAGAGCTATATTTAGTAAATATCGCGCAGTGTGTAAAGACTCACGTGCGTTCGTGGAGTTGTGTGTGATGAAGTGAAATCTTTGACTAATGCTCGAGGTATTTTCGCAGTCGAGCGGATGCTTTGATTATACACGAGATTTTGACGCGTAAAGATCGAATATCGTTTATATATACAGATATATTTCATTGTATGAATTCACCGAAAACTTGACTTATCACGCATATATGTATTTAATTGTTTCAATCAATCAACACAGAGAAATTTCTACTGAATAATTAGATAATTAATAGAATTTAAATCTATATATAATTAAAGCCTTACTGAATAACTAAATTTAGTATTTTTATTGACTATAATATAGAAACAATCTAATTATACGTCAATTTAAATACGTATTATTACATTTTTCTTAAAAAAAAATATAATAATATAAAGATTAAATATATCAATATAATCTTTATATCATGACACGATAATTCGTATGCTTTTCAATAAAATAAAATACATTTCCCCGGTGCAACTAATGCGACACGCCACATAAATAAACATTCATATCGCTTAATCTCATCGTATACTCACACTAATGATATAGACCGTCTCCATAAGCAGAAAGTACGAATACAAGAGTCCGAGGCAACAGCTAAGTGCTGAGATGGCGAAAACAACGCAGTATCCAAAACGCCGGAACAGCACGGGACTGACGAGCCAACCGACTAGCTGACCACCAAAGAGAACGAAGTCTAGGAAGCCCAGTCGCCAGGCACGATTTTGACTATCCGTAATGTCAGCCACGTAGCAGAAACTCGTCAGTAAAATTGCTGGGAAGCCACCCAGCAACGAGGAGATGGTCGATGGCAAGAGGAACCAATGAGCGTCCGCGTCAGGAAAATTGCTTATCACAGCGTAGAGGGTGTAATACGTGATGGATCCTGTATTATATTTTATATACGTATATTGTGTTAATTAAAAAGTGATGATTTTTTAATTTACTTGCGACATTTTTTAATGTACTTTTAAGTTTAGTTTTATTGAAAATTTTATTTAAGGATTTTCAGAGTTGTATTATAATATAAATCATTTTTTTGTTTTTATAACTTAACGGGATTTTTGTTTTAAAATTGTCTTTCATTTGTCACATACCTACTCGTGTAATCATCGGATACTGCAAAAATTACAGATTAGAACTATAATTACTATACTTTCATGCTTACCTATGAAAGGCACTATTAGAAGCGGCTTGCGGCCATTCGAATCACTCCAAGGCCCAAGGAAAAGGCATAATATGGTCGGGAAAAGGGTTTCTATAGACGACTTCAACGTCAGAAGCGTAGCGATGTGAGGTTGGACGATTTCTTGTAAAGCCTTTGCCGCATCGCTGCTGCTGTTGTTATACAAAATCGTGCAGTTATTGTTGGCGCTGCCAGCACTTTCGTTCATAATCTTCCTGCACGTTTTGTAGACGATGGCATCGGTTATGACGCTGTCTGAATACCATACATAAAAGAAGCCGTAAAAAAAAAATTATCGTATTATTACTAGAATGTTAATTAATGTATTTGGATTAAAAATATATTTAAAAGAAAAATTTGAAAATATCATGACCATAATAGTTCATAACTAAAACAAAAAAATATTATAAAATCATTATATCATGGTTTTATATGATATTATAGTAAGTATTTGATTTGAATATAATAAAATTAATAATAAATCTACGCGACAGATTCGACAATATTTTCAAAAATGTCTTATATTTGATTTTTTGTTTTGGAGAACTTAACAATGCATAAATTAAATTTCAATACTTGAATTCAACAAAAATTTTATTGCACGCACTCACCTGACAAAGAATAGGAGAACATGATAAGAAACACGATAGGCTCCACGAAAGTTATCCTCTTCCACATGGATACCGGCGGATCCATAATCGATTGCTATCTTAATAATTTCTATGACACACTGATACCATCTAAGCGTAAGGAATAGAGTGTTAATGAAATATATAATGATCATCGATAGCGCTTACTTGCGCGCTATATCGCGAGGCGAGCTGTCGTCGATGGCGCGTGCGGAGCTATAGAGACTTACTGCGGGACTTCCCGATATGTCATATACTCACACGTGCGCGAATCGCGATAACACAATACTCATGCAAGCGTTCGCGGCTTCGCGCCCTCTAGTTTAATTGCAAGCGATGTTAGTTTTCAACGTTGCATGATAAATTATTGAAATTTTTACTTATTACGCTGTACTTGTAATTTTACGGCTTTTCCGCATAAGATGCTTCGTGCTCGACATGTGCATCGAGTGCGCCGCGTTTCTTATTATTGCTCATTGGTTGGAATTTCGTATATTTTCAAAAGTGGACCAATCCATTAGATGGATCTACAAGAAACGCGGC
>JAWWEQ010000001.1:34016493-34100283 GCA_035583055.1 Torymus tubicola
GTATGGCGTAATACAGGCGCGGTCTCTGTACACGTACACACACACACACACACATATATATATAGATATATATATATATATATATATATATATATATATTGTACGCAAGTACGTCTATATACGTATATACCTGTACAGATACACGGGCGGCCACCACGCGCGAGGTATGCCTAACGCTGAAAATAACGATGAGCGCTGTTGTATTGGAATTCGCGAAGGATCTTCCGACGGAGGTAGCTTATTGTATATGAGGAAAATAAAATTTGAAGTGTATGTTCGCGCATATATGTATTTGTGTATATGGCTGATGACAGAGATTGGTGAGCGGAGAAAAATAATCTTATGAATGTAATAAAATATTGCCATTATTTCTGCATTAAAATTGCAATAAGGTTACGGTAATTTTTCACACATCGTAAAGTTATTATATAAGTTTATTATGGCAATTCACACTATAAATTATTGCAATTTTTTGATAATTTGAGTCTTTATCACCTTTACAATCAGACACGCGGTAATTTGTACAATATTTTTCTCCCTGTGATGGATAAAGATCGGTAGATATTGTTATGGCCTTGAACAGTATACATTAAATTTCTTTTGGAAATATATATATAGGAACCCATCAAGGTTTTCAATTATTGGCAGTTTTGTTCTTACGTATATACACTAAAAACTCGATGACAAGTCTGCTTTCTCAGAAAACAATCTTTACAAAGAAAATTAATTTATATATATAGTGATTGCATTTGTCGAAAACAGAAAACAAAAAAATTAGTTTCTCAGATTTCAGACGAATCCATATCGACAAAATTACGTGAACCCAATTCACACTTAAACACATATTAATTACATCTCTTCAAACGACCTCGCGAACTCTTTATTAAAACCCGCATGAAACTTACATATAGAAACGTTTAGCAAGCCCACACACGCACGCAGATACATCCACACAAACCTTTTATATAATCTCTAAACAGCGGTGCGCGCGAACGATAAACTCCTGAGGGCAATTAAAAATGCATAACGCCAATAAATAGCAGCCAAGAGCAGAGATAACATCACGCGCGCGCGCGCTCATAATCTCAATCGGCGAACGCTCGCGAGCGCGCGCGCGCGAACCGATAAAGCAAAATAAAAACAAAAATGCGACCGATAACAGACGGCGGCACGACCGAATTCCTCACTCTCCTTCTCTCTCTCTCATTTTTTCTCTCCTTATACTTGCATTGTTGTACTCACCGCATCGCGCCACAGCTCCATTGTAAATATCGGAGCTACCGCGAGTCTCGCAGTTCAGCGCCTTTTAAATGTCTCCGATTTCATCATATACACATGCATATATATATATACTCGCTCTGCTTCACGGCCTATCGCGCATGGTCTATAATTTTACGCACGCACATAGGATATATACATATATACATATACGTATAGATCGACAAACATCCCGCGCATACTTGCACACGTGAGCCTTGTATGTAATGAATGGCGACATGGTAGCAACAGCAGCAGCTGGCAGCACCTTGCCAATATGTATATATATATATATATATATATATATATATATATATAAACGTACACGACACACACGTATGCCTATAATATGCTATATGCGCGTCGTTGATCGCGAACAGTCTGTCGATCGCGCGCGGTGGCGGCGGCGGCGACGACGCAGGTTCGCGCGCGTGGGTTGTGTAGTGCTGCTGTTCTCGCTCTCTTTCGCTCCTTTTTCGCGCATCTTATAAGGTATTCGCGAGCGCGTGTTAATGTCCTTCACCCCTTCGACGTCGGCTGATATTGCAGTATAGTTGCTCCTGCTGCTGCACGGTTACGTTGTTTGTTTACGTCCTCTGCTGAGGAAGAGAAATAGATTATAGAACAAGAGAGGAGAAAGAGGACACTGACTCCGTCCTGACACAGTGTGTAGTGCGCGTGACCCAGTGCAATATTCCGTGTGTTAACGAGTGTTTTGTGTATAGTATAATGGCTTATCTCGCCTATACATACCGATACGTGCGCTCGTAGATATAGATATATGTAATACCTATATATAGGTATACGCGCTTTGTGGTATTGACATATACCTGCGCTCTCTCGCGCTCGGTATCTCGATTATTTACGCTCCGAGCGAACATAACCTCACCCGTGAGAACGCGAGAGAAAGAGAGAGAGGGAGAAGAGCAGCTCTCCGTTATATACTTCCAAATCGAGCAAACAACTCTCAGCGAGTGCCCGTCCCCCCGTGTCTTTCTTCTCTCTCCAACACACGTGCGCTAGCATCAACGACAGAGATACAGCTATTACACGAGCGTATATGAGAGAGACAGTCTCGTCCAGTGTATACTTATGCTACACATAGCCCGTCTCCACACAGAGCGCGCAGTCCGAGGCAGCAGTCCGCTCGCGGCGGAGGTCGTCGTTCCGCGCCACCGCGTTACATAGAGAGAGAGAGTCGACGAAGCCGTCGTGTGTGTATATATATAATAATATATAATATCACATTCGAATTGAGAACCTCTCGATTCGCGCGCGCGTATCTGTGCGCGCGGAAAGGTGTCCGGCATCAACAGCACCACGTTCTCGTGCCTCGTCTGCCCATATGTTAAGCGCGGCAGGATGGTGCTCGCGCGCTTTTTCCCCAGGAAGCCCGAAGTGGCTGACGCGGACGAGCACCACCATCATCACCGCGAGGCACTATCCAGCGGCAACGTCGCTACTAGGTGAGCGCGGTGGGAGGCGCTCCGAGAGATCAGGCGCTTTCTGTTTCTGCACAAATTACATGTTTATCAGGAGTTGAATTTGGCTTTCGTGTAATGATATGTGTGGGAGTTGAAGAATATGTGTGCTTTAGTTGGGAGATTTGGTTCTGTGGTATAATGATGGTTGTGTATTTGGAGAATAAAGTGTGATTTGGTTTTTTTTATGATGCTCTCGTTTATGCCAGACTACCAAGAATGTTGGGGGAGTGTTGATATTGGAGTGTCACGTAACAACTGTGTGTTTTCACAACAACTAATTATTTACTATGTGCGTAGCATTGCAACACACTGACAAAGTGATAACCAAGCAATGTGTTCTTTGGTTTATAGATGCATTGAGTGTCTTTTGATTCTTCCTTAGATTCTTTCTGAAAGAATCTTCATTTTATTTTAAGTAACCAAATTATATTATCATGTCACTAGTTAATTTTGTATTGGCAAGGATTTCACTTTATTAAAAGATATTATTTTTGTCTTTTACTGTTTTGCTCCAAAATGGAATATTATGAAAATACATGAATTTTAAAGCTTAACCAATTATTTCTGATTTTCAATATTCATAACTTCTTTTATTCTCTAAAATTTTCCATTTATAATCTATTTTTATCTTATTTTAAAATAACTTAAAATATATATAGGAATTTTTAGTTTTGGAGTAAGTTTTATATTAAAGTTGGATATTCATTAAAATTTTACCAACAATACTCTGCTTGCTGATTACAATTTATTAATAATATTTAAGATTTGATTTTTACAAATTTACATGGTTTCTCAATAAGTATTGATCAATGCTAAACACATTGTGAATAAATAGTATTTATTACTTAAATAGTCTAAACAATGAAAAATATAGAAACAAAAATAAAATTAGAAAAATTACAAATTTATATTGATATGTGTATATTAATGTGTGTTTATTCTTTTTGTTGCAGTATGATATGCATTCAAGAGGAATTAGGACATCTTGGTACTTTACCAGGTGACCCTGTACTCAATGTATCTCATAGAGTTCAAATGCCAAATTGCAGTAATATAAATTCAGAAGGCAATACAGATTCCAGTGAATCAACAACCAAAGCAACAGTTGCACCTGACACTATATATTCTCAAAGATCTTTAGGATGGCTGGCAGGATGCATGCAACCAGTGTTTAGTTTTTTAAATAAAGTCACCTTCAGTGAAAAAATCAAAGGAAATCAAAGTGAGTCTTATTACATTTTGTAACAGTGACTTTTTATTTGTTAAAAATTTTGAGAAAATATTCTAAAATATTATTTGTATTTGTAGCTGATGATTGGGAAGTTCCATTTGAACATATTAGTGAACTTCAGTGGTTAGGATCTGGTGCTCAAGGAGCAGTGTTTAGTGGTAAATGGAAGAAAGAAATAATAGCTGTTAAAAAAGTGAGAGAACCTCGAGAGACTGACATTAGACATCTTCGTAAACTTAATCATCCCAATATTGTTCAATTCAAGTAAGCCAAAAACATTTAATTAACTATAAGTGCAAGGCATACTAATAACTAAACAAATGTTTTTCTTTCAATTTTTTGTAGAGGAGTATGTACACAAGCTCCATGTTATTGTATAATAATGGAGTTCTGCCCTGCAGGGCCTTTATACGATCTGTTGAGAGCTGGGGAATCGGTTCCACCACCTCGACTATCATCGTGGTCTAGACAAATCGCATCTGGCATGAGATACTTACATGACCATAAAATAATCCACAGAGATCTGAAAAGTCCAAAGTATGTTTATGCTTCTTTGATGTTAAAAGTTTTGTTAATTTAACTTAATAAGGTAAAAACAATTCATTTTTCGTTTTTCCATTATCTTTTTAGCGTTTTAATTGGACGCGAAGAAATTGTAAAAATAAGTGATTTCGGTACCAGTCGTGAATGGACAGAGAAAAGTACAAGAATGACTTTTGCCGGGACGGTTGCTTGGATGGCCCCGGAAATAATTAGAAACGAACCGTGTTCAGAAAAAGTAGATATTTGGTAAGGAAGTGCTTTAAAATATGTAAATTATATATACACCAAAAGTTATAATGTTAGTAATCCAAATTTCTTATATTATTAATAGGTCCTATGGAGTAGTTCTATGGGAACTTCTTAGTGGTGAGATACCTTACAAAGATGTGGACTCATCGGCGATAATGTATGGCGTCGGCAACAACTCACTTTGTTTACCAATTCCTAAGTCTTGCCCAGATGGTTTTAGAATTTTGGTAGAACAATGTTGGGCGCAGAAACCAAGAAATAGGCCGTCGTTCAAGCAAATCGAAATGCATTTACAAATCGCCGCCGTGGAGCTTGAAAGTACTGCGCATGATGACTACTTCAAAAAACAGGTACATAAAAATTAACCATATCATCGATTTTATTATTCATAAAAAATATTGAAATATGAATTCAAAGATTCTCTTAATCACTGATAATAAGTAAATACAAATTATACATATTTCTGACTCGTCCTTACAGCAAACATGGAAGGAAGAAATTAGAGAGCACATGAAACAAATACAGAGCAGCAACTCTAGCAGTCCTCGATTCGAAGCGGACCTGATACGTCGACGAGAGGACGAATTACGACACGCGCAAGACATCAGAGAACACTATGAACGTAAACTAGAGCGAACTAACAATCTGTACATGGAATTAAGCGCAGTTTTATTGCAACTCGAACAACGCGAAAGGGATGTGATGAAGTAAGTTTACCTAATATGTATAGTTTAAGAGATTAAAGCAAAATAATTTATTTTGAACTTGAAAACAAATATTTAGTGCAAGAAAAAAACGAAATTATTTTCAAAGCTATAATTAATAATATGTAATTAAAATTATCATGCAAAGTTAAATATTACTAACATTATAATAGTGTTGCACTATGGTCAATAACTTTAATTATTTAAAAGTTATGTTGTATGATAACAAACTAATAACCATTTCTTATAAACTTCAGACATTTTTCATAGTAAATTTCCTCGCAATTATGTAAACAAAGTACCGAAATAAAATTTTATGTAATTCTCAATTCCAACCAATAAAAGTTCAAGGCACATATTACAAATTTGAATGATAAAAGTTTTTAATAATTAACCTATTTTTCTAACTATATCATATCTTTTATTTTTAGGAGAGAACAACAGTCTGGTCATAAACAAGGTAAAAAACGAATAGTGCATCAAATGCTAAAGTGTCGTCGTAATCCAACAGTTCAGTTTTCGTCGTCGACTAGTCCAACTTCGCCGCCTTCGCCAACCAACTCACCGCAAAGTCCAGTAAAAGCAACGATGTGTACGCAGTTGAACGACTCCAATAAACCAGAAACCGTGATAATGCCCAACAGTACCTTTAAGCCAAGAAAATTTCAGAGGCATCGTCGAGTAGGCTCTGGCTGCGGTATCAGTTCTAGTCCAAGGTCCAGTCCGCAGCGAGAACGAAAGGTGAGGCTAAAGACGAAATGATTATATATTACATAAATCATTTTTCGTGTTGAATTTCCATCATATAAGTCTAATATAATACACAGACTGCGGAGTTATCCGCCAGTCGCTTGGTCGACAACCAAACACAGACTGAGAATCTCGCCTGCACCGAGCCCGTTCCTCCGGTGCAAGAGGAACAATCTCAACCACTTCAACGTCGGCAATCTGTGCAAGAGAAATACATCTACGAGGTGTCGTCAAATCGGCTCTACCCGAAATCAACACTTGACTGTCCGAACAACGGTAACAACCCCGAACCTCAGCAATACCATCATCGTCTGCAATCCGCCGACACCCCGTGCTCCAGTCCCGAGCCTCTTAATGACAATCGACTTAACGGCAACAACGAGCAACTCAGGGAATGTAGCGACGACGACCACCTCGAAACCTTAGGCAGAAAAGTTAACGAAATACTGAACGCCAACAGACTGGTTTCTCCTATGGATAACGGAAACTGTTGCAGCGTCATTTCGCATGGGTAATTTATCAAATTTAAGTTAAAGTTAGTAAACTACGATTAAGAATTTTTTAGAAGTATATAATACTTAAACTTTTATTGGTCATAAAAAGATACTTACACTTGTGTTTAAAATGAATAATAATTAATTTTAAGACTAAAATCAATTACTTTGCATGTCTAATAATAATAAAAATAAATTTCATTTATATTAATTTAGAAGGAGCAAAGAAGATTCGCTAAAAGGTCAAATGGCAGATAAGAATACCGAAACTGAACTAAGATCCGGTACGGATGTTATTGACGCCATATGTAACGAAGATGGTGATGCAGGTGAGGAAGAAAGCTGGTCAGACGAGGAGGGAGAAGATCCCAATTACTCTTACAATTATTCGCTTAGAAGAAGAAGGTAACCTTTTTCGTCTTTAACTTATCCACTTTTAAACTGTTTAATTTCACAACTTGAAAGTTACTGGACCTTTCAAACATATTTTTTAATATGCGTTATAATTTACAGTATTGCGAGAAGACCCATCGGACCAGGATGCAGGCATCGTCGCTCGAAGCCAGTTCTATGCAGCGCCGTAATCAAACGTGTACTGGCTTCGGATGAGGAGAACACCTCTGAGTATTCGCACCCGCCGTCCAGCCAGTCGTCTACCCTCGAGAGTAATCCCGACGTGCAGCGAGCCTTCCGTCGTGTTGGCTCCTGTGAATCGACGCCGATCGGCCATAGCAAGTACATCCCGCGTAAACGAACACTCTCAGCGTGCAATATCATTAACATGCGCAAAGGCACGGACGACACGAGCGACGGCTCGTCCTCGGCTAGTCAATCCGAGAGCGACGAAGTTAGTGAAACAACGATTGCCTCACAGCTGGCCAACACGACCCTAAAGAATGAAAGTAGGGTTTGAAAAACTGTTTCGTTAAATGAAAGATTAACTACCGGTTGACGAATTCCATCGACAACGGATCGATCTGACTAGTTACTATTATTTTTTTTAACTTTAAATGCCTTAAAACGTAGACGGTTATCGCATTTACAAATTAAAGTAAAATTTGTTTAACATTAGCAGTTCAATTACTTTTTAAAGATCAATCAAACCAATAATATATAATAAGTTGGTCTGATTAAAATGGTTATTCTTCCGAGTTATTTCACGAAAAAATTCAATAAAATTTGTCTGTCAAGATTAAAAAAATTACATTAAATTCTTAAGGCACTTAATTTTTTCTTCTTCAAATAATAATTTAATACTTCTAAAATGATATGTTCAGTAATTTTAAGTGTTATTACGAATTGCATAATTAATAATAGATAATAGATTTATATTAATTTTATCTATGTTTACAAACGTTTTTTATAGGCGGTGTTTTGAGAGATACTACATTAATTTAAATTCACAAACATTTAGAAATATAATACGTTTACAAAGTACTTAATTATATACTGAACATATCATTTTATAAGAAAAAAAAACTAAATGTACGAAAATTCCAGAAACGTTTATTAAAACCGGTAGAAATTTGTTTGTACTTATTACATTATTAAAAGGAATTAACTACAGGTAGTTAGAAAATAATTCCTTCTAAAACATTGTTTAAGCGGTTTATCATAGTTAAACTTTACTTAACAAACATTTATTTAATGTTATTAATATTTCAGAGGATTTAATTATGAACTATAGTTGAAATTCATATCATAAACTAAACGCAACTATAAGTTTCATTTTGTTAAGCTTTATTTAAAATTATTTTTATTGATATTTCATTTCAATAACTAGTAACTATTTTCGATGGAATTCTTTAATCAGTGTAATAAAAAATTATACTCTACCCATAGTAATAATCGACATTGATATTTCGAAAACGTTATTTAATAAATTCGATTTACTTAATTTGTAAATAATCATCTACGCATGTGTACAAATTACACGATCAACGATAATTGTATTCATACGCAACATCATATTTTAATTTCAATGAAATTTAATTTATTCGTTTTGGAAATAGAAAAATCACGCTGCAATACGTTGTTTGATGGAAATGGTTTTTCTAATTTCATTTGAAATTCGAATATGAGAAATGATCTTTGACGCTATTATATGATATATAAGATAATAAAGCGTAAAATATGATCATCAACTCAAAAGTGATAAAATTGTAGAATATAAACCTTTATACTCTCATATTTAAGACTCGTACTAGTTTACACGAAAGGTAAACTTATGTATTCATTAATTAATGTAGTAATTGCCATTTAAGAAATCAATTGTTATTATTTTCAATCAAGGTACACTTATTGTACTACTTAAAACTATTATGCAATCCTGATGAATTTCATAATACTTTTGTATATGTATATAATAGGTATCACAATCTTTTTTACAGGAAAAATGTGTATAAAGTTTAATTAGGTTTTCATTAATTTTGTACAGTTCCTCTTAGTAAGTATAATACGGTAGATGGATATTTTACTGTCGTATAAAATAGCATTCCATTTAATATCCACAATGTGGATAGTATAGTGTATAATTTTTTTTACTGTAAACGTGTATGCGTAGCTTTAGATAGACAAAAGCGAAGAGTGTAAGAATAAAAACACCAGTCCGAAGCAGTACAATGAAGAAAATTGAACGTTTTTGAAAATTTTATAGTGAATATTATAAAAAAGTCATTATAAAATGTTTGTTGAAATTTTTTCAAAGTCAAAACAAAAGTATTAGATTTAACATATACGTCCAAAAATTGTGAAATTATGTCCGGTGTAAAACGGTTAGAATAAAAAAATAATTTGACGACTTACCAAGAGATAAGGATGAAGATACTGTATTAATAATTTAATACAAAAACTTAGGCTTAAAATGTAAATTGTAGAAGCATCGCGTAGATATAGCATTCAAAGGACATTTCACAAGCTTTTTTGTGTATCGTGTATTTATATATAAAATCAAGAAAAATATATTGTATGCGGTGCCTAAACATGTTCAATGTAAGGCAACGTAATATTTTTCAATATTGGATATTTACAAATGGCAGCTATTTTTCGGTGCACTTGTATCAAGTCGTACAGACGGACACAGACACATTCGGATAAGCAGAGTCTAGAAACAGATAAGCCCTCGTCGCCGTCATTCCAATGAAGACAGCGATCGATGGAACATGCGCTGAAATACAAAAATCTCGTAACTTTAGCTATCAACGTGCAGTGTATGCAATATATATTGATGAAAAAATAAATGCTACTAGATTTATATACATGTGTGCCTTGCGGCAAGTTGTAATATGGTAGATTGTGTTCTGAAGACGAAAAAACAATAAACTGTTAGAAATAATTAGAAAAAAACTGTTGTAACGCGCAATCTGACAATTGTAATGGATAGTAGTGATTAAGAAAATTAGTTTCACTTGATACTCAATTTCAAGCATGTATTAACTTTAGTTCTTTATTCGACGAAATAAGATGGTTAAATTAAAAACAAAAAGAAACATCACTCTGAAAGTAAACAATGTGTACTCAAATTTTGTCACTGTTCCTACAACTATAATTGTAGTTCAGTATTGTTGTACCTGCTTGAAAAAACTCTAATTGCCTTATCGACAGTTATTATATATTTGTACATATAGACAATACATTTGCAAACTGATTGAATTTACGAGCTAAATATAAAAGGTAAGCCTGTCAATTTAATAAAATAAACAAATTTCTTTGCAAGCGGCATACCGTAAAAAAATTTATTCGTATACAAACTGTATCCATTGTAATGATGCAAAATACTGGCGTCAATTCTACTATACACGCAGTGACTCTTAAACCGACTGGTTCTGTAGTTGATTGTAGAAGACCTACATAACTTTGTGTTACTTATAACTTATTAGTACATAATAAAACCTCTGTATAAACATAATCTTAATATTCAATCTTCCCTCCATCACAATTTATTATATAAAATAAAAATTTTTTGTAATTTTAAGTAAGGTATACGCTTTTTATTATTTCTTCGGTTTAAAATTTTTATTTAACATTAGGTAACATTAATTTAGAGTTTGGAATAGATACAAGCATACATTTTATAAATAAGTCAATTTTATTTTTATTAATTATTTACATCAGCATTTAATTAAAAATAATGATCAATTTCTAATTTGTTTGTGTTATTAACAAGATTGTATAAAAATTAATTTTGTATTCTAAAATAAAAGAATTAAACTTTATTACTCATTTAACAACGAAACTGTGGCAAAAGCTTTTTACGTGTCTACGACTTACATTACTATAATAATTCTTTGATAACATTTCGTTTATATTTTAATTAAAATTAAATCAAGCCTAATTTTTATTGAGCTTCTTTCCTTTAACTTTTTTTTATAAAATTATATAGTATATGAAATAAAGAATATTTCACATAAATTTTTTAACATGGATTACAATTTTTCTTGAATACTTATATCGTAAATTTATACTTTTTGACAATGCCATGTAATAAGTTTTTCATCTATGAAAATTACTTTTTATTTCTCTATAATATATAGAAGCATTTGTCGAATATTCGTGGAATAAACGACTTGCAACACTTTTTGGTGAATAAGTCAAGTGACGATTACAGTAGTTCATTGCATTGAATTATAATCTGTACAAGCTTATTGATTTTTTAAAAATTTAATAAAACACAAAAATATTTATATCTCATATACTGCATGGACAAAAAATTAAATTCTCTTATTGAGTACACCACTTTTAATTTCATTAATATTCGGGATGCATAACATATTGTGCCAGAGACAAATAAAGAAACCACGTATGGTACTCTTGCGATGATATAATCACGGCATTAACATTCTTCTTAATTTCATCTTTTCAACAGTACTAAGTAAACGTCTTTCATTTCTCAAAGAAATGTGAAGGGTAACGTGTATATAAAACATTTATTCGCACAGCCTCGTGATTGATGAGTATAATAAAATGCTTAAGCCCATTGCATTCAAGACATCTTTTTCTTTCATAGTTCAATTTACATAAGATTAAAATTCGTTTGTAAGTAAATGTGACATTTTTTATAAATATGTACATACATGGAATTTGTTTAGGTACAAGACATTGTAGGTCCTTCAATATCTGTGTAATATTTAAATTCATTGGAAGTCATTGTATTAATTTTAGATCAATCTCAGATATTCTTTTTTAGCTAAAATATCGATATAAATGTTTTAGCACGCACACTTATGACACTGGAAAGCAATCAATTAAAAATTATAAATTGATTCTTAAGATTATATGACGATGTTGAGTAATATATGACAATCAATCAAACAATGATTTAATGAGTAATAAAACAAAATGTACGAAAATCTTCAAAGTTCATAACATTGACTAAAGATCTTTCAGAGAAAGAGATTCGAGTCTCTCCTTTTTCAAAATGTAACAGTTAATACTCATAACTATAATGATCTACAAGTCCACAAAAAAATCTTATAGGAGCATCAACTTCTTGGGTAAATGCGCAATTTGTAGCAGCTATTTCAAATGCGCTTGGGAAATAAGTAAGGTTCCTAAATAATCATGGTTTTTCACCAGTAAAAGGAATTGCTTAAAAATTCAGCGGTGGATTTATAAAATGACGATGCACTTTGCCTTAAGCCAGTGAACAAAGATACAACACCTTCTTTTTCTTCTTCTTGTTCTTCTTCATCTTCTGGCAAATATTCTGGCATCTCCTCATCATCCTCTCCTTCTGTGTTTACCTAAAATAAAAATTAGTTGAAAAATAAAAATAAAATATAAAATCTATTTAAATATATTTAAATCAAAAACATATAAAATTAACCACCTTTTAATATCTTTTAACGACTTACCAATTTGACTAAAAATTCTTGATTGTACTTATTTCTAGTAACTAGTCTGGCTTCCATATTTGGATTATTATCTTTTATAGCCTCAGCAATTTGTTTGGCTGTCACACTGGTTAATGTTCTCATTGTAACACGTTGATGTTCTACATCGACAACTAGAGAAATTAGTCCTTCAATCCTGATTAAGGTATATTCTAAATCTGTTCGTGTTTCCTAATAAATAAAATTTATTTAAATTATTAAATTTATTAAAAATTTATTAAAATGTTAAATATTTTTTTAATTACTCCTAAAATAAAAAAAAATTAATTTTTGAACCCTGTTGGCTTTCCTATTGAAATAATTTAAATGAATAATATGTTGAATAAAATTGGTTGATAAAAATGGAACATTAGTCAATGTAGTGATTACATCTGTCGTATTGATTTTCTGACAAAATAACTTCTTCATTGAGAAAGTATCTATTTTATTGGTATACTGATATAAGTGATGAAATAAATAAATGAAATAAAAATAAGACATTGACTATTGATGAAAATTTTGTAAAACTAAAGTTTTGAATCATGTTTTAATATCACAAAATAGTGATAAGGAATTGGAATTATGTTTTAAGCATTGAGTTTCTAATGATTATTCAATCAACTCACTGGCAATAGGCCATGAACGTGTAAGATTACAACATGTGTCCTGAGTTTTTTGGGTTCTATGACTCTTCTGCACCGGCTGCGCAAATTGTAAATAGGTGGTTTCATTCGCTCTATGTCATCCTTGATCTGCTGTGCTCGTTTGGCCAGCTTTGGTTCGTCCAAGTTGTACTTGTTGACCACTGCATCAAGGGCCTCCCTGACACCAAAGGTCGAGGTTATGTGATTATAATTCTCCACATTTTTTATAAAAGCTTCGAGAATGTCCAATGCTAGCTCGACAACCTCTGTGTTGGGATATTCCAGGACGACGGCGACGTATGATAGCACCGTTTTGTCCTACAACAGACGACAAAAATCCCGTTAGCATCAAATTAAATCTCCTGCAATCGATGAAGGAAAGAAAAGACAACGAAGGCGAAGGAAAGGGAAATCGAAGTCGCATAAAATATTGAATGAATATTATTACGCACCTTCAAAATCGTGTCGTGGTTCGAGACATCCTTCGACAGTTTCTTGTAGGTCTCAAGAGTTGGCCTCAGCTTTGTCTCATCTACGCCTTCTAAAACGTCCTCGTCCATGGCTTCTTCAGGCAAAATGTTGACATTTACCTCAGCTCGCGCTTACTCGCACTCACCAGGCGCATAGATACTTATACATATGTGATATATCGCGCGTAAACTTTATGCACTTTTTCTCGCTCTCTCCCCGTACTCTGTGTATTCCGTCTTTTGCTCTGTGCGCTCTCTTTCTCTCCCTCTCCCTCCCTATACCATATCTCGCTGTCTACGATTGGCGTTTATCGGGTGAGAATGTGCGCGTAGTCGGTCTAACTAGACGCTGGAACGCGACGAACGACTTGCGCGTTCCATCTGCGAATATACTGAATTATACTGATAACAGCGCATTTTTTTCTTATAAGAAAGTAGATGTCACTAGCGCACGGGATTGGGTTATTTTGATTGGAAAAATGAACGTTTTGAACTTCGGTTAAGACTTCGTTTTTAAAAAAACTAACTGACCAGAATAGGAAGCGCATTTTCTGATAATAATTTCCTGTATCAACAAATTAAGGAAGAGTTTTTACTTGAAGAACGTTTATGTAATCATTATTATCAACATGAGTAATTCCTCCTACATATATCATATTAATATTTTATATATGATTTTTTACATTGTTTAATTTACACACCCACCTTATATTACAGTAAACAAAATTTTCTTCAATTGCTAAAAATTAAAATTAAATGGTATTTTTGAGCTAATTATAACAAATAAATAAGGAAGAGTTTATTTCGCTCCCAAGTACATTTCGGAGCAACTCAAATTTAAGTTATTGTACGTTGAATATTATCATCAATAAAATTCTCTATTTTGTTTTATCAGTGATTAAGATTAATTGAATGCAAAGTTTGTATTTAACTTTACTATGAATTTTTTTATTTTAATTTCTATATTTTTCATGTAAATTTTACAATATATAAATCTTCTATATTTATTTTATTTGTCGGTAGACGCAATTAAAATATCGTATAATCATATTAAGGTGTAAAACAATGAGCGCAGCAACCCCCTGAAGTATATAATACCTATAGCGGCATTATATTTTACGTTTTATAAAACGTTTGATCCGTAATAAGTGTTTAAACGTTTTTACAATTGAATAAACTTTTGAATATATTCAATTTTTTTTAAATTTTACTAAAATTTCCGAATATCTAAAGATGTTTTATTAAATTAATTATACCTATTATTAATTATGAAAATGCCAGATCTTATTATATTTATAATCTCTGAAAATAATTGATATTATAAGTATTATTTCTCAATAAA
Organism: Torymus tubicola; assembly: GCA_035583055.1. Taxonomy (NCBI): domain Eukaryota; kingdom Metazoa; phylum Arthropoda; class Insecta; order Hymenoptera; family Torymidae; genus Torymus; species Torymus tubicola. The sequence continues at coordinate 34,031,532 of JAWWEQ010000001.1, forward strand.
ATCTAATGATTTAAGTAGAAATAGGTAGAAATAAATGAAGCTATCATGGATAGCAAATAAAAAATGGTAAAATGAATGTGTTTACTGAATTAAACAATATATTGTTTATTACAAGACAATTTTTGTATCCATAGTATTTTTCTCAATTAATTCATTTCGTCTATTACCTTGTGATATTTATAGGTACGCAACGATCATGGAATATGGTAAATTTCTCCAATTTTCTAAAAGTAGAATCAATTAGTACTTCGGGATATTCCGTCCTGGCACGCGTTGTCATTTATTTTCTAAATTTCGTCAGATATATTTAGTTATATACTTATAACTTTTCACCAGTTGTTTATTATTTACCAATTTCATTTATGTTTCGAAAAATAAAAATTTTTAGTCTATATATAATTTTAAAAAATTAGTTATTTTATATTGCAATTATTTTGTAGTGTTTCCCGACCGAACAGATCGAAAATTTTAAATAATTATGCTATCTTCAATTCTAAGTAAACCTGTTAAATAAAAATGATTGTTTACTATGTTTGGTATGAATTGTACCTGTATATTTATAGAATAACGTAAATTTATTCGAATAATAGGTGGCGTTCGAAAAAGGATTGCCCACAAATAAGTACTCTCGGTACTGGTATAGCCGATTATACCTAATCCCAGGGGGCAGCGTAGCACGCACGTGTCGATGGTGGGGGGAGACGCGTCTATAAAGACACCGCGACGCAGAAACATGGAAGACATTCAGTCGCAGACAGTTGCCAACGGCGTACGGCTCTCGAGCCCTGCACATTCCATTTGTGCACACACATACTTATATCTATACATATATTTACATACACACATACATAGACTCGACTGTAATTCTGAACTATCATCTCCGTGTCTCTCGTTCTCAAAGCACGACCTCGTCATCGGCGTAGATCCTTAGAGAGCTAGCTTTCTCTCGGGTACCCGCTTTTACAGCTATAGAAATCTCGCGGGAGAAACGCATTTTGCGAGTATATTACGTGCAGAGAGAACGAGGGAAAGAGAGCGCGCGAAAGGGAGAGAGAGATAGACAGCAAGTAGTGGGCGTAGATAGCGAAGTGCTCGTAATCGACGCACTGTGTTTGCAGTTGCCAGGAATTTAAGTATATAGCAGCGTGGAAATCTTCGTAGGACGTGAGCCAAAATGAGTACGATGGAGTATGTGATGATCAAGGACATCCGTCCCGGCCAGAAGAATATCAACGTGGTGTTTATCATTCTTGAGGTTGGCCACCCCACCATCACCAAAGATAACCGCGAAGTTCGAACGTTCAAAGGTAGGTCATATACATTGTTTGTTTACGTGTGATTTCATCGAGTGCTTGAGTCGTTATATGTATACTTACACTTGTCGGGTGTTGTTACCATTAAGCTATGGAAGTGTTCAGTGTTAATTTTTTTAATGTAATTCACATAGGTTATATTTATTAGTAAAGTTTTTCAATGATGCATAGTAGTGTACACTACTGTGCATCATTGAAACACTACTTGTACACTATCTACAATAGATGAGAAAATTATTGTTCATAAAAATTTATGAACAAATTTTGTTTAAAAAAATTTATGTCAACAAAATACATTATTTTAAAATTGTAGATACAGTATTGTATTATTTAATGCTTAGATCACTTTATTTAGTACTTATTATTCTGAATAATACATTTACATAAATATTTTATTTTTCAGTTGCTGACAGTACAGCATGTATTAATGTATCGATATGGGATGAACCAGGACAATTACTCATGCCTGGAGACATTGTTCGATTGACCAAAGGCTATGCTTCAGTTTGGAGGCAGTGTTTGACATTATACTCTGGCAAAAATGGGGATTTACACAAAATTGGCGAATTTTGCATGGTTATCAATGAGCAATTGAATATGAGTGAACCAAATCCAGCATTAGCGGCACAAATGGTGGGCCAAGCACCCTCTGGAAACAATGGTGCCAATAATGGCAATAGCAATAATGGACCCCCAGTAAGATCTCTTTTGGTAATAGAGAACAGCTTATTTTTTTTTATTTTTTTTTTATACTCATTTTGTGAGTACTATTTGACTTTGCATCATCAATGCGTTGTTTTATGCTATATTAACAAACTACTGCTTTGCTTATGGTCTTTTGAAATTACTTCACTAGTTCTTTTAATTTAGTTAATTAAGTAGTTAGAAAATTTATAAAAATTATTGAAGGCAATTCTTCAATGCAAATAGAAAATTCACAAAGAAACATGTTTCCTTAAAAACAACATTTCGCTTGATTTTTCTAGTATTGAAAAAATTAGAACATCTATTAAAATTTGATCCTGATATATTTACCTACATTAATTATTGAAATTATGTGAATTGATATTTATTTACAGGATAACAAAAATTTGACTACAGAACCAAAGGCAAAACAAAAAGCAAAGCAAAAAACAAAAGAAAAAGAGATGCAACAAACAAAACAACAAGTAAATCAACTAGCAAAACTAAAGGCAAGCCTAAATGCAATACAGAAAGCAAAACTAATAGCAAGACAAAAAAAACAACAAATAGAAAAATTAAAAAATGGAGAAAAACAAAAAATAAAACAAAAAACATTTTGGGTACTAAAAGTAATTCAGAGAAAAGAAAAAAGAATAGAAAAACGTATAGAAAAACATATAAAAAAATTCAAGAACCAAAGTGAAATAGCTATCTTTGATATATTTTTGTAAACATACACCATGTAAATCTTAAAACTTATTATATCGTTTAAATTTTTTAGTAATAGAGGTTGACAAAACTTTACCATTCACAAATTATGTTTTACTCACGATCTTAACTGAAAATGTTGACAATTTTTGCAAATGTAAATCGTAAAATAGTTTTTTCCGTTTATTTAGTTTTATATATTACATTTTTTATTATAATTAAACTTTAATATGATTAGAAGTTGTAAAATAATACACTTTTTAAATGATTTTATTTTTATAGAAAAAAGTGATTAGTAACTACAATTATATATTAATTTTAGATGTAACTAATATTAATGAAATGATATTTTTTTACTGTTTTTTTTTAATATTTTTTAATATCTATTTTATATTTACTTACAAATTATATATTTATTTACAAAACGTAATGTATTAATGTGTGTGATCATTCTATAGCGTATTTTATTTAGTACCTTAAAAATATGTTTGTTTTTTTTCAAAAATGTAAGAGTTTCCCGCATTTTTTTATGAAATTTGATTTGACTTACGAAATTGCAGTTAAATCTTAATAGATTTAATAGATTAATTTTTCGTAGAATAAACTTCGAATTAGGAAAAATATAAATAACTATCAGTGCGCATGTAATTTTTTTTATACAGAACCGTGACTTTCGAAGAAACTAAAGATATATTCTATTCTTCAATAACGAGCTCTCAGATACTTAATAACTAAAACTTTACAATCCACTAAACCACTTACGCAAACAAATTACGATAATGGCATCCTCGCTTCTGATTGCAAAGCTTAAGCAACGAGAAGATCGAAAAACACTTATTGCTTTTTTCGCATCGGGTGTGTGATCCGGCACTCGGCTTTTTCACTCGCATACAACACTAGATCAGTACCAGCACAATAGAGCACGTAATAGCTTAATTTTTTTCATACATGTAGCGCTGCGCTTATAGTACTTAAGAACCGTGTAATCTCAGGTTACAAAGCTTTTCTCACACTTTTGCTTTTTTTCCTTGTTTCACACAGGCTACACAGGGCAAAGCAACCGAGACGGCAACTTCCACAACGACGAACAACACGACGTCGACGAGCGGGAAGGGTGGCAACAACGGAGGTGGCGGTACAGCTGCTCAGGTAAATACTTTGTAAACGAATGTTAGAGATCGTATTTCTTCTTTTACAACTCGATGATGTATCAATAAGTAAAATCAACTTTAACTGCGCCAATTTATAATAATAGGGAAGTGTAAGGCACAACGGAATAGGTGCATGGAAAGGGTACTATTGTATAAATTAATAAAGTGCTTTTAATTATAAATTCTTTTACCACTTTAAACAATACACAATAAATAATTTCTTAGAGAAAAAGAATTGCTGTAGAAAAAGTATGTAATTATAAATATCTTTAAAAAAATTCGAAATACCTATACTTAAGAGTAATATTGCCAAACATGTTTAGAATACGGATACATACTAAATAATTTTTCGTAATTCATTCTCGTTACTAATAATAAAAAAATCATAACAAAATTTGATAAATATTATATTATTATCTAAAAGCTAAAATATTCTTTGTTTACATTCAATTTACACCATAACTATATCTATTTCTCTATTATTACTTCAAAAGCTCAATAAATAATGTATCTGTTTAATATATTTATTAAGACACCTGCGACAACAGCAGCAGCAACAACCGCGGCCACGTCGACGGCAACGGCCGCATCTACGGCGAGCACTAGCGGCGGTGGCAAAGCCCCATCGACGGCAAAGAGCGGACCACGAGGTCGAGCGAGCTACGCGCGCAACGGCAACCGCAGCGAGCGGAGATAACAGCACGGAGCCGCGGCGGTAACAACCTCCTCTTCATCCTCCTCCTCCACCATCCTGTCGTCTTCCTCCTGAGTGTACAGCGTGCGAATGTTGTCGCCGCCGGTACCTACCTGTACGAAGAGAGACGCACGTCGATGAGGAGAGACTCTTTGTGTGTGTGTGTGTGTATGTGTGTGAGCGCCGTATGTACATAATATGAGTGCTAACAAGTGTATATGTACAAAACACGAAGTTTTTGGAAAAAAATTACATGGAGGATTCATCACTTGCACAGGAGCGCTGTAGGTCTGATGATCGAAGGAGTAGTGCGGTGATAAGAATGGAAAAGTCTCGAGGGACTTTTGTATTTTATTTGTCCTAAGTTGGACTGGGATTACGATTACATTCGTAAACGACAGAAATGGCATAAGTATGAGTACCGATTGTCAAGAAGTTTTTTTTATTAATTTAAACGGAAAGTTATTAATTTCCGGAGTATCTCCAAAGATTGTCAAGCATTATGCATCTTTTTTTAATAAATAAATAATCAAATGAAGTTGTACACAAACATTTATTAAAGAGTTTTAAAACTTTTGAACAATCTTTAGAATTTATTTTTACATATAATAACATTTAATTTTATATTCTTGTTGAAGGTATATTATTATAATAAGTTATATTATATTAGTACAGTAACCGTATTTTAAATATTAACGTCAACTATTAAGGACAAAAGTATCGCGAATCCTGTGAATTCCCGCCTGCGATTCTTTTTGAAGTATGTAAAATTTATTTTGTAATCACACAACGCCATGATTTCCTTCCAAACTGCTTATTACTTATAATTACTTTACACGTTTTACTTTTACTAATTTTTACATAAACTTCATTTGATTTTGAACATACATAATGTATCAAACATTTATGCAATTTGATAAAATCAAAAACTTTACATTTAAAAATGAATTTTAAATGTATGTTTATAGCAATTGCTTATGGGTATATAACTTCGTGTTAACAAAATATAAAATACACTTGTAAATATACATTGCTCTTCATTTGTCTGACTATAAAAATGTTAATAAAGAAGTATGGAAGCCGTTTTATAATTTTTACCTACCATTTTTTTATTTTTACCGCATTTTTGTTTGTTTCAAAGCTGAATAAGGTATAGCAATTTGTTAAATTCAAATTAATACAGTATGATATAAAATTTTGAATTTATAATAATTTATTATAAATTACGATTATAAATTATTTGCAAAAAAAAAAAAATTTTAATTGATTGCCATCAAACCCATTGTATAAAAAATATAATTATTTTTTTATTTTCAAGTAATGGAATAGCAAGATATTCCCTCTTTAGACTTCTTCAATAGCACTTTTTATAATAAAACAATTTTGCAATGTATGAATGGCATGTATGTAGCATTATTTGTACTAATTGTAAAATAACGTCCTTGCATAAGTATAGCGTTATTTTTAAAATGATAACTAAATAGAGTTTTTTAGATTTTTCGTTTCTATATTAAAAATTAATTTTTTAACTACAATGATAGTACACGCCCTTAACATAAAAATTTATATATAATATTGAAATTAGCAAAAATTGGTTAAAAAAATGAAGAAAGTTAAATCCGTGCTAAATTAAATTACAACTTTTTTTACTCCACGGCCGAAGTGAAAAAGACGTGATTTAAATAATAAACATAAATAGTAAGATTTACTAAGAAATTTGCTTTTACTTTTTTTACGTGGCAGTAGTAACATTTGTTAAATGTGCGTTACTATTTTTCAATACAATTTTCAAAAAAAAGTATTTGGTAACAATAATTTGGTTTAAAATAAATAAATAATTATTTTCAACCATTTCTGTGGGCAAATATAACTAATGGAAAGTGGCGAATAGAATTTATTTAAGTTTTTGTTATCGCGACCAAAGAGCTTTAATGATTCATGAATAACAGTGACCAAGTTTTATATGAATTCAAACGTTGAAATCGTGGTCGAATTGTGTTGTAAATATAATCTACAATACGTACAAGTATGTAAAATAAATTATATTATGTATATTTATTTCTCAACATAGTGAACAATGAAAACGCTTATAAAACATTGTCAAGGGAGATAAAAATGAATGTATTAAGTACGACCTCCGAATCACACGTGATCCGGAGATCATGACTTCTCCTAATTAGCATAATTTTCCAATTTACCGATTAAGTACTAATTTTTGTCTAAAACAGAAGATCAACCATTTTTCTTTTAATCAATTATTATAAAGTACAAATCCAGTTTTCATTATTGATTATGAATCATAAAATAAAATTGTAGTTGTAAAGTAATAATTGTGGTTTCAGAATTTATATTTTGAATGTCAGAGATTATCAGAATATACATTTAAAGTTTACTTGAGACAAAATAGTTATTATCAATTTTGTAAAATAGTTTATGAATAAAAATAAAATTTTCATAAAAATGGTTTAAAATTTAATAATATTCATATTCTCACCCAAAAATCATAAAATTATCATTATGTGTAATTATTTAATTTTTTTGCAATTTTATATCTTTTTTAAAGGTTTTATAAATTTTTATTTCACTATCTGAGGTTTTATCGTTAAGATTTTTGTTTTTTTCTACTGTATTCTTCTCGTTACATTAAAATATAGTAGTTTGAAAGCAGTTAAATTGTTAAAGACATGTGAAGTCGATATATATGACTGTACATACAAGTATATTTACATAACTGTGAAATTACTCGATCATTCGTTAAGTATTACATGCGCATTATTAGCTTATGCGGCTCATAAAGTCATAAGCGTCTATAGTTTTCCCGGGCTGACACAACTTGGAGCGGGACTACTTATACAAGTATTTTCGACATTTGGTAAAAAAGAATTTATTTCTGTACTTAAAATTCTTATTTTTTGTATTTTGTTTATTATTGTTTACTATAACGTTTATTTATACTCATAATTTATTACTGTCACATATCCCTGGTCATAATAAACGTTATTCTTATTCTTATTTCTTATTCTATTATTCTTATTGAATGAAAATATAAAGAAACGACTACATTTCCAAATCGAAATTTCCTGTAATTTGTATGTCAATTTTTAATTTAAAAGCAGCTTCCGAAGCAGCTCGGAAATTTGTATTTCCGGAAACTACATAGAAACTTTCCTTCCCCGATCTGAAGTATCAAGTATCTCCTCCATAAAGTTACCTGCTGGACGCCGAGCGTGTCTATAGGTACATACAGACGACGCTTTTCCCCACCCCCGCACACATGTAGATATGCCTGCTGCGCTGCACATGCAGCCACAGCGCATATCAGTCTTTCTTCAGTCCGCGTAGCGGAAAAGTCTAGTCCCGTAGCTAGAATAGAACTTCATAGATTTTACTTCCGGCTTTTCTTGACCGGCAACCGGCGTGGAAAGTGGTATATATCTCCATTTTCGTGTAAGGGTGTAGTGTACTTATCATTGTGTCAATATTATGCCGTAGCAGTCGGAGCATATATAGGCGGCTGTTTACTGGTGCGTTGGCTTCCCGGTAGCGCGCGTGCGACCGGAGTGTACACTTGTACAGCGTAGTGTATATGGTAGTATATATAACCTATAAGGTGTGTATGTACATCTTTGGCTGTGCAAGCGACAAGTGTATGTCATGTACCTGTAAAAAGGGGGGTGGCGATCATGAATGGTGGATGTTTTGGTTTTCGGAGAAGTGAGGTGAGAATGTTGTGGTGAGCGTTGGCGTGGTTAGAGTATGCCGAAAATTACGAAATCGAGGAGAATTTAGTTGTTTACTGTAGAAACATCAGTGCTGTAAGCACTATAAATAAAGCGAGAAATGGGTAACGAATCGCAAATCGTCAGTATTCTCAATGATATTTTGGTGAGTATGCTTTCCTGTATTAGTAATAAAGGAAATATTCGAATTTTGAGTGATTTATAAATTTTTATTTCTAAAATGCAGAGGGTTGAGGCAATAGAAGAAGCTTTCAGTTGCATTATTGTTCATAATACGAACAAGGAGAAAGAGAAAATAACACGATGGCAGTCAGAACTGAGCACTGCTATGAGAGGATTGACTACAGAGCAACAAGACATTGCCATTCGCAAGCTTCTTTTTACAGCTGCAGAAATTACAAATTTCAGGAGGATGCATCTCATACTTCAATTAGTTGAAAATTTAGTTATCAATAACATTTTACCTGCTAAGTAAGTTAAAAATAGCAAAAACCTTTTTTTCTTAAGTTTTATTTTTTTATTTATTTATTCCAGAGTAATATTACAAAATTACATAATTATTGTAATAATTTATATTTTACTTATAGATTAGTATGTGAATGCATTTTAAACTGTGAAAAGTTGCAATATCAAAATGAAGAATTTTGGGTAAAATGCTTTACGTTAATTCGTCATATAATTGGTGGAGTAGATTATAAGGGAGTCAGAGAAATTATGAAGGTATGATTTTATTTTATTTTTACAATTGTTTTACTATAATCAGTCCTAATAAGTAAATTTATTTGTAGGCCTGTAAAGAAAAAGCTCATTCATTACCTACAAGATTGGATGCATCTGTTCAACCTCAAATGAAAGCTTTAGAAAATCTTATTGAATACATTTTCGATAGAAATGCTTGTTTAATACCAAGTTATTTAATTATTAACGAGCTTCAAAAAAGTTCTGAAAATAAAAGTTGGCCACATTGGGTAAGCATACATGTTTTCCATATAATTGCTTATAAAATAAAGTGCTAAATAATACATTATTATAATACTTTTTAGCTGTCAAAGTTGATATCAAATTTTATAGATAGTTTTCGAAATGTTGTTCAAATGGTTTCAATTATTGGACATACAAAAATGTTACCAGTTGTTGAACATACAGGATATGGTGATCATTTGGTAATTCCATGGCTACTAGATCGTAACACTTTACAATTCACATTAAAGGGAAATCTTCCATATGATCCAGACTTAACAAAACCACAAACTGAGCTTTTAAGATATGTTTTGGAGCAACCATACAGTAGAGACATGGTTTGTTCAATGCTGGGATTACAAAATAAGGTACATATTTATTTATCTTTATTTGAAAATCTAACAAATATTAAAATAATTGTAATGTTAAAACAATACTTTGTTTATTTAGCAAAATACAAGATGTGCAGCTTTAGAAGAACAATTAGTTAATCTTGTTATACGAACTATGGAAAAGTCTGAAAATGAACCTGCACCTACAGAAAATACAGATGGAGTTACAGCAAACCATTGGCCATGGCTACATCTTTCATCTCAACTAATTTGCTATATTTTGTCACAATTTGCAAATTTTCCTAGTTTTGTAGCAGCCATTCATGATAAGGTAATTTAAAGAAACTTTTTTTAACTAATTCTTTTTAGAATTATAAAATATTAAAATACAATTTATATTCACAGCTTACAGGAAGAGAATGGAAAAAGTCTAGAGATCATTTAATGTGGGTACTGTTGCAGTTTATCTCTGGAAGCATTCAGAGAAAGCCGGTAATTATTATATGAATACAATTTAGAAAGTAACTATAATTTGTAATCTATTATTTACTAATGTTTACACCTTTGCAGATTGAAATCTTTTATCCAATTTTCAAACTATATGATCTTCTATATCCTGAGAAAGATCCATTGCCACTTCCAGATCTTACACAACCTGTATGCACTCATCAACTGGCTTTAGCATGTATTTGGTTGCATCTATTAAAAAAAATTCATGAACATACAAATTATCATAGATGCATACCTCATAATTTAAAAACCCATTATGAGTAAGTAATAATACTAGAGAAATTTTATTCTAATAAATATATAAAACAGTTAATAATGTGATGATTGATTTCTAGATTTTTTCAACACATGACACAAAATACACCCCAGTCTATGGGTTCAGATTACAGAATTGCATTGTTGTGCAATGCTTACTCTACGACCACTGAAGTGTTCAATAAACCAATGAGTGTTCTTGTTGATGTCATACAAGGATCTACAAAGGTATTATTTTATTAAAATTTCTGTACTTCTTATTACTAGACTATTTTGATATTCATAAGTACAATTTATCATTTTATTTTTTTAGAATCAACAACAGCAACCTTTGCAAGGTCTTCAAAATAGCACAGCTCAGCCAAATGGTCCAACTGCACCACTGCCTATGTCTATTCTTGATTCCTTGACAGTTCATGTAAAAATGAGCTTAATACACAGTATTGTTACACATGTTTCAAAATGTGCTTCAACAAAAAGTAATTTGCCATTGCCACCAGCTCTTGTTGAAACTTATAGTAGATTATTAGTTTATACTGAAATTGAAAGTATTGGAATTAAAAAGTTTATAAGTGAGTATATTTACACTACACCTTAATGAAAAATATTTGAAGTATCAATCAATGGTTATTCATTCACATTTTTTTTCTTAATATATTTCAGGTCATTTATTACCAACTGTTTTTAAAGCTCATGCTTGGGGGATACTTTATACTCTATTAGATATGTTCAGCTATAGAATGCATCACATTCAACCTACTTACAGAGTACAAATTTTGAGTCATCTCCACAGTCTTGCTTCTGTGCCACAAACTAATCAAACGCAGTTGCATCTATGGTAACCTTTCTTTTTTTAGATATTGAAATATATTTAATAATAATGTAAACAAATAAACTACAAATTGAAATATGTTTTAGTGTGGAAAGCACTGCTTTGCGTCTCATAACAGGCCTTGGCTCCGCTGAAGTACAACCACATTTGTCACGATTTTTGTCTGAACCAAAGACACTTGTTTCTGCCGATTCAGAAGAGCTTAACAGAGCATTAGTTTTAACTCTTGCCAGGTCTATGCATATTACAGGTACTTTATTAATTAAAGATTATATTCATTTTGAAATTTTGAATTAGTATTCAATATAGTTACTATGTTTTTCATTTGATAGGAACAGGTGGAGATACAGCAAGTGGTAATTGGTGTAAAGATTTACTTAATACAATTATGCAAAATACACCGCATTCATGGGCTGATCATACACTTCACTGTTTCCCACCAATTTTGAGTGAATTTTTCCAACAAAATAGCGCACCAAAAGAGGAGAAGCAACAAATAAAGGTATGTTATTTCGAAAAATTGTCAGAAATAAATAATTACTTTTAATGTATATAACATCAAAATTTAACTTTTACTAAACAATATTTTAGAAAGCAGTTGAAGAAGAATACAGAAATTGGGCTTCCATGACTAATGAAAATGACATAATTGCCCATTTTTCTGTCTCTAACTCCCCACCACTATTTCTCTGTCTCTTATGGAAAATGATACTTGAAACAGATCGTATTAATCCAATAGTATACAAGTAAGTTTAATTCAGTATAATTATGAGTTAAATGTATTTATTTGAATACAATTAATAACAATTTCCATTTGCAGAATTTTAGAGAGAATTGGAGCCAGAGCTTTATCAGCCCACCTAAGGAAATTTTGTGATTATATTGTTTTTGAAGTTTCAAGTATTGCCTGTGATGGAACATATGTTAACAAAAGTGTTGACGCTATTAATGACATGATTTGGAAGTATAATATTGTTACATTTGATAGATTGGTCTTGTGTCTCGTTAGTATAATATTATTATTTATTTGAACAATTTATAATTAATAAATACATATTCAATTGTATAATTCTTGAAACAGGCTTTAAGGACTTTGGAGGGTAACGAGGCTCAAGTTTGTTTTTTCATTATTCAATTATTATTATTGAAGGCTGCGGAATTCCGCAACAGAGTAGTAGAATTTGTTAAAGAGAATTCTCCAGATCATTGGAAGCAGTCCAATTGGCACGAAAAGCACTTGGCTTTTCATAGAAAGTTCCCAGAGAAATTTGCTCCAGAAGGAATGATGGAGCAATCGTCTGGCAGTCCGAATCAGTATCAGAGTTTCCCAGCTTACTTCGGAAACGTGTGTTTGCGATTTTTGCCCGTTTTCGATATAGTATTACATCGTTACTTAGAGATACCTCAAGTAACAAAAAGTTTAGAAGTTCTGTTAGAACATTTAGGATGCTTATACAGATTCCACGGTAACTATACAGCTGACATTATTAATAAAACTGAAATAACCATTTAAAATAATCTAACATAAATTTAATTTGATTGTAGATCGACCGGTCACTTATTTATATAATACTCTACATTATTACGAAAGAAAATTGCGAGATAAACAGCCGTTAAAAAGGCGCCTCGTAACTGCAATATTAGGTTCATTAAGAGAAATCAGAGCACCGGGATGGGCTTTGTCTGAAGCATACCAAAGATACATGGCACGACCTAACGATGATGTATACTGGCAACCTGAATTAGAATATTATGTTCGTCTAGTTCAAAGACTAGTAGAAAGTAAATATACTTTATTACATTTAAATTTATTGTTTTATAAAAATATCTTATATTTTGATTTAAAAAATTAATTTTTAGCGATATCTGGACGAGTACAATTTCCATCCATTGACTGGAGGTTCAATGAGTTCCCTAATCCTACAGCTCACACGCTGTATGTTACGTGCGTCGAACTCATGGCTCTTCCAGTCGCACCAAATGTAGTTGCAAATAATTTACTTGATGTTGTAGCTAAGGGGTAAGAACCGATTTATTATTTAGTTAATTATTTAAATATAATACGAAATAGAAATACAATTTTTATTAATTATATATTTTATTTTCTTAGGTATACTATTATTCCGTCAGATGAAATTCATCTTTGGATTAACTGTATTGGAATTATAATGACTTCATTGCCAGAGTGTTACTGGTCGACTTTACACGATCGTTTAGTAGAAACAATCACGAGTCCAGGATTGACTAATTGGCAATATGATAATTTGTCTCCGTTCCAATTATTCAATTTCAATTTAACACACAACAGTTTTCTCGAAAATAAATACAGCTACATGTTAGCTTTGGCCCATTCAGTATGGCATCACGCCGGTGTCGGCCAAATTATTACAATGTCTCAGTAAGTCGATAAAATTAAACAATATCTTTAATCAATTTATAATATATATTTTGCAATTTAATATTTATCTATTATATATTTATTAATTTTAGGTTCCTTAGAGAAAAAATACAACCTGTTGTGACTAATGAAGAACAGTTAATCTTTGCCTGCCACTTAATTGGACCAACTTTAACTCGCTTTAGTGTTGAGAGGCCTCGATGTATTTCTGATCTAACGATAAGTTTGTATGAAATGTTAGAGCAAGTCAGTCGTTTGCAAACTCATCTTAAACACATGGATCCAATTTGTGATTTATTGTATCCTTTTTTAAATTTTGACTTAGAATGATTTCTTCTTCAGAAATTCATATTTCATAGATAACTATTAATTTTCTATAGCCTATATATTATTTTTATTGGCAAAAATATTTTGACACAACATATATTTCTTAACCATACTTGTAGTTACCACATTAAATATATGTTTGTCGGCGACGCTATGAAGAATGACTGCGATACCGTAATTCGAAGACTGAGACCAGCCCTCCAGATGAGACTTCGCTTCATTGCTCATCTAAGCATTGAAGAGATACAGTCTTCCTGAGATTCAACCACCGCCGCTGCTATAACTAACGGGAATGCGGCGGCGGTGAGTGCAACGAAGGTACAAATGGAAGGGGCCGTCGCTCCTGTTTGAATGCATTTTCTACGCGCGGAAGGTTATCAGAAAATAGGTCGATTCCCGTTGATGTTTAATGAAATTGCGTAATCGTGTGTTAAGAGAAATTTACCAAAATTAATGAAAGTCTGATATAGAAGTTTATTGCAATTCGTTACGATTAGAATTTGTCCGAAATTGTTGTTGGATTATTGATATATTATAGAGCTACGAGAAGTATAACTATTTACTGTAATGTGAAATGATAGTTGTGTTTGTTGTGTTACATTTTACTCTAAGTCCAAGTAATGTGTATACATATATGGTGGACCAAAAAGATATTTCCTGTTTTCTGATAATAATCCAAAAAATACGACTGTCAAATACGGGTATCCGTCTTTTGAATCATTGGTGCAAATAATCTAGGACGAAATAATTAAACTAGACTATAAGAGACAATATATTATAGATTTTATTATACTATATTTACACGTGACTTAATACGTATATATATATTAAAAATTTATATACGTTGTTTGTGGCAATTTAGGATGTTTTTAATGAATTTTTTCAAGTGTCAAATTCTTGAATCATGTATATACGTAATCATATTGAGAAGACAAGTGTGAATAACAAGTTTTCTTAAAAAAAGTACGGTGTAGTAAATTTATTTATTACGCACATGATTATATAATTTTTCTTCTATAAATTAACATTATATTTAATTTGTCTAAGTTGTTTACCATGTAAATATTTTTTTGAGACTACAACATTTTTATTACACATTTTATTTGCTCGATAAGAAAATGATTGTTTTTACGACATATATTAGATTATTTCGCAAAGTAACAAAACTATAAAAAATATAACATAAAGATTGTTGTATGTGTATTCATATTATGAGAATATGTAAAGTAGTCTGAATCTTGCTAAATTAATAATTTAGTTAGAATACTCGTAATTTTGGAAAATCTATTAGTAGCTATTAAGTTATTTTACATACTGTTCACTCTATTAAATTGTTTTTGCTAGAGATTTATTCGCATACATCCCACCAAATTTTATATACATGCTAATTAAAAAAATGTAATATTTTTATCAAATACTTCCGAAATTTAATTTACTCAATGAACAATAACTAATCATTCCTCAATCCAATTCCTTAATTTAAGAATAACGTATACTTTCTAAAGTACAAACTTTTTTCTCACAATTTAACTTCGACTAAACTTTTAAATTCAATACTAATATTTACTATAATTTTTTTATAGACTCAACGTGCACTATTCAAACTGTAGACCGTATATTATAAGTATACCCTAGGTTTCAGTATATTTTATTTTAAAATTTTCCAAACCAAACAATAAATCGCAGTGCAGCAGCACAACTGAAATTAAATTTCGCCCATCCATTACTGTACAAATTCCTAAAAAAAAAAAATCACTGCGAATGATCTTCATCGCCTGCACTCTTACTTGCCCGTCTTAGATGGGTAGGATCCGATGATACGGAGCTGGGCTGCTTGTCTCCGTCATTTGGCTCTTCGATGCTAATTTGAATTCGAGGTATGGCCGTGGCGAAGTCGCTCGAGTCTCCTGACTCTGGTGACGTCTCCTTCGTCCTGGATGTTCTCCAGCCATTCTTTTTGTGGCTCGTTGCTGACGCAACAATGGTTGTTAATGGGTGAGGCGGTGGCTCGTCGTGATCGTCATTGTCGTCATCGTCGTTGTGACGATCATTGACAATAGGTGGAGGCGGTGGGGGCAGGGGTTGGTCGTTTGGTAGGGATTCTTGCTCAGCCTCGGTAAGTTCACCATTGTCTGAACCACCCGAACGTTTTTGATCCTTGTCATCGGGCAATGGCTCATCAACTAAGAAAAAAGATTTGTGTACATTGATAGGTAAAATTTTTATTTTTCTAAAAGTTTTATACCTTGATGGCCTTTGATTGAAGGAATGTCGATTGACTTGGTAGTGCTCGCCGCTGGTAGAATCTTTTTCCACCTTGTGAATGGAGTATCACGGCTCTCCATTCGTTTTTCCGCTATCTTGAACATCTTACGGCGCTCTTCAGTACGCTCTTGTCTTAATTGGATCTATATAAAACATGCAAATTTAACAATTGAACTTATGTATTTATAAAATACAATAATTTCTTTGTTAAATCTACCTTCAGGTCATTATTTGATTCTCTAAGCGAATTCGTCAACGAGACCATATAATATATTATTAAGGTCATGAGTACGATTAAGGGGATGACTATACCAGGCGATGCGATGTAATCCAGCACTCTGAAATGTTTTACAGAATTAAAAAAATCCATTCGACCACAATACAGAACAGTAAAAGAAAAAGATGAGAATAATCAAAACCTGTATTCGTGAATATAATTTGGCAGAGCATTTCTCAGGCTGGTTGTGGCTAAGTAGTAAATCCTTTTATAGCCTGAGAATGGCCCACAGTGCCAAGACGGTTCGACCCATACGATCGCATAGCCGACCGGAAGTACGCACAAGAACAGCATCGTCAACAGTAGGGCTAAATAAAAGTTATGGGACCTAGAAACATTATTTTTTCATGAAAGTTTGGCTGATACATTGCATAGAGAAAAAAGTGTTAAAATAATTACCTTGAAGCTCTGAACACGATCTCGTGCGGTACGTTGCACGTTAGAACAGCCCAAGACCGTAGGTACATCAAAATCATCAGCTTGGCAACGTTGAGGACTATCAACCCTGGACTGAAGAATATTCCCATCCATACCATACCTAAAGATTAACCAACGAATTGAGTATTTTATTGTTACACGATTAAAAATAAATGCCACAGACCTTGATTGTTGACGAGATGCAGAATGTTTTCAGCGATCTTGAAATCGCCGTACTGAGGAAACTGTTTCTCTAAGTCCCAACACCAGCAATTGTTCATGTATCGCACGAATAGCGCTCGGAAAAAATCCATACCCAAGGTTGAGAGTATCGTCAGCACCAGATCCATCATTGTCAACTTGGCGATTTCCTGGCCGAACATTGTCTCCCAGCATAGTCCACGTAATAGGCGACGTGTTTTTATATCCAGTGATACCGAGGATACTGCAGAATTCATATAAACGAACAATGAAATAGTAAAAAAAAAGATAAAAATATGATCGATCGAAAAAAAATTGCATGTTTACGCACTTGGAAAGTTCTCAGTGGTGGACGTTTTATTTTCACAAACCCGTTCGTAACATCGTACGATCCTTGCGCATGCGCCCGGTATCGTATCGTTAAATTTCTCAGCTGTACCCGTTACTGCACTAGCAACAGTCGCACTCGTGTCCTTAGTAGGGCTGGGAGATGTACTTCGGCCGAAAAAATCGATGGTTTGATTATCTATATCGATAAACCCGTAATCATTGTAATTCACGTGGGGATAGTCATCGTTTGGATTTATCGAGTTATCATCAAAGTCAGTTCCTATGAAGTTTTGCACTTTTAAAGGATCGTAGGATGTATTTTCTGTTATTTCGGAAAAATCTGTACTCAATTCCGTTCCATTTACTACACTGTAATCAGTATTGTTCGTAAAGCTAAAATTCGTGTCGGTGTAGTTTCTGGAATCGAGAAGAACGGGAAAGTTTTTCTCGATATCTTCCTCATCAGGCACCCATTCGCTGAAGATACTGTTAGGATCGATGCCTCCTAAGTGGATATTCGATTGCGACATGTTGAACGACTCATCGTCGTTTAGCAATGTGAAGTTCGTTGTATCCACGCTGTTAGATAATGCATATAGATTCATTATTTTAAGTGAAATTGACACCAAATATTCTTAACAGTACCTTCGGAGTGTTTCAGGCCACCCGCTGACTAATTTTTGCGAATTGGAGGATAAATTTGAGCCCAATACGAGACTCATAGCCGCAAGAGTGGACGCTGCGTAGATTACATTCGATTCACAAGGCACTAGGGTATCGAAACAAGTCAATTCGTTCGTTGTATCCTTCGGCTTTAAACCTTGTAGTTTTTCATCCTAATAATACCATTATTATTAAAATTCAATTAGTTATAAAATTTGGCATGAAATTCGTACTTGTATCGACGATATGACTTACAGATGAGTTAATTTTCTTGAACAGGGCGTATATCAGTGAATACATGTTGAGTAAATTCAAAACCATGATTCTAAAAAGGAGCAAAACTGATAATATTGACGAACCCAAAACTTGTACGACAAAAATGAATCATTATGAAAACCTATTAAAAAGACAGAACATACCGACCAAGCTGAAGCCGCAGCTGCTTTCTAGGATGATAGCTCTCAACTATACCCAGAATCTCGAAGAATATAGGAAAGGTATAGGTGATGAGGGTCATAACAACGGTGATCTCGTTTTGACGCCACCAGCTTGGTTTCGCCTCGGTGATGTTCTCACTGCGCTCCACAACCTCGACGACAGCGTACGCCGATACGGCCAGCATCGCAATAACAAGGATGTTGACGAATACTCGGATACTCGTGATCTTCCAGCTGAAATTGTTGGTATACGAAAAAATGTATAGGGATGTAAGAGGGATTGTATATTATGCGAATAATATGGTATTACTTTCGCTCGTCGCGATGTTTCTCGGATTCTTCTAGAAGAGCTTCTTTTAAGCCAAGAACGATGCTGCCGATTCGATTATGCGCTGTTTCAGGGTTACCAATCATGAAATCCCAGCCAGTGAACAACTTCCATGAAAAGACACACTCGTCCTCTTTTTCCGATAACTTGCTCATACGTGAATTCTTCGCCATTCTTTTTAAAATTAAATTTTGATTAGATCGGTAAGTATAATTAAGAATGGTGATTATTTTCTATATTATATATAATATACATCACTTGAATTTTGATACGTTATGTATTCAGATATTTTACATTCAAAATACATTAATGTTAAAGCTTTTACTATACAAAGATATGTACAAATATAGTCCTGAAAGAACCAACTCACTTTCGCAAAATGGCGACGAAACTATACGTGTAGACGACGAGGTTGACGAGGAAGTATGCCAACGGTAGTTTGTATGCCTTGTACGTGTGTTGGTTAGCGTACCAGCCGTAGAAGAACGGAGAGTATTTGACAATACCCTCGAACTCCCAGAGCGTGAGCAAGTGGATCGACTTAGCCTTTTCCTCCGGTAACATCGTCTTACGCTCACCGGCTATCGTCGCGTTTTGCAATGTCGCTAGTAACTGAAACGTTTGCGTTGGTAAATTATACGTGCGAATGTTTGCGATTGAATGTTTAAAATAAAATTAATAAATGAAAAATCGGTATAAATATTTTTTATTCAATTTCAATTGAATGTTATTGGAACTGAAGAATATTTCGCGTAAACTTTATATATTCTGTAAAAGGATGTAAGTTTTCACCTCGGGGATCGCTACGAAAGTGACTAGAGCTGCGGAGATAACGAGATTTATCCAAAAGAGCCAGCGAAGGAAAATAAAGTACGACGCTACTGCAGAACCGAATTGAGATTCGATTTGCTTGATGCGACGTTCCCAAGGCACGAGCAGCGTTTTCAAGTTGACAAGTTCTCGTTTGAAGTATTGCCAGTTCTGTAAATAAAAATACATCTTCAATAATTTCAATATCCTCTTTTTCCGCATTAAAATGTATTTATCGTGGGTAAATATTATCTAAAAAATCTAATTTGGTATTTTCTATCACTATATAGGCGATATAAAAAATGAAAATATCATCAACACTTTATAAACATTTTTCAAGATCGCAGAATCGACGTAAAGAAAAAAAATTTCAGCAAATCAATAATCTCACTTTCGTAAGGAGTATAGAAGCTCGAGCAATGACATCGCGCGTGCTGCGCGACTGCGCCAGTCTCTCTTGCAACGCGCCCTCGTGCTTGCGCACGTACGTCTTCGCCTGGCGCACGAGCTTGAGCTTTTTGCGTAACGGCCAGGGTTCCTGTTTCACGCCATGGAGAACTTCCTTGTGAAGTTTTAGACGTTGGAAAATTTGTTCCTCGCCGTCGTCTATCGAGATCGCCGTACTGTAGAAAGATTAAATTCATTATAACTATATATTTGTTTGGTAACAATTCATATTGAATTTATAGTGCATAACTTTAATTAGAAAGAATTTATTTTAATTTTGTTTAGGAATGAAGTATATAGATGTCAGAAAAGTTACTTGCATTGTATAGGCTTTGTCTTCTATTTAATTATTTAGATATACGTACTCTCCTGAACTAGTGGTAAACACTGAAGACCGACGACGAAGGCCATCGGCTTCAGGACTAAAAGGAGAAGACGGACGACGTTTCCGTCGACTGCGTCGCGTGGAATTGCGCCTCTGAATAATTGCACTCGCTGACGCTGAGTAGTCGTCTTCCTCAGCACCATCTTCACCTTCTATTCGTTTTACGTTATAATAGTATAAAAGAATATAGGTATAGGTGTATAGCGAAACGCTGTTTTTGTCCAATATATAAACTGTAGAATAACTCGGAAAAGTATAATGAGAGTATTAACGAATTACTTTTAGAACTAAACTGTTATCTATGATCAATTTTAATTTCAATAATTAATCTGATAAGTTTCTTTCGCTAATAATTAGAATTGAGCTTATTAGTTTGCGAAAAGTAATTAAAATTTTAGTCAGGAATGAAAAAGGGTTGGAGACATGAATAATGAGAAGAAGTCAGTACTTTTTCTTCGTCAAACGGTCAAATTTATCACGTTTTCGCTGAGATAAGATTTTGCAAATCACCTTCATTTTCCAACCGTTATGAATTACGCAGTGACATCCCGCGGCGTCTACTCAATTTTAATTAAATTTCACTTTCATCTTAATTATAATTAGCCATAATTTCCGCGTATTCCGCTATTTACTATGTCAATCTGATAAAACTTTAAACAATTTTCAATGCTCATAAATATACATTATGTTAATAAAGTATTCCGAGATAAATGCTAAACCAAAAATATCATTGCATTTTCAATAGAATTGAAAACAATTGTTTTTTCTATTATACAGCTTTTTTGACGTCCTTAACTTTAATATTATATACTATACACAATAAACTCACCGTGACCAGTTGATCCCCGCTGCATGTCGACGGATTTGCCGAAGGCGTTGTCAAGGACGTGAGCGCGCCGTCGCGGATGATGATGCTGGCTGAAATCAAAGCTGGTGGTGGGCGGCTGCTGGGCCGACGACGGCGGTGGCGTGCGCTCGTCGCTGCCAACCCCGCCGCCACCCTCACCGTTTGTGCGCTCGGTGATGGCGAAGGTGACCGAGAGCCGGTCGACAGAAGGTTGCGGCGACGAGGGTTCCGCCTGCGTTTGTGGGTGAATTAGAACAAATTTTTTTTTTTATTTTTTTAGGGAAGGGGTAAGTGGTATTTACAATTTAAATATAAGATTACTATTCATTTAATTTGAAGATTAATAAGTTGATGATATTCAATATTTTTGTTGAAAATTCTGTAGTTTGCTTTTCAGTAGTTTCTGCTGCGCCAATTTGTAAATTATACTTCATTTTTACTGTTTTAGATACTTATTTTTACTATTTCTTTTTTATAAATTATGAATAATAGAAAAAAAAACACATATAACATTTAAAGTTTCTTTATTATGTGATAGAAGTTCATTAATAGAATAAGGATCATCGTATATTTCAAATTTTTTTAAAGCGATATTTCCTGCGATAGTGTATTTTCTTCGCGAAGAGACGTTAAGTTACCATTTGAAATATTATGATTTTAGAAAAAGTGGTAGTATTACCGGTCTCTAGTGAATAATCATTTCTGCCCTCGCAAGAACCTATTGGAGGTTAAAGTAAATTGAATTTTTTTCTGAAAAGTACTATTTTATGGAATTGTTTTTTTATTTTTATAATAATAAACATCGAAAAATAAGAATTTAACTAATAAAGTCGAGTAATTACGTACTTTCAAGAACTAGTATAAATGTTTTTCTCCTAGAAAATATAGCACTAAATATCGTAGATAACGTTAATTAGTATATTTTACATTTTACATTTATTCTTTTATAATTAGAATTCGAAAAAGAGCTAAGCACATTTAAATTTATTAAGTTTAATTCAAACGGGGTTTAATCTATATCAGACGCTACCATAAATATACCAAAATACAAACTATAATAGACCGCTTATACACTTCACGTTAATTAAACCATCCCTAATGCAATTTTCAAATAGACCAGTAAAACAAATGAAATTCAACCACTACCAAAACATATTGAATACCGAATCAATTGCTTAACATTCATTCTCTCCACCCAAACAACACCACGACCCCTTCTCTAATACCAAACTAATCCGTAACACCCCACAAATCACCAAAACACAAATCAAACGCACTTGAGACCGCTCGGCCTGCTGCTGCTGCTGTAGCTGATGCTGGAAGATCAATAACCGACTAAGGCTCTTTATCGCGTACATATCGCATCCCCTAAATCTGCCCAAATCACTGATCCCACTCTCTCTCTTCCTGCGTCGCCTATGTTAACAAGCACTAATTCTCTCTTTCCCACTATTATTACTAGCACAGAAACCGAAACGTCCGTCGGCTCATCGCGGCGCAACCACTATGCACGAGTGAACGCGCGCCTATACCGCACATACTGTGTGTATGTGAATAGAACAAGTGGCATAGCGCGCGCGAGCTTTTTTTCCCGCGCCGCGCCTGTTGTACGCGCGGGCGAACGCGCGCGCATCGCAGTCTGATGACCCACAATCACGAAGCGTTGTTGTGTGTCGGTTCGGTTTTTTTTTTCTTTCTTTCTTCCTTTCTTTGTTTTGAATTTGCGTTGAGATTTTTCGAAGCTTTATGGTGGTTGGAAAGAAAGGACTTTTTTTCAATTTGTAATCGAACATTGATGTCGTTGTTTATTGGGAAAGTATTTGTTCTCTTGTTTAAAATTGAATTCAATGCGGGTTCGGTTGTTCATTGAAAAAAATATTCGTGAAGTTTATTTGAACATAAATAAACTAGAATGTATAAAGAAATTCTTAATAAAGTAGGTCATGCGCAAATCAATTTCTCTAAATGTTATTTTATTTTTCATTTTTAGTTATTAGTTTCTAAAGTAATAACAAAATACCATACCTCACAGTTCATTAAAATAACACGAACCCCTTAACATACAAAACTCACATTGACATACAAAACTTTTACGATCCAAAAAACTTTAAACCCTTAAAAGATTAACGTTCATCACCGATTATATAAAAAAAGTCTTCCATCAAAGTTGAACCGAAAGATTTTCCTATCTAACGTACATCACGCGTCTTCCTTATTATTCACCCGCTTCAACCCTTATTTTTTCCATCTAAATACTCCGTAAAAGCATTGTCAACGTCGCACCAGTACTACGTGGAAATCGGCAAATTGTCACCTTCGCGTCTTCACTTTCACGAACAGAGAGAAATAGAAAGAGAGAGAGAAAAAGTGAGCAGTAGCATCAGCTTTCGTGACGCCGCGCCCAGTCCTCCGAAATATTAAAATCCGACGATGGATCGATCGACGCATCGCCGCGTGGTAGCCATCACGGCGACGACAGACGATAAATCACGCCTGCGATGCTTTAATCAGCGCTCGCGTGATTTTTCCGAACGGTATACGGATGAAGGAGAGGGTGGGAAAGAGAGAGAGAGAGAGAGAGAGAGAGAGAGAGAGAGAGAGAGAGAGGATACGAAACACACGCGTGTTCGCGCCCTATTACGATAGTGTTGTGCCTTGGCTGTTCGTTTTTTCGGGGTTTATTGGCTGTTTTTTCGGATGAACGTATATATCTACGTCGATAGCGCGGGGTGCGAGATATATGCCGCTGTGTGTAGTTGGTGTTGGGGAGTGACAAGGTCAGTCTATGATGGCAGTAAAAACTATTAATGCGTTAGAGACGACTGTTACATTGTTCCAATATCTTTTTTCGATATGTTATGTTTTTTTTTTATTGAATCTATATTGTGTTGTAAAATTTTTATATGGTAGCTTATGAGGTAGTATTATCCATCATCGTCTACGTTTAAGCATAATTAAGGTGATGCGATACCTACGCTATTACTCAAAATTGGGTTCCCCGCGTTTTTCTCATTCAATTTTGAATTTAAAGAATAAAACTCTTTGGTACGTTGTGGCTCTTCACTAAACATACAACCTACCAAAGAGTTTTTTCTTAAAATTCAAAATTAAATGAGAATAACGGGAACCCAGAATTGAGTAGTAGCGTGGATGTCACATCACGTTAAGACAGAGAAAATGAAGAAGTTCGATAATTAATTTTGTTAGAATTAAACTGACATAAATTTACAATGGATACTACAAGATTTCTTCATAAATTTATGTTTTTTACGACGACTGTAAAGCTACATAGTAGCGGCAGTAATATATAGTAGTGTAGAACAGTAAACCAGTATAATAAAAAGTCACGCGTCTTTGCTTTACTTTCTAATTAAAAGTGTTTTTAAATTACAAAGTCCCTTTTGCTCTGTTTCAAAGACTTACCCTATATGCTTTTGTCATTTTACTTCCTGTTATAAATTAATCCAGGCTCTCGTCTATAAAACATCCCATTGATATATCTACGACCGTCCACTACGAAAAATCAATCCTTTCTACCTCGAAAAGTCATTCCAATCCCTTTCATCCACATTCGTTATTTACTCTTCCTAGCACCCGAAAAAAAACATCCGATCCTCAATTCACCCTTCCCTTACATGTACATACACACACAACAGCCTGTAAAAAAGCGTACACACGTGTACAAGTCCGCACCCTTTCACCTCTCGCACGCTATTTACGCGTAAAGGTACGACTGAGCTGACCGAAAAAATCACCGTCCCTCGTTAATGCGCGTCGCGTGTGTTAGGCGTTTTTCTGTTTCTCTCTCCGTTTTTTCTTTTCGTAAGGAAGGTAATAGGCGCGCTGTTGGCTCTTCATTAGTTGATCAAGTTAAATTAACACTTGGTTAGCGGACAGTTTGTTGGGGTCAAGGTGGGTATAATGCGGTGACGGAATTCGTATGGTCGATCGTGGATGTTTGATCCTGCGTGTAGTCGGGAAAACAAGGTTATTAGGATCATTTATTATGATAATTTAATGATTTATTGACGTAGTGGTGAATTTTAATATTTATTTATGACATCTTTTTTAAAGATAGACATAGTGGTGTTTTAATGAATAATGAATTAATGGCACTGAAAATTATGTATATAATGCATAAAAAATATTAATATAAACATTTGATGTATGTGAAATTTTTTATTGTTCTATTAATTTATCAAGAAAAATAATGTACTCTAATAATTTTTCCTATTTATTAATTACTTCTCACTTACGTTTTACGATTGTCTACATTGTACTAGTCTACTCTCTAATGTATATATTATGGTTTTGATATGTAAATAATGCCTTAACCTTGGTTCGAGAATATATTGATGCCTGTAATAATATGAATATCAGTAATAATTTGCCATCAGGCAGTTATACTTGCTTTACTTATCTAAAAGTTATATCAATCACAACAAGAAACTCTGTGTTAATTTAAAAACACAGTAGAAATAAATGACTAGATGAATGGGAGCTTTAATTTTGAAAAATTTGAAATCAATACTTTCACTATTAAGGAAAAGAAAGCGAGAATATGATTGATGCCGTCAAGTAAGTATGAATATTTTTAAAGAGAAATACTCATAATCGATGCTTAATTCTTACAATAATTTTAGAAGTTGACTACTCCAACATTTACAATAAATTCTTCGATAGCTGTACGAGAATATAAACAATATCTAGGTAAATTGAAATTTATACGTTCATTACAACTGTATTTGAAATTGATTCTATAACATTATACACGTAATTTATCTGGAATACTCTTAAACCTGACTCAGCCATCACCCTAAACCAATCAAAATGGGCGATCAAGACCGGTCCGACAACGAATCTCAAGAGCTGATGAACATCCCGAAATTGGACGTCAGCCAGGCGGATTCCCGGATGTTCATGGACAAAAATCGTCTTCTACGCTTCTTTGAGCAATATGGCGTGCAGTTTGAGTCCTTCGACGAAATAAAGGACCCGTCGTACAGCGTGGTGAAGCGCCTCGACGTCATGACCGCCGCTGAGAACTGGGGCTTCACCAGGGTAAACAACATTTTCAGACTGCACACGAGCATATTCGAGTGGGTGACGCTATCTAGCTACAACTACCTCACCGCCATCAACCTCAGCTTTCTGCCTGACTTTGAGAACGCGTCGATCTACTCGGACGTACACAAATGCGGCAGGGGGCTGATCACGCCGTTCGTGGGTAAATTCCAGGATGAGGGTATGGTTCGAGCACTGCAGACGTGCAGGTGCCTCGAAAAGCTCAGCCTGTGCGCTTGTCTGGTGCCGATCACATTTCAAAACGATGTGTTCGCGAATATTTTCAAGGTGAATAAGAAGCTGTTGCAGATAAGGTTGATGGGGTACACGCTGAAAAGACCGAGCTTGTTAAGTATACATAACCGTGGGGAAATGTCGAGTTTGTTCTTGGTACACTGCGGGATCAACCGTAAGTACCTGCTGAGAAGTCTCAAGCGGATGAATAAGTTAAACGTCCTGTCACTCAAGGGGTCGATGATATCCGAGGTACAAGTATACAGTCCGATGAAGTTGCGGATTGCCAAGATCGTGAAGAGGATGCGGTTGGATTGGTTCGAGTGCCTTAATAACTACCTACCGATCTACCTCTTTGATAAACAGAAAATGAACAATTTATCTATACTGTGCGTCGATTACGCTACAGACAGCATAGACGACCATGCGCTGAAGTACATAGCGGATAACTGCAGGGGATTAAGGGTCCTCTCTATGAAGGAATGCCATCACGCCACGGGCAAGGGCTTCGTACCGATTTTTAGGTTGCCACGGTTGAGGTACATCGATGTCTCGTTTACAAATGTCACGGATGAAGCACTACAGCAGAACATCTCTCGTGACCTGAGGGTGATAATTTGCCACATGTGTCGGTTTACCAGCGACGGCCTCACGACAATGTTAAAGCAGCTCGATAAGTTCAAAGTGATCGACGCGGTGGAATGTCGCAAGGTAGACAACAACTTCGTCACTTACCTTCTAACCTACTCGAACGATAGCATAGATCGCTTGGTGACAGCGCGTCTTGCATCGACGGGTATCGACATGGACTATGTGTGCATTCAAAAGCCTTTGCCGAACTTGAGGCTCCTTACCGAGGTGAATGAGATTTTTGAGGTGGATTATAGGGATTATTTGTGATAGGCGCGCGTTGATTGGTATAGAGGTAAGGCGAATAGTTGTAAATATTAATGTACCGGAGGGGGGAGGGATTTTATGACCATGACGTTGGATTGTATTTAAGAAATTACAATTGTGAATCGTGAAATGGATCGAAAAAATTACGTAAGAAAAAATTATTATTTTGTTTGTAAACGAGAACAGAGTACATCATTATGTAAAATTTAACATGAAATGAATTACGCCAAACTTATAATACTTTATAAAAAGATGTGTGATCTTTCAGCGGTTCACATTGAATTAACTTACATTTTTCTTAATCGGTACGATTTTTTAAGGAAAATATTTTTAAACACTAAAAAAATAATGGCTTCGTTACCTTTTGTCGTGGTATACTTTGCCCTTCTGAAAAATTTCAAGTCAATATTCCCGAAACAAGTGACTTGCAGTTATTTAACGTAAATATTTTCAACTAATTAAATTTTGATGGTAAGATGGTATTTTATTGGAGCAACATTTTCAAATTGTGACAGAGTGAAAATTTTGTTGCAATGTCGTAGGATATTTTGAATTATTAACTTGAAACTTGCTATCGGAGATGAAAATACATCGTTGCAGAAAGTATAACAAAATCGTGATTTTATATTTTTATAAATATTTGTTGTGATTTAAAAAAAAAACTATAATTAGATCAATACTTGGTAATTGAGACACATCTTTAAAATAGTAAATGTATAATTTTCAAGCTTTTAATATTTTTTACAAAATAATAAAAATTATAGTCTACATTTACATTAATTTTAACCATTTCAAGTACTATATTTTATACATTAATGAGTTACTCGTGTATACAAAATAATTATTTTTCTTAAGCAACTTTATTCTTGTAGGTAGTTGAGGTGCGTAGGAATCTCCGTCAAGATCTACGATACATAGAGTAAATTTAAATTTTTTACTGTCTAATATAAACATACTAAAAAGTTTATAGGAAGATACATTGTAAAAGAATGGGGCAATATTATATGTAAACATTTATTTTAATACTGTTTTAAATATTAATCATAAAATATGCATACTTTGTGCTCTAAAAAAGTATACAATTTTTTTATTTAAAGTGACAGGTGATTTCCAATATATGACTCTTAAAATAGTATTGAACTAAATGTACATATATATATATATAAATTAAAAACTTTTTCAATGGAAAAATTTTCTAAATTTTGTTACCTACGAAAATGCAACATTAACAAATATTGTAACGTTCTAAATACAATTATCGCGTAGGTGTATTTTAAATCGGATTTAAGTTGAAAGATTCGCGTTTTTATTTTATAAAAAACGAAATTAATAACTGACGAATTGTACTTGAAAATGTAAAAATAAAAGAATATCTTTTTAATCGAAGTATGTTATATTATTTATTGTTGTTATACCGTGAAAATAATAATTGATAAAATAACAATTTTTTTTCTTTTGTACACATATTGATAGATTGCCAAAATATTCGACGACGTCGGTCTGATATAATTCACCACTACTGAATTGTTTACGTTTAACTAACACACACCACTCTCTATAATTACTAAATATACTTTGGTCATTCTTTTTTTCCTTTAATAATCCGAGAATTCCTATCTCGGCAAAAAAAGATTACGGAGAAAATTATTTCATTGAGCAACGTCACTGGCGTTTATACGAAGCGCAATTATATCTCCATGCAAAATAGCAATTATTAATATACCCATTATGCGCGCCTGGGCGTATATATATACACACACGCGTAAAAATTAAACTAAGTAAAGCCCGTAAAAAGTGACGCTTGAAAGCATGTGTGTGTGTGTGAGAGAGAGAGAGAGACGTAAGAATTTTGAGCGAAAGCGCGTGAAATCATCAATAACGGCACTCCCTAACGGGCGGAAGTCACGAAATCGCCCCGTGTGATCTATATATCGAGGAAGGATGTTATTGGCCGGTACGCCAAGGTGTATAATCCTTTGTGCGCTTATACGTACACAAAGGATGTACACTTACATATTGCGGCATTCATTCATGCGAAAAATTGAATGGGAGAAATTTATTATTTAGGTCTTTGTTGAGTGAGACGTATGAGGGTGGAGTCAGTATGTATATAATGAGGAAAAACTATGTGTATTAGCTTAAGTAGGCGGTGACATATTTTCACGCTTTTCTCATTTTATTAAGTGTGAGTAATTGTCGCAAGGTTCTTAAAAACGCAATGTTACACTTGGAGTTCTTGGTATGTGTATACATATTCTTTAAAGTATTGTTTTAATTTTATATAATGTCGTTTAAGTGATTAGCAGAACTTTTTAATAAAAACCTACTGTTATTTTATGTTTAAACTAAAAGAATTCTTATACTTATTTTCAATTATCATTAAGGCTCAATGTCATTGAATAAATTTATTTCGATCTTATTTAATTTATAGATCAATTTGCTTAAATTTATTAGTGAGCTTTGAAAGTATTTGCCTGGTTCACGGTTAATTCATATAATAATTTAGATTTAATTTTTATTTTATCAAAGTAATATACTTACTAATTCTCATTAACAAAAATTCTATTCCATTATCTTTTACAATAGAATTCATCTAAGTTTTTTTTTATTTTTTCCAATTACCACTATATAATATTAAATCAAAATAATTTAGAAATGATAGACCAATACTTTTATTTATCTATATATAAGAAAAATAAACAATTTCTATACCACGATCAATATCTATTCATCATATATCATTCAAAACGCATATTTTGGAATGCACCACACTCAATTCCCTCGTCATTACCTGCGACACCGACAACCTCGGCACGGCGATATTGAGCCGACTGGACCGAAGCCCGCCGG
Organism: Torymus tubicola; assembly: GCA_035583055.1. NCBI lineage: Eukaryota > Metazoa > Arthropoda > Insecta > Hymenoptera > Torymidae > Torymus > Torymus tubicola. The sequence goes on from JAWWEQ010000001.1 coordinate 34,061,888, forward strand.
TATCGACCCTAAGGATACCCTGGGCCTGCTGTCGCTGCGGTTTGCCGCCATTTCCTGGCTGCTGCGGCTGCACAGACTCTGGGGACTGCACCGAGTCCGCCGTCGAGGAATTTTGGCTCTCCTCCATGTTTCAGTTGCGTCTTATATATACGTGTCGATTGGTACGAAGAACGAATGATCAATCGGGAAAAGCAGATCTAAGGTTTGAGTTTTAGTTACCCTTTTTTTTTTAATAATTCATGTATATTATAAAAGAAAAATAAAATAATTAAAATAAAAAAATATTATTTTGGTAGAGTAATATGGCACCAATACTAGTTGAAATTATAAATTTGTCTTTCGATTATACAACGCTTATATTTCATTTATTTATTTGCTGGTGTTTTAGCCGTCTTGATAAAGTATATTGATAAAAAATATGAGAAAAGTAAATGAAAAATCTTTAAAAACGGGTTAAAAATATATGAGTTTTACTAAAAAATAAAACAAAAGATAAAATTTACAACTAATACTATCGCGTTATCAAACTACAAATCGTATACAAATAACAAGATAACTTTTAAATATTCTCAGCGACGTTTTACAAAATAACTCAGATAAATTTCGAACGAGAATTTAAACGAAAAATCTCCACTACAACTTTAACAAAACCCAACTACAAACTCAAATCCCCGATTCTCATCAACCCTCGATTCCCTCGGCCCAATCCCCCATATCCCTCGAATCACTTCCAACCTCTTTTCCAAAGAACTTGCAAAAACTTCCTCGAAACTTCCTTCCTCTCCTCCTTCTCTTCCTCCTCCACTTTCAGGCACACTACGTTCCTCGCTTCACTTATCGAACATCGTCGTCTCACCCGTACGCCTGAGGATCAACAAGTAGAGCGCTAGCAACCCCCGCGAGCGACAACACAACTGCAGCAGCTGACGCGCGCGCTCGTTCACTTGCGCGTGTGCAAAACGCGGCCGAGGGCAGAGAGAGAGAGAGACTAATGAATGAATGAACGAGCTGCGGCGACGCGAGGATGCGCGCAAATTGTCGGAAAAAAGAGGAGCAGCGACTGAGGGAAGATGAAAAGGAAAGGTTGCTGTCGTCGTCGTCGTCGCAGTGCGTGACGGCACTCCTATTCTCTCCCTGTGGGGGTGGAAGTGGTGGTAGTAGTGGTGGTGGTTGAGCAAACAATTTCACAGGGATGAATTAATTAGAGTACGCGTCGCTAGTGAGCGACGCCCCTCCGCTTTATTATTATTTCCTCTTTCTCTCTCTCTCGCGGTGTGCGCGCACGAGAAGCGCGTTCGAGTTTGCCGTCGCTTCTTACAATATATATATATATATATAGTTACGTATGTGTACATATGATAGGTGTGTGTGTATGTGAGAGTATGTTAGAGAGCGAACGTCGATGTACGCACAGCTGCTGTATAATTTTTACGACAGCTACCGTAGCGAGATTTTCTTTTATTATTGTATACATGTACGCATGTATATCTATATATATGTATGTACAGTGTGGAGCTTCGGTTCGGACGATTATACAGTTGTTGTTTATGAGTAAGATATGGGAAGGTCGCGGTATATAATGTAGTATACAGAGTGTGTATGTATGTATATGTGTGTATGCATATATTTGGTTGCCTGTGAAAGTTAAAAAAATACTATGGTCTGTCGTATATATTTATATATAGAAGATCGGACGATGTATATATATATTGAATGGCGCGGATGATTCTTTCATTTATCTTGTTGATCTTTGGACACACAGAGTATTTTTATATTATATATATTGTTATCGGACATTAGTTTTTGCGTACTTTTGAAAAAGCAATTTTGGCATTTGTTTTAGTTTTCACAGACGCTCGGTATAGTCAACAATGTTTTTATATATAATATTAACAGTAGCGATTTAACGTGTGTAATAGACTTAGTAGTAAAAAGAATATAGTATATATATTTAGACGTTTTGTAAAGACGTTAAAATAATAATGTATGCAGAAAAAATACAATAAGATATTATACAAAGGATAAAAATTGTCGAGTATTTGTAGAATTGACTATGAGTAGGCGGTACTTATGCACATATTACATAGTATTGATTCGCAAGTATAATTAAAGCAATCGCACTTTATAAAAAAGAAATCAAAAACAAAGGGAGAAAAATATAAAAAAAATTAAAATTTTCGAAATCCTTACAATTCTATAAGCTTTAGTTACCTCTACATAGCTACGTATAATCTATCGTTATTATTTGGCCGTTGCATTATTATCACCGTTGATGCTTATCATCTTAAACGTATTAGTAGGTATCTTATAACGTACGAGTCGAGAAAAAAAGTACATAAAAATCACTCGTTTAGGTTGTCGTAGTAGAAGCTATCACTGAGTATTTTCAAAGTCATAAAGCGATTTGTCGGTTTTCAGGTCACGCAAAAACAATCTTATACAAACTGCGAGAAAACAGCAAAAAGCATAAAGAAAACTCAAAAGCAGTGAATTATTTACATAATGACTTTGCAGAGTACACTGCTGTCGCTACACTTTTCTTATAAAAAGAAAACAAAAAAGAAACAAGAAATCCTGCCTCTGAACTACATAAATGCTACTTCAAGGAAATGGCAGAATACGCTCGTCACTTAAAAAGAAAAGCTACATAATCTTAAACTAAACCAACAATAACGTTCACTGCTCACGTAATCCTAAAACCAACAAATCAAAGACCCATTCGCCCTAAACTATTGACTATTTCGTCGCATCCGCATCTGCTTCGGCACGCGCAGCTCTGACCGCCTCTCCTCTTCCTCCTCCTCTTCACTCTCCACATCCTCCCTCTCCTCGATCTTCGGCATCGAGTCTGTCCCTGGCCTCCCGGCCTTCGACTCGGTCAGCAGTATAACCGGGCAAGCATTTGCCTGCGCATAATATGGCTCAGTTTGCACAGCCCTATTCAATTGTTGTTGCTGCTGTTTCTCTTGGAATCTGCGTCCAGGTGGTGGCGAGTCAAGAACCAGTGGTCGCATGAGATCGTGCAGGTTATTCTTGAGACTAAGGGACGAGGAGCGGGTACGTGGTGAATCGGAGTTTGTAGTCGTAGTGCATTTAGCACAGGGTAGAGGTTTGATAAAGGAAGCCTCTTGAAGTTCAACTGGACTCGGTTGTGACACAATTGGACGGTCAAGGGACCGAGAACGAGGTGCTGCAGGTGTACGGGAATGGTAGGACGTTGGCGAGCGAGGTACTCGGGACGGACGTGGGAGGGTCGATGCTGGTGACGACGGTGGCTGCGCTGAACGCTGGAAAACGAGAAGATAATTTTGTTAGTTCGTCGGTAGCGATGTGTATATATATATATGTGCTGTAGAGGAGAATGGATATAAGATTAGACAAAAAAAATGGACGTAGTTGTAAGGCGGGATTCCATTATTTTTCAGAGGCTGTATGAGAAAATTGCAATGTAGTATTAAAATGTTTTTATCGTGTAATTAGATCGAAGGTATTTACAGGAGAGTTTGGAGCAAGGAGTAACTGGAATTTCATGATTATACTGATTTTTATCAAAGATAAACCTTAGTCAAAGAAGCAATATATATTCAATGAGTATTTTCTGCATTTTACATTTATTTGTATAACGCTTTTGCACACTTTGCCGCAGTACAGAAACGTAAATGTTTTTAATAAAAAAAAAAACAACAACAATTTGAAATTATAAAAATACTCGGCTTTTAGTTTTCACGATTAAAATTTAAATGCAGTTGAATTATAATATGCAATATGCAAATAATTCGGTATTACCATGAAAACGCTTTAGCGCAAACATCCCGAATTTCCGTCTTTAGACTGATGCATTATTCATGACCCAGCGAAAAGCAAATTAAACGAAGTAATGAAAGGAAAACTTAAACATATCTGCCTATATACTAAAAATATTTGCAAAGCTATAAATAAGTTTTCATCGTCACAGCGTTTACGCGGCAACCTTTTCTTTGTCTTCTTCTTCTTCTTCTTCTTTTCATAAAATTTTCAAATCTTTTTCCACCGACAATGTTTAATAATAAAATGTCTCTATATACCCTAGTAATTTTATAAATCTACAACATTATTAATCTTAATTTTATTCTACTCTACTCATTTTAATCTCAATTCATTACATCTACAAAAATGAATTACGATTGACCAATCGTTTCTCACCATTATATACAGTAGAATCTCAATCCTTTCCAGATTTTTTACACAATTATAACCAACGACAACAATAACCAAAACACACTATACTCACAGGTCGACCGCTCGGCGGCAGATTGAACCCTGGGCCCAAGCATCGTCCCGTCGCATACGTGGGAGACGATATAGGCGCTGCGTACGGCGACGAGGCAGTACGTAAATTATCCCATAGTTGGGCCTGGTAGCGTAGCTCGTCCCCGTAGCCGTTGCAGCTGCTGATCGGTCGAGTTGGGTAGCCAAGTGGACTCACTGCTGGTAGGATGGAGTAGTACGGGTCCAACGGTGGCGGAGGAGTACAGCTGTAGTGTGGACAGGCGGTCGGTGGCGGTGCCGCGTGATGCGGATCCCATGCTGAATTGTACTGTGGAAGTGACGGTATAGTCAATTAGAAGGGATGGTTTGAATATGTATTCAAGGTTGTTCATTGGTAATTTAAGCGGGATTTAGTATTTTGGTCGATATATTAGAGGGTTAATCTGGTTGGTTAATGCTTAATGAAATTTAAACCACAGGATACTTATTTTAATGCTGCAAAAAAATTATTTGATGTTTAACTAAAATTAACATATCTTAAAAGTTGAATGTATTTTAAGTATCTTGATTCTATATCACGAAAGAATGAAATGTGTAAGGTTTTATTGGAATAATAAGTCGAATTGTACGATATAAAAAGCTTTGTTTTAATGTAGAATTAAGATGCTTAAGTAACGAGCAGTTAATAGAAGAAGTAAAAAAATGAGTAAATATCATTACCTAACATTTGTTGGTAGCGCAAACTCCAAAATCTCGTGGAAAGACCTGTTAGGCAACATATTGTCACAGCGGCTCTTAGTACGCAGAGTTATTGTTTTGTTTTTTTTTCAGTACAAGCGGGCTTTTTACACAATTGCAAATAATCACTAGCAATCATTGTCTCACTGATGGCGGTTTTTTATAAGCTTCAAACCACGCTTGAAAACGAAAACGAAAATTCGATAAAATGAATTAATAATGCAGCTGATTATCAGAAAAAAACATTGGCACAAACAACAAATTGAAGTATAATATGGTGAAATACATCGTGATAATGTGTTTCATACTGGTGACTGTAATGTTGACAAATTATATATATACATAATAGTATTAATACGAAGCAAAGAAATAACAAACTTTTGTAGGTGTTATTAATAAGGTAAAATAATACAAAAATCAAAAAAGTACAAAAATGGGCGTGTTTATATAAAAAAGGTTTATTAAAAAACATTAAAAAAGATAATAATTAGCGTACATGCTTAAATGTGTAACGTAAAAAATACAAAATCCGTTTAAGGCGATCGCAAGAAAATTAAGTAGCACAATTCGTAAAGAGAGATAATGGACGATTGTAATGATTTAAATAAAACGAGCAGAAATGAGAGAAACCAAGTGTTTCGAGTTATTAAAATGATTCTGAAGTTTTATTTTTATAGTTTCAAATACGAGGATATGATAATTAAGACACTATAATCAAATTTATTTCTGGCGAAAAAACAGTATGTATGAAAACGTGTGAAAATGTGCCAAATCACCAAATTCACAGAGCATTTTGGCAGATTTCCGCACATTATACATTTCGAATTTAAATGTCTGCTGTCTTGTAAAATTTCAGCAGTAAATATAAAATAATTACTATATAGACGTTGAGGTACTAGCAATTAAATAACGTAATTACGATTCAAATAACTGCAGTTTTTCTCATATTCCCTCGTAGAGGCACCAATAAGTTAAAATTTCATCTCACATCTTTCGCGCGTTCAATATTTCACTGGGAAATTTCATACAAAATTCGTGAATATTGACGTGAACTCTCTCACTCGCGAATAAATCTAATTTAGCATTCTGACATTTTACTGCATTCAAGCATCAACTCGCACACGCTTGTCTACCTGAACTGATCTGGCGATGCTTCGAACTCGAGAGTATTTGTTTTTTTCGTCGTTACTTAGAAATCATAACAGCTACTAGACAACTAAGCTTCTTTATGAACTATAGAGAGATTCGATACGCTAATTACTCGATTATTGAAAAAAAAATGTCCAGTTGTGAACTGAACATTTGTTAAGTATAGAAAAGTGTCAGTTTCAACACATTTCTTCTTATGCTAACTAAACTAAAATTCCATTCAACTTTACCGAATGAAACGCTACTCAGTCAAATAAATAATTCGTAGTCTATTACTGTATCTCGTTTTAGTACAGTTTTTTTTTTAAAAATACTTCATTACATCACTGTATTTAATTAAACCGGAGCAAAAGGGAAAGAAAATCATTCACGCCTATTGCAAATCAATTTATCCTACATTAACTACATCAGATAACATTTGATTCTCAAGTTTGTTCTGAATTCTCAAACAAAACTACCGAAAAATCAGTAAATGCAGATGAACGTCGCTTCGTTAAGTACATAAAACTACAACAAATAATAAAAAAAATTGTCTATTCCTAAGATCGCTCTCAAAAACGACTAAAGCTGCAAGTTTATAAACCTATATTATACACACGTATACGCGCGTGCGTTTAATATCAATCTCGGGGGGACGATTCACCTGCACTTCTCCGATCTTTCATTTTTCACCTGCCGATTAAAGCTACGATATGAGATACTGCATAGGCTTGGGTATCCTAACGAGGCGAAGAAATTACGTATCCCTACTTAGAACTAATCAATTAATCAGCTATCGAGCTCTGTTTTCCGCGTCCCTTTCGCAGCCGCACTCGCAAACCCGCATAGCCGTCGTTTCTCTGCGATCGCCAGGGTGATAACGCGCGACAAGCCGAGCGTGCATCGTCATCTCCGTGCTAGTAGTGGTAGTAGCAGCAGCAGCGGCGTGCCGTCAGGGTATGCGGTAGAGGGTTACCTGGCCGAGGCCTCCTGCTATTTCTGCGACACTCGTCGCCGACTGGGATAAATTCACCCCAGCGCTGGTTGTCGAGCTGACTTGGCCGGATTGCCGCTCGTGTTCACGTAGATGGCTCACCAAGGCGGCGATGTGCTCCAGTAGCTCCTTGTTCTGCACGAGGAGCTGGTGAGTACGGGCCTGGAATTTAAGATTTCGGTGGGATGTTAGTGGAAAGGGATACTTTTTTTTGGTGGAAAGTAAGATTGTGGTGGGTGGGTAAACACTAGTAGTTTATTACGCGCCTAAGGGGGGAAAAGTAAAGATCGACTTGGAATATGTGGTCAGCATGTGGAATGGTCCTTTTTAACGTGGTGTGTGGGTTATTTTTTTTTGCCACGCCCAAGTCGAAAGTGCCACATTTCGGTGTTTAAGAATAGGAGAAAATGTGGTAAATTCGGTCGGGGTGTGGCTTGAAATATTATGACGGAATAGGATACATTTTCAGAATGATATTTATTATATTTTATTATTAATATATTCAAACTAATATTAAATCTTAAAGACTTTTCAAGAAATATTTCTCTTTTAATAAAAGACTACGGTAAAAGGATTTAAAATCTGTTTTCATCTTTATTCACGGTACTACACTTAAGTCTCAAAAATAACACTGATTACAACACGCAATTGTTATGCAGAGCAAATTATTGCATTAACTTTATCTACTAATAATAACAAAGCAACTTTCTTCTAATGTCAGTCGGAATGAGATTAACTGCTCAGCGTTGAGAAACTTTCTATGGAGTTTGTTTCTTTTCCTCTGCAAAACTGTTCGGCAAAACTTGACGGAAAACTTTTACTCGCGAGAGCTTACTTTGGATCACTAATTACGAATTTGTCATTAGAATATCCAGTTCCGAAATAAGGGATTTATGACTTTTTTTTTGTTGAACAACAATATTTTCGCGGTAAAAGAAAGAACAAGAATTAGTCCAATTTGAACGTTATATTTTTAGAAATATATTACATTTCTATCAGTGAAATTTCTCACTGAAAGTAAAATCAAGTAGACCTGTATATGTACAAACATTACGTTCTTAAAATTTTCGATTTTGTTTCTCACAGTAATTTATAAAGTTTCACTCTCAAGACTCTAAATTCATTAAGAAAAGTATATTTACCCAGCCACACTTCTTTTAGCCCGAAAACTTTTATCTTACTCCATCCGACATTACATAAAAGGATGATAAAGTGTATAAAACTTTGAAAACAATCTACTTCAGCATACTAATAAATTATAACTTCATCATCTCCTGAAAATTCCATAACTAAAAATCTTTACAAGCACTCTCCGTCCAACCGCATATCAACACACCCATCATCCACTCTTTCCTGCAACTCGACCTCTATTACATCACACGCTCAATTGACAAAACAAAGACACAACTCATCTACCAAACAAACAAACAAGAAAAAAAAATAATAAAATAAAACAACAACAACTCACCTGAGCCTCAACGCGAGCCGCGGTCTCGGCTGCTAGCTGATCCTGCAGTAGACGGGCATGTGCTACAGCCGCACGAGTCTGTTGGCTCTGCTGGTCCAGCCGCTCACGTAGCAGCTGAATCTCATGTTTCAGGGCGGTCAGCTCGCCGTTCATCAGCTGTTCCGCGACGATGGCGTTGCCCTGTGTATATGTAAGTGCAAGCGAGCGCAAGACGCAGAGAAAAGAGTATATATATAGTATAGGTTTTAAAGTGGCCAAGAACACGCGATACAAGCGTTATATATGGGTGTAGTCGAAAGTTTTAAAAGGTGGAGAGAAGAGTGTATGTAATTTCAGAGATAGCATATAGGGGCTTTCGATGCTCCTGCGATTTCTCTAATTGAGGGAGAGAATCGTTGGTGTAATGTACCGTTATATAGTGCGGAATGGTTTTTCCAATTGTATAGCGGGAGAGTTCGCGCTTTTTACCGGTTGTTAATTTGCTCAGTTATGGTGCATTGAACGATGACTACGCGCGTGTTTCTGTCTATATAAATAAAGGAGACGAGCGTATAGCGAGTTATTCGTTAATAAATTATGTAAACAAATAAAAGGGAAAATACTAATTATCGAATGGTGCATTAGCATACAATGCTGTATTGTAATATTCATATACGAACGTATAGAGATGGTACTTGTTGTGAATTTAAAAATCATCTCTCGCTGAATAATGGAAAACTTCATAATGCGCGGTGAAAATAATTGTGAAAGAAGCAAAAGTGACAAGCTACAACATTATGCTACTGAATAATTGTTAGTTTGGATTCGCCAAAGGCGCTTCTTATACGGTCAGTTACGTTACTGAATCGTTCAGATGATTTGTTTATCGTATATAAATTTCAATAATATCCAACGCTAATTATTATAAATACTATAAACGTACGCTAATAAGATTGAACGCGCGATCGGTCTTTGCAAGGAGTTCAATAAATTTGAACCGTATGCCGCGTGCTGATGCAATCATTATTCATCAACGATTAATTCGAGCAGGACGTGGAATCGGCATAAATCAGGAAAAGTAGGCAAAATTAATTAATATTACGTATGGGGAACGTGAACAAACGTAATTATCCCCAGTCGCAAACACATTCCCGAGGATATTCGTTTCTCCCCGCGCGTAGAATCGAAAATTCAATTTCCCCAATTAAACGGTCTCGCGTCGCGCATAATTCATCGTGCTCCTTATAGATATATACATATATATCTATAAACGTTACTCAACCCGACGGTCCCTCTCTTATATCGACTATCCGAAACCTGCAGCAGCGTACGTACGTTAAAAATAAAATAAAAAATAAACTCGACGTGCCTTAATCGTCCATCGTCAAACGTCCGCCATGCAACCGCAGAATGTGTTATTATGACAAGTGTCCCGTCGCTCGGTCGATCGGTCACGCGGCGCGCCTCGGGTTTCCCGACGGAAGCGCGCGCGATTCCTCGCGTGTCCGCGCGAGGACTGGTTTTTTGCCCATCGAAGAGTATGTATGTATATAAAAGTGTTCTTAGAGAAAGAAAGAGAGTAAATGGTACTTACGAGAGGCGACTGGCGAAGTGGCGAGGCCGGACAGGTCGTCGTCGTCGAGGTATCGTTCGGCCGTAGTGGCTGGTCTAGGATTGAGTCGTCCGCGTCGCCCAGCAGGAGGATATCTACGAGAACAAAAGATAAGGTTGGAGGTTTAGTATATATATATCGTTGCGTGTGTATATGTATATATATGGTTTGGGTGAGGAAAGTAGGTGAAGTTCAAGCATGTGGCATTGATTGCAGGGTTTAATTGGGTTGCTGCGGCTGCTGCTGCTTCTTCGTTTGGTAAGAAGTATGTGTGGTTTTTTGTATATAAGGAAGCTTGTCGTCGTTCAGAGCAAGTCTGAAATTGCTTCTCTCTCTCTCTCGCGAGCTGTTAATGCGCATGGGTTTACTGGAGGTCTCAACGTATAGATTCGACTTCGTTTAATACGTATAAATTGAAAGTATGGATTTTCTATAAATTGATAGAACGCCATAGTTTTATAAAGATATAGAAGCAAACGATGGTCTATAAAACATAGGGCGACTGACTTACAATTCCGCTTTAATCGAATTGGTCTCTCGATCAAATCTATTTACGTCGAGTGTCTATAGGCTATTGTGCTTTATCTGTTTGACTTATTGTATGTAGAAAACACGATATCCAGATGTGGTAGAAAGTTAAATGAATAATTGCCGACGGTATCAGTATATATACTGACGAACTAGATAATTGTTCGTAGATAATTATTGTTAACAAAAAATATTCCACGTGCATACGTGGACTAATTGAAGTTTTTATTGAAACAGGATAATTATACTTTTTCAAGCAGTGGGCTTAATTAAAACGTTGTTTGTTTTTGCGTGGAAACAAATAAAGTTTGTCAATTAAAAATATTATTATTTTAATAACTGAATTTCGATAATGTATCTGAAATTGTAACGAAAAACACGACAAATGCATTTTCGTGAAATGTAAAACTGTACTGTTGAACGTACAGAGGGCAGATGCGTATGTACTATGAATAAAAAATTTGCCAATCAAGTTTGAAATTTAAATATAAAGCTGGATATTACATTTTGAAATTTCGAAAGCCACAATTCATCCTTTGGCATTTTATTTACAACTTCAAAATTCGTTTCCAAGGTTGGTGAATAATTTTTAGACAACATGTTAAATTAAATAACTTTACGGGAGCTTGACGTTTCAAAATTTCAACTACAGATTTTGCCGGATTTTGCCGACACAACCGTCAAAGTTACTTTTTATGCATTTTCTTCGGACGTTAAACTTTCTGATGAAAAAAGGACCCGAGAAAACACTCCAACTTTGTAATATAAAAGTTCTGAAGTTAAATTAAAGGGACAGTGTTTTCACCTTGAAACAAACCGCTTATCGTTTTAAAAGAATATAAAACTGATTTAATGGTTTTAGATGGAACTTCGAACAGCAGATAACAAAAATACGTAATTGTTGTAGGCAGAACTCACCCTGAATAAAAAATTATTTTCAAGTAAAATAAAATATAATGCAAAAAGTATATCGCTCGCGCAGGATATATATCGTGATTTAGTTGTACCGCAGTAATACCATATACAATTCTGAGTAATAAAAAATTCTACGGTAACGATTTCCACAGAGTAAAACCTCTAACGCATTCGTCCTGTGCGCCAAGTTCAATCCTCAACCTTTAAACTTCACGCTCTTTAATAATTCCCGCACCCTCCCTCCAATTAACTCATCGTAAAAACTGTCGATTTCCCCTTATATTCTCACACATACCCTTCCACACCATTACTACATATTAATTCCGCGAATCCTCAGTCACCCCTCAGCACCATTCAAATTTTCACCTTATACGAAGGGGCAAAGCTCCGCACTCTCGTTCCATCCATTCGCGCGATACGATCGGCAGCGACTTCCTGCGCGCGTATAGCGCGCTTCTACCGAGAAACTGCTACATTATTTATAGCCAGCGCACGTACGTCTCTACGTACGGTGTGTCTGTGTGTCTATGTAAACGTACGTATATGTGTATGTACGTTTCTCTCTCTTTCTCTCTCTTTGTCTGCTATTTCACCGCGGGACAGCCGACGAATCGACGCAGGGTTTTTCTCCGTTTGAATAATTGGGTCTCGCGTAGTAGTGCGAGAGAGGGGGAGAGAGAGAGAGAGAGGAAGTCGATCGTGCGCGGATATTGCCTCGCCCGCGGATTCTCGATAAACGTGGTTGAGGTGGGTTTCCTGGGGAGAGAAAGAGAGAGATGTTGGGAGAGAGAATTAAAGAGAGAGAGAGAGAAAGGGGAGACGAGAGAGAAGGGTAAATTGAATTTTTTATGATGTGCGGTGTGGGACTGTAGGGGGGAAGGACTTTATATGAATTTTTGATTGGAAAAAGGGTTGTCGGTGTAGGAGTTTTCAATTAATAGCGGCCAATTGGATGAAGAAAGACTGTAGATGCTGAAAGTTACTTTAATTTTAATAACAGAACGCGAGAATTTTCAATGATAAAGTAACCTATAAATACTTTAAATATAGAACCGAATTTATTTTATTGTAAAATACCGAGATGTATTTAAATTATTTACGGCGTTAAATATTGCGAAGTGAAGTGCTTTTATTGTATTTAGAGGTAATCGGATTGAAATAAAAATAAACTATAGCAAAGTTTATATGTCGATCAATTTATGTTTTTGTATGATTTCTATTTCACGATGTTTTAAGAAAAAAAGCTATAACGTATTGGCAGGCAAAGCATAATAACACTCTATATAAATACGTGGTTTATTCAAGGTCATCGAATTGACCCCATTTTATAAATTTGAAGTGCACCGCACTCAATTTCAAGCTAGAATAAAGCTTCGTTTTCGGGCATAAATCGTTATTTACATTCGACGAAACCTCACTTCAAAAATTCTATGAAATCACAATGACCGCGGAAAACCAGCCAATTCATCATTGCCCTGGGAAGTATCCCTCATTACCCATTATTTAAATATCGACCTTCGGAAATTGAAAATCAGCGTGTATCTTTATTTACTGCCTCATTGATACATCAAACCTATAAAATACGTTTCTCTCTCTCTCTCTCTCTCTCTCTCTCTCTCTCTCTCGACCGTCCCTATATTTCCAATTCAACCGTCATCGTTGCACGAAACTCGTCTACTATACATATACCAGCCCACCGTGTGCACACCGAAACAATCCAACCCATTATAACGAGCCTCGTATATAGTACATTTCACTCGTGCATTTAATCACCGCGCTCGAATCATATTCAAAAGTTCCTGCAGCAAAACACACACATACAGACACACAGCTAAAATCATCTCTCTCTCTCTCTGTTATGCGCGTGTTCTCCTTATTCAAATCGCGCGCGCGCGTTCACGTAGAAAGTCGACAATTGACTTCGACTCTGCTCATCGTTGCAGCGAACGCGGTGTGTATTTATTACACTTTCTATCGGTGAGTTCCCAGGGACTATACGACGAAATTGCGAGCCGCTGGGCAGCATGCGCCAACAACCGAGTGATGGTATAGGTATATATATATATATAAAACGCGCAGGGAAATGTGCATAGAGGAGTAAGTAACCTCCGAGGTCGCGACATTCTCGACGACGGCGCGGGTATTTACAGAAATGCGATGGGTTGGTATGGGTACGCGCAGCCGGAGAGGAGGACGTTGAGAGTGTATATGTATGTGTGTAGAAGTGAGGTGGAATTCAGTTGGGGAGTAGTTTGAGAATTCGCGCCGTGCGAATTGTTGATGGAGAGATGTCGGGACGAATGGTGGTAGGCAGGTAATGGGAGGAATGGATTTAAACTTGAGGAAAAATTTTTTTAGGTCAATCTAAAAACAAGCTTTAACGTGTAGTAAAAGTTTAATGTATTTTATATAATTTATCCGCGGTAATTTATATATTTGAATAGTTGTACAATGATTTGTTATAATTAAAATTGTTTTGTGTCTGAATTTAAAGCTTTGATTTATTAGTGCTTTTATAATATACATGATACACAGAGATTCTATTATTAAAAATGTCATTATTTTAAATTTGAGGTCTACATTTTTCATTGAATAGTCAGTAATGTTTACTGATGAGTAAGATATACACTAACGAATCAATGAGATGCTCCGATGAATCAGTAAGTCGATGAATAAATTGTTTACGCCACTGAGAGACTCCATCGCCATCAGCGTGTATTTTAGGAAACATTATAATTTTTCAATATTATTTAAAAATACTTAGAGTACATTATACTTTATATCAAACCGCGAATTTCAAAGTATTTTTACTTCAGCTGAGTTACGAATACTAAGTATTCATCCTCATTTAAAATGCCGTGAATTATTCACCATACTTCTTTGTTATAAAGTTACTTACGTAGTGTGTATAGAAGTCTGAATAATTTCACATGAATGCTTTGTTTACCCATGCTAATCCCTAATTTGCAAAGCAATTTTCCATATAAGTAAATGCGTTAAACTAATGTTTCTTATATATAAAGTTACAATCATTTAATCATTTTGTAGATTTTATATATTTATTTCTTTTAAAAACATTAAAACAATTTATAATAAAACTCACGGTAAAAAAAAGGATCAATTCAAACTCATGCAAGAGACGGATAAAGTCTGAATATCAGGCCAATTCTAGATTCCATTTCAACTTTCCACACTTTTGTATATCTAACTCTGAGAAAACTTTAATGTTATCCTGCATTATATTTATATAATACAACTTTTTCTTTGTACCTCTGTGCAAAGGTATAAAAGAGATTTCAAGACCATTCTAGCTAGATTCTTGAATTTGAAATTCAATTTCTTCATAAACAATATAATCCTTTTTGAATATACGACGAACCCAGTGAAAGAAAAAACACTCACCTTTATGCACGGACGACGGCGACGGTTGAGGCTGTAGACTACCAAAATCGTCTCGATCCTCACTACAGTCGTCGCCGTCTCGACGATGATTCTCCCCGTCACCTGCAACTCTATCCTTGTCACCTGGTCCGCGCTGCTGATCCTCACCCGGCGGCGGATTGTTCAGGCTGAGCTTATGGCACACTTCGAACGCTTGTCCCACCGTTCGTACGACGCGCATCGCCTGAGTCTGCGTTAAACAAGTGTGATAATAATAATAATAATAATAATAATGAGTTGTTCAGCGTGTCGGATGATGTTTATATGTACAGATTATATACACATTATAGGTGTGGGTGTGTAGGTTTTAGGGTAGGGTTTTACGAGATGGAACGCCGTTTGTGCGAGTGTTTCTGGGGCAGTTGGGAATAATTTACGTGGGTATACGTGGGAGCTTGATAATGGGGATGGTTATGGGACATTCTCGCGTATAAGTATGTGCTTGCTTTATGCGCGCTTTACATCTATTTGATATCTTTGTAATGTCTATATGGAGAATGCTGTTTTAAAATATTCTGGTGGAGTGGTTGTTATTGTATTAAAAAGCTTTCGAGCTAAATAAATATTGATTAGAGGTATTAGTCGAGGGAAAAAAAAATTTATAATTAAACTTGAAAAATACAACAGAGTCGCAGTCAAAGAGGAAAACACATCGCGCCACACGTACACTGGTAAAAATTCCAACGTTTTAAAAGGATAAAACAACTTGTTAACAAAAACAAAAGAAAGGCAAATAATTGTTATATATGCAATTGAACGCGCAGTTAGCCCAATTCCGCGCCCCAAAAGGCAAAACGTTTATTTTAGAAGAATAGAATACGAGGAAAAACTTTTCAATTCATTTATTGACCTTATACCGACCTTCCACAGAGCGCACGGGCGACAAAATGTATTACCTTTTCGCACAATACACTGAGCAGCCAAGCGAATTAGGTTACAATAGCTCATCCAAAAACGTAAACACCACGTAAATTCCCTCCCTAATCTCGCCTCTCTCATCTCCTTTCTATCCACCTCGACGCGACACACACACACACACACATATACACGAGCTTTCAACGACGAAGCAATCCCCGCGAAAGTCGCAAAGCCACGTGTGCACGAAATCCTCTCTCTCACTCGAAAACAAAGAACCGCAACAACTATGCCGACAATATACACACATACACACACACCAATGGAAAGTTCCGGCGCGAAAAAGCGGACGCGCGCTGCTCTGTCGAATGAAAATTATATCGAGCGGAAAACCCGTTGGTTCTGGGTAACCAACGGCACGTTTTACGATTCCAAAAGCCTCCCGCGCGAGGAGTAGAACTTTGCAAATCCTTCTGGGAACGGCAATAAAAGGTGTGCGTAGAGAAGTGAGGGAAAAAAAGCGGTGAAACAGGGAAGAAGATGCGAGCGTGTATATAAAAAAAAAAGAGAGAGGGAAGAGAGGCGCTGGGGCTAATAAAAATCGAGAGCAGGTCAGTGCGCGCGGAGCTGAGAGGAAATCTCGCGAACGCGAGGATATTGTAATGAGGGGCCGGCGGAAGGAGAGTATATAAGAGTCGCGTCGTTAGAGCGTTGAGAGTACTGTTATTAAATCCGCGTGATGCACTCTATATACGCGCGAAACGTATATATATATATACTATATACGCGTTGGAGTCTTTGTTGAGCTGAGAGAATGTTTATTTAGATGTAACAAAGAAGTGATTTTTTTCTTTCTTTCTTAGAGGTGTAATTAATAGCTGGATAGGCTATTAGCGGGTTGTTAGCTGGCGGTGAAGAAGTTTTATTGTTGGTTTTCCATAGAGGTTTGTTTGCAGGTGCAATTATTATCTGAGAATTACACGATTTGTATATAAATAATAAGCATTGTGGTGTATAGAGTACAGTGGCCACAAATGAATTATTGTTAAATAAAAAAAATTAGCGATACTCGATTATTCTATATTCTAATAAGAGATGCGATTTTGTGGGTTATTTATATACCAGCGTATTTGTATCCGCAACAATTTAATTAAAAATAACAATAAATTGACGGTAACAAACGTTAACTGTACCACTTTGTTAGGGAGAACACGCGCGGCTACGAAAAGAAAAAAAAACCGCGTGTATAAATCGCGATAACAATTTTTTCGCCAGCCTTCATGTGGAGCAATTAGCTCGACCTGCGCGCAGGATTATGCAAATTAAAATCTTGCTTTAAATTAAGGAGCTTGCGCGAGCGCGCACGGAAGTTAGCGCGCCGTTTTCAGTATCGCTCGTGCCGTAACGATTATTCAAGTGTAACATCTTTTTTAATTTCACACGTAATAAAAAGCCATTTGTGGACTTGGCGATAAAAGCGCATATAATGCAAGTGCGACGATAAAGAAGTCACGGTATTTTATTTTTATATACGACGTATATATTTTAAACTATTATTATTAAAATTGAGCGTATAACGGAACATATAAATATATATATACAAAACTACAATGTATACATGTATTCGTGGAAACCCCATAAAATGAGAAAATTTGCCGATAAAAAAATTATTCAGTTTTACCGAGACCCGGATTTTTTACGGTATATAGTGCGTATAAGGTATACCTTGAATAATATTACCCTATTACCCTATTACACGTGTATTTTTAACGATACGAGGCGAGTTTACGATAACATTTGCTTTGTATATATACCTATACGCACACACACACACATACATACATGGGCGTGCGCGCGCGTGTATTTTCACTATGCAGAGCGCGTAGGAAATTTCTGCAGTAACGTACGCCATGAAATTTTACGAAGTACTAATTCGCGACTAAACCTTGCAACAGAAAATAAGCGTGTCTAGATGTATATATATATACTTCCAGCTGCTAAAAGAAATTCTCCTCTCACCTACTTAAACACAAACACACATAATCTGTGCCAAAAAAAACCTTCTTTCCCACCCTCGTTATAACACTGACAAACCAAAAAAAAAGAACAAACCACATGAAAACAAAGCACAAAGCCATCTTCCTCTGTTTCTCTTCTTCTCAATTAGCGCTTGCACAAAAGTCACACGGTGCGTATAGTTGTATATGTATAGTACCTCGAGCTCATCGAGCTCCTCACGAGGTCGCGGACCGGACGACTGATCCTGGTTGCGTTTGGCTGGTGGTTGGAGACTCTTGGAGCGCAGGTGCTGAAGGTTCGGGGGCTTTGAGCCGCGCATCAGGGACATGCGTCGGAACCCCAGGAAACCCATTATCTCTGGTTCCTTGAAGGAGAATTTCTTGCGACCTTTTGGTGTCTCCACACAGGGTACACCTTCACCAGCAAGAGGATCACCCGGACTAGCGCTTCGGCCACGACGCGAGAGCATGTTTTGTTGTTGTTTTTTGAGAGAGAGAAGCGAGTTTTTTTTCTTTTAAAGTGGGTTAGAATTGGTCGATGGCCGAGTGGTGGGTCGACTGGTTAAGCTCGTCATCGATGCACTGGGGTGGTGGTGAGGCTGTACGAAGAGGGGATACTGAAAATTGTATTTTCTTTTTTTTGGGTTGACTAGTTTGAAGTGGTTGTTGGATATAATTTAATCGGTTTTTTAACTTGCACGGATAAAGGTGAATAGGAAAAATTACTATTTTCAATAGTAAACAAGGGAAAGACTTGTTTCCTTATAAAAATAATTACTATATTATATTCATAGAAAAATTAGTAGATAATAACTATATTTTTATCATAAATTGTAGTAGTTTTCATGATAATTTGGATTCGTCTAACGATTACTATCGAAATTAGCAAATTTTTTTCGATGAATATCGTAATAGCATTGTTGTTCTATTTAGAATTTAATTAAATAAACAAGTTATTTCAAATATTCGGATTCCAATCAACATAGCTTTCATAATATTATATGAATAACTACCCTATAATTACGCGACTAACTTTGTAATATAATGAAATTACAGTTTAATTGACAGCATATTAAATCATTAATAATATATAACGAAATTAAGAGTTGAATTTGATGAGCTTCATTAAATTGTGAAAATTGTTCAAAGTCGTTATTCGATATTTATACAGTGAGTAAAAATGAAAGTCGATGATGATTGCGCTTGATTTTAGAATTTGTAATTAGCTGCACTTGTAATTTTCTAGATAATTGAAAAAGATAGCACTGCAGTCATATAAATTGCAAAGTCTAATGAAATGCGTTTTGTGCATTCCATTTACTTTTTATTAAATTTACGGTATGTTTATAGAAAAATTTGCTTAATTTTTAATGACCGCTCAATGATATTGCATGTATTTTCTATTAGTATACAAATTAGCTCATAAAATACAATTTATAGCAGGATATAAAGACCTGATATCCGTAAATTATCAATTTTATATTAGTTTTTCAGAGTTCAATTTATCGTTAATAAATTATAGGTGAAAATTTCATAATGAAAGTAGATGTCATGGTACCTTCGCGAAATTAATATTCGTTTCAGCAAAAAATTAATTTTCCAAGTGTTTTTAAAATTCTCTGCTACTTTGACTATATGAACATAAATGGCGAAATCAGAACTTCTACGCTTCTATACGGCCGAGTTTCTCACCTCATATACAACTTGATTAATACGGTATGCGTGACGAAACACAATAAACACGAAATGAAGTACATTATTCATCATATTAACCCTAACGCGGAAATGAAGAAAAATAATGGGCGGAAACAAAATCTATAAATCAGTAGAAAAAGTATACACGCGCGTAGCTCAGACGTTGTATGTCCATATTATTATTAATGCGGAAATGTAACATATACTTAAATGTTTCTATGATATAAAAGGTATATATATAGCTTTAAACGAAATAAAATACTTGTATCGTAAAGTTCCATCAGTGTGGAAGTACAGCAATTATAATTAAATGGATTATTCTAAATTATTCCGGGGCTCGCTTAACTGTTACTAATGTGCTTGACGAAGAAGCTTATGCAGTCCAAAGTTATAATATTACCCTTATAATCGTATAAATCACTTACGTAATTACCGAAACAAGCAATTAAGGTTCATAAAGATTAAAAGAAACATGGTAAGTTAAAAGGATTCGTTCCAAACAAAGGTAATATAAAGCTCGCACTTCTTCTCACACTTTATAATTTATCAGTCAAGTGAATTACACGCCTATCAAAAAAATTTTATTAACTTATTTGATTAAATTTCCTGTGTAAATTTAAGTTACACCAATTACACAATCATTGATATATTGCCAGTAAAACCAAGAAGAAAAAGTAGTCCACTGCGCATTACTGTCACGGTAACGACGTAATCTTCGTCATATATTGAAATTCGTTCTGTAAACTCTTTTCTATCTACGAAAATTATCCTGAATTTTGCAAATATCTTGCAACAACCCGATTACCCACTTGAATAACCCAAAATCCTCGACATTCACCTATAAAACACTTGGAATTATCTTGCATTTTTCACCGACCTTTCACCCCTCCATCAAACCTATCGACTGCACTTTTCACATTCTCTCAATCTCCTCACCTCCAGCACGGCTTTCACACTATAATCTCCTTATACCGCAAAATTTTCCACCTCTAATCACACTTCATGACCTCCTTCGTCTTCTCGTCATCCACTCGCGCGTCCACGGAAATTCGCGTATCGCACGCTACCGAGTTCGCACTGCGCGATGGACTTTTTCCTCTTCAAGAGCGAAGAGTAGCGAGTGTATATACCTCTCTCTCTCTTTAGGCGCTCTACGAGCGTGCGACTGTGAGTTTATTTATAAGCGCATTAATATTCCGGGAGTGAGCGACGGAGAAGGAGGAGGAGGAGGAGCTGTCGCTCACGCGTCCGCTTCGATTTTGAGAAGTGCGACGGCGGAAGCTGAGTTTCGCAGAGGAATGATGGCTGCTGCTACTGCTGCTGGGTCGGTGATATGGGTGGGGAATATATATGGGTCTGGGTTAAGTACATTTCAGATAGGAGGGTTTGACGAGGTTTGAGCGTGGTAAAAATACTGAGTGTCATGTTGGATTTGTATTAGATATATAGGAATGAGAAAAAATGCTGTAAGGGATTATTTATTACAGAGAATTGTAGAGAGGCATCAGCGAACCAATTAATATCTTGTACTACATATAGTATTTTCAAAACAAATATGTGCTTTATATTATATTATGAATTAAGTTTTGGATTATTAATTTATATAAAAGCTATAATAATACCAATGTATAATAATATTTTAATCATATTTAATCAATTACTGAATATGAAACCCAGCATTTACTTTGGAACGGCAAAGTTATTTAATTTACGTCACGACAAAACTCGGAGCTCAACGCGTTAAATTAACTTTTCCCAATTAAATATTTTACTCTTGATTTAACTTTTAATGTCACCGATGACGCTGATACTCGGAATTGGCTTTTCAAAAATATTTCGTCTGTTATTTTTTTCGCTACCCGTCGTCAGAGAATTTCATGAGAAAAGCGCTGTGAATACCATAAACCCCCGCCCATCAAAAGAGAGCTTTAGTCGACCGGACGAACTTTTGACAGTTTTCACTCGGCGGGCGCATCATTATCGAGATAAAAATAGACCTGTTTTGATCCGTCGAGTGTTTAGTTATTTTCGCGCGTAAAAAAATTTAATGCTCGTGAGATTCCTGAAATTTCTCCGGAAATAAATCTCAGCTACATCTCTCTCTCTCTCCCTCTCTCTCCAATTCCAACCCGCATGTATAATTAAAACGTGCGCACTACACACCAACGACGTAACCACCGTCCTTGCCTCTTACCGCAAAATTCTAATTAAAATAATTTCGTCTTCTTTTACTTCGAAGCACGTCCATTAGCACTCCCCACTCGCGGGTATACAATATTTTTGAATTTGACTAACGAGCGTTACGACCTCATTAAATAATTTTTCAAGTAAAAACATTATCATCGTCGTTCGTGAAACCTTACATCTTCTTCCTCCTCCTCTTCTTCTAGAAAAAAGACATACTCTTACATATTATACGCGAAGGGGTCGAGAGCTCATTTGAATCTTCGATCCACGCGCGATGGCTAATCTCGTTACCGTGTACATATATATACATGCGGAGCATACTTTCCTTTTGTCCCCTGCCAGTACGGATGTTGCATATATATATATATATATATATATAGCTATATATTGAGCATGTCGAATGTAACAAATGCGGTTTACGAGTGCGCGACGACGATGGACGGAAAATATTAGTCGTTAAGCGAGTTTAACAGCGGTTGTAAACGTCCGTGTGCACGGCACTAGTGGGGGAGTAATTAGTCGGTTGATCCGGCGCGCGACTCGCGTATAAGTATGAAAAGTCGTAGCCGGGGTTGCATCTCGCGTAAGTTATACACGTTGTTTATTAGTCGCGCGCTCTCGCGCGGCTTTTACGAGGATGGGAAATGGAGAGTTGTTGTGTTGTTGAGCTGCCTTATTTCAAATACATTAGCGGATGCGCGATATTGCGGGGCTCTTTTCATTAATTTTAAGTGAATATACGAATAATGAAATTCAATGCGTGTATATTACATTAGAAGCTAATAAAAGAGCATAATATGACGACTGTTTGCTTTTCTTTATCGAAAATACAAGTGAAATCGTGCTCGAAAAATAGAAATTGTATTTTTGTTTTTTCTTTGATTCGAACAGTCGAATGCATGAGCCTTTAATACCGGTCTTATTCAATAATGTGTTTATCCCGACACTTTCTTTATTTTTAAAAGAAATCGCCGGAAGATTAAACAAAGTTTCAGTACGCGTTGAAGATATATAACGCGAGTAGCTTTGAAATGAGATCCATCATTTCGTTCTCTCTTTGAAAAATACACAAATAGAAATCTATATTTGCCCATTCGACACATCATTTTTCCTCCTACACCGGCGTTTTTAAATCAACACACACATATTTCTATATGTTCATATATACCTATATTCTTTTCGTATAACGAAAAGTAACTATCTACACGCGTCGAGCGTATCCAATTTTCGTTATATCACTCGCATTTTGTGTGTATACGCTCGCACGTGTAAAAGGGAAATTTTTTTTCGAAAAAAAAACAAGCTTCCCCCATCTCACGCTGCATTCGCGCGTTGGAAAAATCAATTTTTCCTCAAATCCCATTACCAACCACTCGTGCCGTCGCTGCCGTAGCTAATAGAATTTACTTAATACTAAACAAACATTACGGTACTGTACAGCGTGCGCCCGCGCGCATCGTAAACCCGCAAACAACGTATAGCCGAAGAGCATCAGCAGCAGCAACAGCCCACACGAATAACTGTAGAAGCTCATGCTCGCGTGCGTTTATAAATATATATATATATATATATACGCTTCTTCGTCATTCGCATCGGCTCGGTGCATTATATTATTGTCCGATACCGTGTGTATATCTATATGTATATTCATTTAGTCTTTCCGCCCACGCATGTTGAATGTACTTCAGCGAATTGATGTGAAAATGCGGTCGCTTCGAGAATACAAACGTAGAGAATTTGCAAAAACGTAATAAAGAAATTCACGGGGCGTCTTCTTTTTTCCGCAGTTGAAATGAGGGAGGAAGTCGAAGTAACACGAATCAAAGTGCGAATGGCCAGCTCGTTTCGCCTTTGTTTGTCCTCCCCCATTACCTATATCATTACCTCATTCCACAACTTTCCGATGCGGTGTAATTTTATCACCCGACGTTAACTTCCATGGCGCGATATTCGTAAATTTCCGCCGTTATTTTCATTGCTCGTTCGCCTTCTCTACCACTACTTCTCTCTCTCTCTTTCCTATCTTCATGCCGTCTGCTAGTCGTTGCTGCGAGCCGGAATGTGTTCAAGTGTATAAAAGTGCAAACAGTGTAAATCTCTTTCTCTCCCTCGGTTGTACGGTTCGCGCGTCTATTCGGAGGCAAAAAGAGACATTCGGGAAATGCGAGAGCGAGAGAGAGAGAGAGAGAGAGAGCACAAGCGTTAATTGCTAAATATTACGCTCGTTCGGGTGGAAGAGTATAGTAGAGTGAATTACCGCGAGCGCCCTAAGCGAATTAAGTCGTTGGCTTTATACGCTGCTTAAAAAGGAATAACGGTTTAACAAGTTGAGATTCATTGCGCGAGTTATCCTTACCAAATACAATAAAATCCCGCGAGAGTCCCACTTCGGTGGTAACAGAATCAGCCTCATGCTCGTTTCGCGTAATAAAAGTTGTAAACTTATATTTAACTTCTCGAGTGAGAAGGGGAAAGATGCGAAGTACTTCTCCGAGGAATTTCGCATTGCTTCCTTTTGGGATAAAATTGTCAAAGAATACAAATGAGGCTGAACGAGAGGCTCAAGTTATATATATATATATACACTTGAAAATATAAAGCGAAACATCAATAAAGTATTATTACACTTTGTGAAATTCTCTCTACCGTTCAACCGCGTTCTCTAAAAGTAAAACTTGCCCTCAAATTCTCTCTAAATTAATTCCGGACTATATATTTCTTTCCACTTTACTTGCTAAAATATTCGTACACAATTACGTACAAACCATATAATACCTCTATATTTCTCTCCCCAAACTTCTTTCAACACACTTTAACCACCAAAAATCACCATTCACCAGCACTACACATCAGCCAGCCACACATATACATTCCCGAAAAATTTCACACACTCCGTATATAAATTTCATCCCATCCGCATACATACGGAGGGAGACTTTCGTCTGACCGGCTTGCGACTAAGACTCGACTGCCGGCAGCAAGCAGCAGCAGCAGCAGCAGCGTGCCGTACGTCGCTCACTCCGTTTCGGAGCCTCTTTATTTATAGAGAAAGAGAGGAACGCACTCGACGCCGCTATACTGCGGGAACAGAGACAGTATATAAAGTGCTTGCGCGCGCGCGCGCACGCGTATACACCGGAAAACTTGGCGCGCCAAGCGTGGGCGCGCGTTCCTTAGCGCGCACGACAAACACGTGTACGATTAGCGCAGCTCTTGCGGAAAATTAGAAGATCGCCGGTATCCGGGAAAAGGGGGGCTTTTTTTTCTTCTCCTTAGAGGATGCACATGTCGTTTGCTTTCTTTCGGCGTATCACGGAGAGATTATCGAGGGAGCGGAGTGTGTAATTGGAAAGGTGTAGCATTACGCGTATGTGTGTATGTTTTAATGCTTTTTGTCTTGGAGCGTGAGTTGGGTGCGGAGGGAAGTGTGTGTTACGTAATTAGGGATCGGATGCGAGCGAAGGATTCGATTAAGTAGGTGCGCGTGTGGAGTGCGGGGGGGGGGGATATAAGAGGAGTTGCTCTGGCGTTGGGCCATTTTTGATAATTGGGTTTTGGGACGGTTTGGCTGTGACGCGAAGTGTTTTTGATCGATTGTCGGATCGGGTATGTGTTTTTAGGGGTAAACAAGACGCGAGCAAGTGGCTTCGAGTTTTCAATTTGTCAGAGTAGATGGTTATTGTATATGAGTCAAGAGAATACCGGTTATCAATTGCAGTATACGTTCGATTTTATATGTATATTCTTTGTTACTTTATACGAGGTCTGGTTAAAATTATACCATAACCGCGGAAATGAAGAAAACAAAAACGATAGATCTATATAATATGCAAATATTCATAAGTATACTGTCGCCGCCGGTATTTTCTCTCAACCCACGTATCCGAGGTAATAATTTTCAGCGCTCCTTATACATATATACATGTACTCACCCTTTTACTCGACTTGAAGACGTTACACCTAAAGGAATTCCCGCTGCCGTCACGCGCTATGTAACTGAAAATCTTCAGGTCGTGGCTATCGTGCGAGACGTAAAATATCCTGTAGATGGGATGATGCATGAGAACCAGTTTGCTTTCGTCCAGCCAGTGTTGTTTCTTCTGTAAAATTGGAAACTGCGCAAGCACGTGCCAGTTAGTATATATATGTATATATCTTGTGTATACGGTACACATACCGTACACTGCATGCTCACGACACGCGTGTGTATACGTAATATTATATATTAATCGTAAGAGGGAGGTTGTGTATATATATGTTGCTGTGTATTCGACCTATTGCCCGAAAGGAACAAAATAATTGTTGTGCGAATCCAGGTGTATTGGAAAAATTATAAATTGTTTTTTTAAATAAAACGCAGAATAGCGTTATAGTATTATAGCTCTTGGCTCTTCTTAAACCGTTAGTTTCGAAGCAATTTATCAGCAGTTCAATGAGATTTTTTTTTAAAGCAATTTAATTCTAGGGTATGCTTTGCAGTTCCATTATATAACTGTAAATAAATAACGTTTCCTTGCACAGTTCGAAGTTTACTTTTAGAAAAGGAAATATTGTCGATTCACATCAACGACGCTAAGAAATGGTCTAGTTTTTCCAGTGAAAGAGAGTGAGAGAGAGAGAGAAATGTTTCTTTTTGTACTTTTCCGAGTATTTCAAATGGAAATAGGAAAACAAGTAATATCTATGATTTTCAGATGTCGAGAAGATGTTTCATTCTCCGAATAACATGGGTTTCAAAAATATCGCAAAAATATAATACGTCATATTTTATACGGTAACATATACGCACACGATAACAAAAAAGAAGCGGGTCGAAAAATAACTCATGCATAATAATCTGATTAAAATGAGTCCAGAGTCGATTCGCGTATTAAACTTTGTTCGCAGTCCATTGAACATAAATTAGTATAATCAATTTTTTTTTTAATGGCCGAGCGTGAGAAAGTCGTTTCGTTTTACACTTTAAACAAAGGATTCAAGAGACCCCTTAAATTTAACTTTACTCGTTAAATAAACGGTGAAAAGTTTGAAAAATTTCATCGACATTTCTTTCCCCAGTATTATAAAATAATCGTAGAAAGTTGCGCATAAAAAGAAACAGCCGTAATAATAACACCTGTCAAATGTCACTAATGACCGAGCGCGGCGTTACATAAATTCCAACTTCAATAATCGTAAATTTTCCTATTTCACATAGTGGCAAAATCTATAAACCAAACAACAGTTAAATTGATAAACAACCTATCATCGCTGTCTCGCAAATCACCTTTTACTCTACGTATCACGTATACATCTGTATATACATCCGAAACAAAAAAGCTACAACGTTTTGTCGTCACGCGTTGTATCAACGGCAAAAATCAGTCGAGACCCCGGAAAGTTTCGAACCACGATTACGAAACTATCTTGGCCCCACCGAAAAAAAAGAACTAACAGAGAATCACCTCCTCCTCCTAATCTATATGGTATGCAAATGTTCTACCCACCTTCTTCTTCCTCAGTGTGACCTTCAGCCCGTCGACGGAGACCTCGAGCGTCACTTTCTTCTTCTTGATCCCCTTGGCCTTGAACTCGTACTGCAAATGAACCAACGCACACACACACACACATACGTGTGTATATGTTATATACATGTATATATACACAGACGCAGCTGGCAGAAACTCGTTTTCACGAGAGATTATATACACGTGTACACGTGTAAGTGTTGTAAACGTATATATATAAAAGAAAGAGAGACTTACGCGTATACGGCGCATCGCCGTCACGATCTCCATTCGGCTGGTGGGTCGTGGCACCTCCATGGAGCCAATGAACTGCAACGAAGCGAGGGAAAAATGAATGAATTTCACGGGCCATTGAAACCTGTGTATATGTGTGTGTATGCCGGCACATGCGTGAGAGAGAATAATGCACGCGGGGGATGGGTGTATGTGCATGCGGTTGTGGAAGGAAAAGTTAATTGCGCGAAAGAGGTGATCGTAACGAGGGGAAAGAGAGAAAGAGAGTTCATTGAAAAATTTCACAGGCCGAGTATAGAGCCTTTTTTTATATATCTTTCCAAGTTCTTCTTCTTCTTCTTCTTTCTTTTTTCAGTTCCGGAGAAAAGTGTTGCGATACGGTTGTAAATTTTGGTCTGAACTTTTTTATACACCTTCTTTCATTGGACTTTGTTTAAATTTGTACTTCTTTTTTTTCTTCTTTGTATTTTTAAGGATACGCGCGTGTTCAGATGTATATACGAGCTGATGAATTAATACCGAGCTTGATAAAGAATTCAATTCAATTTCCGCCCCGGTCATTAAAAATCGGATTAAGAGCTTAATAAAAATTGAAATACGATACGAGAGACTCGATGCATTTAGATATAAAAATTATAAGGCTTCCCCATACATGCGATACACGTTTTTCCAATAAAAATACAAGCTCGATTTTTTATTAACTTTAAAGGAAATTTTATATAATATCAGTCCCCGTAACGTATCCTTTATCGCTATATTATTTTGTTATCCTTTTTTCACGCAACAACAGAAAAAAAAACTTAAAATACGTGCAATACATTTTTCCAATACTTAAGTACACTTCCTACAGTTATCCCTTCGAATGAAATTTCCATGCTTGACAGCATTAAACGGATGAAAATTGCAAGCGTAGAAGGAGAAGAGACACGACAGTCGCGACGTATTATGCCCATAATAAATTGATCCTCCTCTCTGAAATTTTCATCAGGTCCATTGATCATCTACGTCGCGAACGCGCGAGACGCTTTGAATTAAAAGTTTCCATCGATCTCTCGCTTCGCGTAGAATTTTAACGAGTTTTAGGTCTGTCAATGTACAACGCGTTCGCGCGACTTTTGTCGCCCTCACATACACATATACAGGCGCGCGCGTACGATCAACACTTCGACACTTGCGGCACATACTAAGTGCGCGGAAGCGCGAGAGATACAAGAAAAGTTTAGGTGGAGACGTGTATATAGTATAGGTGAGGGAACGTGTACTAGAAATACGTTTAAGGAATTTAAAAAGTTTTGGTTTTACTATCGTGTGTATAAGTCGAAGGTCGAGACTTGCCCTCCTTAACTTTTGTTATCGGTATGTACTTTTTAAATTTTTATAAATGATCATCTGTGTTCTTTCTGTTTTATTTTATTTATATTTAAATGAAAAATCGCGGGTTTAATAATTAATTTAAAATTTATGTATCATATAAAAGTTTAATATTACTTCGACATATAACTCATTTAAGTTTATAAAATTTAAAAATACAGTATTTTCCAGTACCTTTTATAACGGGACTTTAATCATTATTCATTAAAATTTAAAATACTTTTGACTTCTACATAAATAAAGAAAAGATTTTCTAATATTAAATAAAATAACGAGATAATAATCCAAATGATTTTTGTAATCCTTTAAATATAATTTCACACTAGCAAACACCTACACACACCCATATACCAACTCCTACATAAGCACATAAGAAACACCAACGCGCGCATACAACTGCCCCTTTAAAAATAGTCAGGTTTGTGAACTCGTTAATTGGCCGAAAGAGAAAGAGAAACAAGAGGGAGAAACAGAGAATGAATTTCTTTTACACGCATAACTTGCAAGCCCCCATGCGCTTAAAAATGTATAATTTACGTATACGCGCGCGGGCGCGCGCACTCACGAAGGAAATCTCTTTTTATTATGTGTATAGCGTCCGGAGGCCGCGCGCTCTCTCGCGCCTGCGGTATTATTTTCATCAGTGGATTTAAATTAATTAATGGACTGCCGTGTTTTTCCCGCGTGCAGGTGTATTTTTTCTGTGTGCGCGTGCGTTTGTGTGTGAGAACGCGTTTGAAAAAATCCACAGTGCATTTAGCCGCGCGTGGAAATAAGCTGAATAATAAAAACATAAAACCTCGCGTTTATCCTCTTTTCCCCTTTACCGCACGTATATATAAATTCCGTTTAATATTTAATAATCACGCGTTTCATTTTCCGTATTATCGAATAACTCGTCTCGAGCTTTTACAGCCTCTGGCTATACGCGAATTTCTTTCCCGCAGTCTCGGATGTAATCCAATACACAACATCGAATGCATTCTTCGGCTTCTTCTTCGCGTATATAGTACGTTACTACTCTCTGTATCTATCTTATATAGCTATATAGCCTAAAACTTTATCCGTGAGTTTTTCAGACACGCGCGTAGTAGCAGCAGCAGCAGCAACTCTCGAGGCGTAATTAAAATTCCGATAGCAACGGTAACCATAAAACTCATCTCACCGTACGGGCGTAAAAATCAAATAAAGCTCTCTTTCTCCCCCTTTTCTTCTCCCTCTGTATCGTGGTTCAGACTGTATAAAAAGAATAGAAATTGAGAACGCGCCACGTGTGTGTATGTATGTATATATATGTAAGAGCGGTCGGGCAATAAAAGTAGCATCTGCTCTCGCGCGCGCGGTCCGGCTGTAAAGCACGAAGGCAATTAGCGACTTTTTTTTGCGATTGTCTATATAATGCGGCAATTGGTATGTATTATGTTTCTTAGGATGTATAGGTGTGTGTATGTGTATATATATATATATATATATATATATGCACCGAAAAACGGGTTCTGGTTAGTACGATATATTTTACTTAGATAGTAATGGCAGTTATAATGTATCGTGTATATTTATACAAGCGACCTGTATGTGTGTAATCTTATATTCTGCAAAGTAATTATATTCAAATTATCGCTCATAGATAATTTATTGTGTATATCGTGCACTTAATTCTCGCAATTGTGGTACCGAGAAATGTCGCAGTGAAAACCTTGAATTCATTATTTTAATACTTCGGAATTGTATTACTTTGGAGAAATAAAGCAACAACGCTTTCATTAAGAACAATATATGTACGGAGAATTTTTCACTTAGGGGAGAATATGAGAGAGTACGGCAGACACTTTTGCGAGAATATACACACCTACATATTTAATTCAAAGTTTTGCATGTAGTCTTAATTAAATTTATATAATTACATTGTTAGTTGACTGTAACGCTTATAACGCCGTATACCACAAAAACTTCTATTTTAATGGAAGAGTTTATTAAGTTATAAGACGAAATAAAGAAGGGAATAAAACAAAGCGAGATAAGCTTATGACTCGAGATAGTCGCGAGAGAACAGTAGAGGGATGTAATCTGGGTCGCTAGAAATATTTACTCTCTGTAGATAAATATTCCATTTAATTGTATTAAGTATTATATCCGAAAGGAAAGAGAAGTTTGTATTATACTTTGCAATTTGTCATCGAAATACGGTAGACTGATCTTTTTGTGCTTTCAAACATATCAGCAATATGTCAAGCAAGCGAAGCAATATCGGAGAGATTGCAATTTCACTACAAAATACGCGATCATATTAATAAAATGTAATAAAATATTTTCAATAAGCAATAATGACTACATATATACTGGAACTGATATTACTTATATTTTGCTAGTAAATTGCGCTCTGCACGTGAACATTTATACAATCCTTGCATTCAATGAGGATTAAAAAAGTAATTAAGTTTACCCAAAATTTTCACATGGAGTATTAATTAAATTAAAATAAATCAGTGTTATTTTCTTCTATTATATAAGATATTTGGAATATTATGAGGGATTTTGTACAATTCTAATTAAGCATAACATATACTTTTTTAGTATTAATAATGATAGCCAACATTTTTTATAAAAATAGTAGATAAAAACTACTGCTATAAGCGTAATTAATCCATTAATATAGGTGTAATAAGTTATCAAAAACCGCACAATATATTGTGAGTATCTATATTAATTCTTGATTCTAATTAAAACCCGACGATGAGTATATTTTTTATTAAACAGTTGACCGGCATAGCCACTATCATCCCCAATACAGATAAGAACATTCTACGTATTAATTTTTTTTTTATTCTTTCTTTACTGGTTTAATTTCACATTCCACGAAATCCTTTCTTATGAACTCAAATAAAAAGAAAACTCCATCGAATTCTACAATCGAAAACCTCCATTATCCGTAAAAATATTATTTTATAAATTCCGTACTTCCCACCGGTAAAAATGTATATTAGCGCAAGCCCCCGAAACGACGACAACGACGACGAGACGACATTCAAATCGATCCCTATCCTCGTCGTTCCTGGCAAATTACTTTTTCCCGCGACCTCAGCAACTTCTTCTTCTTCTCCACCCCCCTAATAGCAACCGCGTCGCTCTTCTACTACACAATACTGCGCAATTTTCGGCCGACTACCGTGCACCCGAACACAACACAACAAACTTTGTCCCCACCCTGTATACACACACGCACAAGTATAGGCAACAGCGATATATATACACGTATAAAAGAAGAAAGCAAAAAATAAAAAAAAACTGAAAAACAAGCCTATACGCGAAAAACGAATAACAAGCGATGGTAGCACACAAGTTCATCGCTTCGACTCTTCGGTAAAGCGGGCACGTACTCACTCCCGCGTATGTATATATATGTATATACGACGTTGTACACTTGGAAGGAGGCAAGCGAAAGAGAGCCAGACGGCGCCGAGCAAAGGAAGGAAGGAGCGAGTGAAACTACAGGGATAACAATAGGGGATAGGCTGCCTACGAGACGGGGAAGGAAGGGGGATAATTTGTTGAAAAAGGACGGGGGAGATAGTACGAGGGTAGATTAAATAATTCATTTAGAAGTATTATTCCGTGGCAAAGGATATACGCACACGTATGTATATATATATATATATATATATATATATGTGTGTGTATGTGCTGCGGCCCGCCGCCGCCGCGTGTGTAATATAACTGTAATAACTGTTCTCCCCTCAGTTCGCGGGATCGTGCGCACTTTCTTTTGTATTCCACTGTTTCCACGAGCGTATATACGTATACGCTGCTCGTTTTCCGTGTCATTCGTGTATACAGCAGTACACTGGAGGGGACGATTTGCATGATAAGTGATGCACAGAGGAGAGAAGGTGAAAAAGAAAACCTGCGAATATTGCTCTCATCGCGCGGTTAGGGAAAGGGGGGATACACACGCGGACGTGTAATTGGTAACAATCGGTATGGCGATTAACGCTTTCTCGCATGCGCGCAGGTTTACGGCTAGTTGTACGCTATACTATATAGGTATATACATGATGAGAGAAAAGTTGTACAACGCGGAGGAGATGCAGCGCGCGAACACGAGGTTGTTGCGCGGAAAAGTGTTATGAGCGATCCGCGGACGCTCGTTAAATTTAACAGCGCGAGAGGCGTTTGCATTGATTCTACAGAACGCGCGCTATATGCGAAGGAATCCAAAGTTCTAAGCGTTGGTTAAAGTTTTAAATGTCTATTGTTTTGGGTATAGCTGTGTACCAAGTAAAAAATTATATATATAAGTGTGTCGTGCGTAATTTAGGTAATTTATTGTAGTTATATATATATATGAGCTTATGAGTTTATGACCGCGAAGTTTTTATATGCGAAGGTATATCGTAATTTTATACGGATATTTATATGGCAAGCGGTTTATGAATGAGGTAATTTTTGCGTATAAAAAAAATTGTAATCCCTACATATTCGCGATTTTCTCAACAATAAAATTACACACTATACTACTTGCTAATTTCCTAAACAAGAAAACTAAAAACAACATTGAAATTTATTAAATACAATCGTACAATCATTTTTCAACCCAACCACGTGTATATCGGCCTATCAAAACACCCTAATCCTACTTCAATCTCCAGCACTTCACTGTGTCGGCAAAACAGCTTTACACACGCTGGAATAAACGCCTCGAAGAAAGCCATTCGCCGCCTTCTATCTTGATTTAGATTCATGTACACATATATACGTACACGCGTCGCCACATCTTTTATATATATATACACATATAACTGTGCACACGCTTAGAAGATCCTATACGACGGTACGGTGCACACGCGAAACCTATCTTATCGTACGACGTGTATAACAGATGGGTCGAGACAAAGATCACGCGACGACGGGAGGAAGAGAAAGCATATATAGCCGGACACTCGTTGTGTGAGAGCGCGCGTGCTCGTAAAAAAATGAAGTGTATAATACGTATATACTTCTTTTCGGAGCAAGAAGAGGAAGAAGAGACAGGACCGTTTGTCATAATACGTTTCTTTAGGCGAACGTGTGCCATAGGTATAACACGCGAGAAAAATTATATATCGATCTTTCAGTGTACGGTTTCTCCTTCGCGGCTGTGCGCAATTACGTCGAAAGTTGAAATTGGAGCTTATTACTGTTTTCAGGAATGATATTTTTGCGGTGCTATATATATTGGAGGTGAAGGTAGATATGTTGTTGTAAAAAGTCTGCAATGTGTATATTGTATACAGACGCGGAGGGTGATTACGTTACAGTTAGATATAGGTATATGTAGGATAACTGCATTGTATGTATACGGTATTAAAGAAGCTTAGCACAGTAAGAGCAGCAATAGTGTTTTTCATCCGCGCTGCTGACTTCTTGGCTACTTTCATCAACCGTGAGATATGAGAAGAAGAAGAAGAAGAAGAAACTCGCGATGGCTCTCGTTCTCTACACCTCAGTGCGCAAACACAACGTCGTTGCCGACGTCGCGTCGAGAAAAACATATAAAAGCCCTCCACAATCTCTTCTATAACCTCTCACGAAAAAGCAACGACGAACCTATCCTGCGACACTCAGCAGAACCGCATACACACACACACATAGCCATACGACAACATCAATTTGGCACTGCGACATGTGTGCGCGAACGTGGACGAAGCGCATTCGTCATTGCCAGCCGCAACGCGTGCGCACGCTACGCGAGAAATGCCCTTGGCACCTAAACAAGAAAGAATCTAGAACCTGCCAATATCGCGCGTAAAAACACTGCTACTGCACATATGGGCAAGAGAGAGAGAGAGAGAGAGACGTAGAAAACACGAGCGTGAGCATAGCGCGCAGGCAGGCAGGATAAGCCAGCTCGTAAAAAGGAAAAACGGACTGCAACGCGGTTGCGCGGAGAGAGAGAGAAAGAACA
Organism: Torymus tubicola; assembly: GCA_035583055.1. Classification (NCBI taxonomy): domain Eukaryota; kingdom Metazoa; phylum Arthropoda; class Insecta; order Hymenoptera; family Torymidae; genus Torymus; species Torymus tubicola. The sequence continues at coordinate 34,096,747 of JAWWEQ010000001.1, forward strand.
GCGGAAAAAGGAAGGAGAGAAAGAGAGCGAGACGCGTATGTATGTATGTATGTATGCGTGAGCGCATGCAGTCATTGTAAGCTGCGCGTGGACTGTGTCCTTTTAGAGGAAAATTGTAATGCGCACGCGGTATATACATATATATGTATATACAACAGCGAGAGTTTTCTGAGCGTGAGGAAAGAAAAAGGAAGGAAAGGAGGTGAGGTATATAGAAGTGATCGTGGTATTATATATAGAGTTAAGAATAATATTTGGCATGTGTAAAGTGGAGTATAAGTAGGAGGATATATAAGTGTGCATATAGTGTTGATCGACCGATAGAAATTTATTTGACTGGCTGTTGAAAAATTCGATGATCGTATTGTCTTATAGAATACAAGTGTACGGGTTAGTGATAAGGATCTCTTTTTAATTAAAAATACCCGTAAGATATACAAACTTTATTTCATTCAATAACAATGAGATTCTATCGAATACCGTTTGGGAATATTATAGTGATCGATATTATATATTATACTCTGTATTAGACTTATCTGATTTTATCTCGCAAGAAGGTTTTTCCTAAATTTATGCGCGTTTTTTGCCAGACAAAAGAAAGAAAAAAAAACTTTGATATAACTTTCCGTATAAATGAAGATCTTAAATACGATATCGAATATAGTATATGAAGACGCATAGATATCCAATATTTCACAAGAGATTCCTACGATAATTCGCTATGGAATAACTCTCATCTTTAGAATTCTCTCTACTTCGAAATTTTCATTCGTAACCAACGAGTATAACTCTCGCGACCGATTCGTTTTTCTCCAGCTATATAGAAGTCAAACAAATTGTTTAACCCGAGAGAGCTCTCATTATACCATGACACACGTGTCCCATTAGTCTGCAACTTTTCGCATTGTCTTTCTCTCTCTCGCGCGCCTCGCGCTCTCTTTTATTCCCTAATTTCAAATTCAAACTTGCAAATTTCACAGTGTAAAAAATAGCCGACGGCTCTAAACTCTTCTCATTCTCTCTCTTCGCAGCCGCTGCAGACAAAGGCCATTACACTCGTACAACGCGCGTATATATATATATATATATACACGCATGGCGCCCATCTACGGTCTATCTCTGCACGCGATGATTACGCATGCGTCACCACACATACACACACTATATATACCTTAGCGTGGAAAACGATTCCACGATGGAAGGCCTCCTCGCTGTGCAGTGGTATCCGCGTGTCGTACTCGTCATTGTGCACGAGGTTGTACTGCTTCTTCGAGGGCATGCTGCGTCTGCTACTACTTCCTCCTCACGGCCTCCCCGTGGCTTCATTCGTCCTAGCCACCTATCGTCGGCTCTTTCTCTGCTTCTGCTGCTGCTGCTTCTGCTGGAAAGATATTTGGCAATGAGTATATACGAGATTGCATGAGAGTTTTACTTTATGGGGGTACATAGAAGGGAGAGGATGAGAGAGAGAGTTGGCAGAGAGCAAAGAAGTGAGTTGGCGCGGACGGTACTGTAGTACTGCAGACGATTCGATGTAAGAGGGGTTTAAAAGGAGAAGAGAGAGAGAGTGGAGAGGACGGCTGTGATGGTCTTTTTGCGCTAGCTCGTTAATTCTCTAGCGTATTCTACTCCCCCCCCCCATCTGAGAGAGGTACTTGCCTACTCGGGGACTATAATTCATCTGGTAATGTCGCGACAGACGTGTATGAATCCTTTCGACGAAAAAATTCTATTCTTCTACATTATAATGAATTTTCCGTATGAGAGGAACGTCGGTGCTGCCTTGGGTTATTGGATGATTTAAAGGTCGCGCATATAGTCGAATTAGAATTCGAACAATGGAATAATATAAATCCATCGTACAGGGCAATATAGCGCAACCTGTATATAGCTGTACTTAAAATTATGTATAAAAGATGGTTTTAATTAATCATGTATCGTATACGTATTAATAATAATAGTATAATATTAAAGGCTAATTTTAAAAAAATTCCTAATGTAATACACTGAAACCGCTCTCAAAAACGTACGAGATATGTCAACATTATTTCGAAGTCAGCCAGTCGAATCACCTTTTGAAACTCGTGGAAAAAGAGATTCTCCGACCTTCCAACATCCCTGAAACTAATATCACATCCCTCCGCATATCCGTACACACACAAAACTCCTCGCGTAATCCCTCACTCCGTTCCATGTCCCGATTCACTATCACGGCTACGAAATTCCACAAACGTGCAACTATAGCTACCCACACTTTTCGCTCACTCTCTGCGCGCAATCCGCGACTTTATACAGCCGCGTGGAAACGACCTCGCCCTTATCAATCCGAGCGCACGTGTATGTATGTATGTGTGTGTGTGTGCACTGCGACTTTACGCCCAGCCGAGCAAACACTCGCGTGTGCCATGCGAAGGGATTTAGTAGTGCACGCGCGCGGCGGCGGAGAGGGAACGAGAAGGTGGGGAAATAAGGGGGCGAAATTTTCCGCCGTCGCGGCGCTTTTTCGCAGCCACAGTGAGTGAGTGAGTGAACGAGCGAGTGTGGAAAATATATCGGTAAACGAGAATTTACAGCACGGACGACGACGGTGGTGGTAGTGGTAGTGGTACAGCCGCCTGGTCTCGTGCAGAGGCTTACGAGAGCAATTGTAAGAGCGGACGTGAGGGGATTTGCTCTTTTGTGTGTGACGGATTTTGATTTTGTTGCAGCTAAGCTTTTTTCTTTGTTGCTTTTCTTTTTGTTTCATTGGTAGAGACGAGGAAATGGGTTGTAGTAAAAGTGGCACGATTGTCTCTAAATCTTTAAAGGATTTCAAACGGGGCGCTTTGGAATTGGTACAATTTAGAAATGTTACTGCGAGTGAGAAGAAAATTAAATAAGATTTAATTATTGTATAACGAGTTCATTTTATTTTATGTCAGGTGACTTTTACACTGGAGTTCGAGTCATTCACCTCTCGACTTATACTTTTGTTTTAAAACATGCGTTAATGCATCGTTATTCCCTTAATTGAAGAGCACAATCCCGGACAGTGGTAAGAGCTAAAAATATCCTTGGAAACCCGTCGAGCCAGTTTAGCTTTATCTGAACCTTTATAAATATTCAAGATAACGTCTTGTTTAACCAGGAATATTCTATTTTAAGGAAAATTTGACCATTAAATTAAATCGATAAGGAAAAGTACATCGACGAGTGCAAAATATAAATCAAGTCATAGAAAAAAAAATTGTGATACCTTTATATATTTATTAAATAAAACAATAAATGCATAATTCAATATCGAACAATTTTCCAATATTAAATATTTAATATTAAATAAATCCAATCGTTCAAAATAGTTTCATTCGAAAATGTATACAAATAAAATCACGGCTAATTTACACATCGTTAATGTTTTACCTCAAAACTTTATACACCTACACTGAGAGAAATGATATAGGAAATTTTAATATAACTCTAGTAAAAATTACTATATTTTATACCAACGGTGGGATATACTTGCATTGTATTAAAATTTGCTATGTCACATAGTAAAAT